>CANIUD010000848.1:142500-225000 GCA_947470075.1 Closterium sp. Yama58-4
CCCCACCCTCACCACCACTGCTGCCGCCGTCACCACCGCCGCCGCCGCCGGCAGAAGCAGCAGCGGCTCTCACAGGGCGGGTGTGCGCCACAAGCGCGTCCCTGGCGCGCTGCTCCCTCTCCAGCCTCGCCCTCCACGCCCTCTCCCTCGCCTCCTGCCACTCCAACTCCTCCTTGCGCACTGCACTCCCACATGGGTGCATGCACACAGCAGACAGGCACACACGCACACAGGCACATATGCACTCACGCATGCACGCACACAGGCACACACACACATGCACACATGCACGCACACTCACATGCGCACATACGCACCCGAATGCACACACGCATGCACATGTGCACGCAATAAAAACCACACGGAGCAACAGCGGAGAGGTGTTGTGGAGGGGGTGTTGCAGATGTGTGCAGAAGTAGCATATTGCCAAAGGGAGTGAGTGGTATTCAATGGGGAATGAATGGGTGCGAGGGTGGATGAGTGAGTGCGTGTGAGTAGAAGACAGCAATGAGCACACGAGGAGGAGAAAGACTGGGACCATAACTTGAAAGAGGAGGGTTGGGAAGACAATGGCAACGAGCAGGAGGAGAAGAGAGGACATGAGAGGCACAGAGCAGGTAAGCACAAAAGAGTGAGGTGGCACTGTCATGACAATCGTAGTAGCCAAACTCGTTCCGACACAAGATCATCTGAGACGAATCTACAAGGTGACGATTCCGAGTCCATTGCATTGCAGGTGATGAGCAAACCAAGTTTCAGCTGAGCACATCCAGCTAGCACAGGCGATTGTATTCCTATGGAGGTAGGTAGCTAGCTGGCTGTTATGACACATGCAAGTAAGTCATTAATGGCAGTGACTGGTCTGCTCTCCCCATTGGCCGCTGCGCATTCTGAGCAGCAGGGTAGTGGCAGCGTTAGCAGCGACGGGCGATGGAAGCATTGGAGGCACTTGCAGCAGCACGGCCGTCACTGCAGCAGCTTTGAGCGCCGCCGCCCAGCGTGGTGGTGGTGGTGCTGGTGGTGCCTGCGACTGGCCATGAGGGTGGCAAGGCAGGGGCAGAGTGAGGCCATGGTGTGGTAGCACAGGCGCAGGCAGGCGCAGAGGGGGGCGAGCAGCAGCGCGCGCAGGGGGCGGTGGCAGAGGAGGAGGGCGAGCAGGGCGAGGAGCAGCAGCGATGGCGGCAGAGAGGCCGAGGCGACGAGCGAGTGGATGTGCTCTGCAAGACACGGTGGATGGTGGGGCGAGAAGCGTAGTGACGGTGCCGAGTCGGTGGCAAGACGGCAAGTGGGCGGCAGATTTGGTTGGCAGATGGAGGTGATGCAGGGAGGCAGGCGCGTTGAATAGCGAGAGACCAGCAAGAGATACACAGAGAAGGAAAAGAGACATGGTGTTGGGTTGCGGTGTGGGGTGGGGGCAATTGAGAAAATGGTGGGGAAGGAGTGGGCAGGGAAGGGCAGGCGGTCGGTACCATGCCAAGTGAAGCACGGTGCCATGTTTGTGTGACAGACACCACAGCACACATGCACGCGCGTGATGCATGCGAGCAGCAGCAGTGAGGAGAGCAGCGTGCGGTGGTGGAGGTGGAGGGTCACCTTTGAGCGCCTTCTCCTGCTCCACCAGCTGTGCGCGCCGCTCCTCCAGGTCCGTGACCTCGCGCTCCCACTTCTCCCGCATCGCCACGTGCCCCACCACCGCCTTGCCTCGCAGCTTCACGCCCTCCCTCACCGCCGCCACGTCAGCTGCCAGCTGGCTGCGCGTCTGGGCGCCCATCTGCACGCACGTGTTGTTGCAGCCCGCCCCACTGGCGTACTCGTCCGTCCCGTCACAGCAGTCTGATGGCCAGGGGGCAGGTGGGGAGACGGGCGCGAGAGAGGAACGGAGGAGCACGGAGGATGGGGGGTTTGAAGGCACAGCATTGGTGGCGTGTGAGGCGAATGGGAGAGGCAGAGACGGCGGTGGGTGCGGAAGGGCGCGATGGTGCACTCACTCACTTCTCATGCTCTTCATGCCAACACATGCTCCCCGTGCGTTGTGACAAGCAATCACCCGACACGGTATCCACCACACAAGGCATCACTGTACAGCGCATGCATGAGTGCAAGCACCACACTGACCGCAGATGCCGTCGTTGACGCGCGAGGAGAAGAGCGTGAGAGGCATGTGGCCGCGGTTGGCGCAGTAGAAGCGCGACAGCGCGCACGCTGACGTGCCTGGGGGGGACCAGGGTGCGGTGGACAGAAGGCAGCGTGGTGACGGGTGGACGGGGTTGGAACAGGGTAGGGAGGAGTTAAGGGAGGAGGCCAGAATGGACACGTGCGAAACCATGGTAACCTGGTAGCCCGAGCCCCCTCAGCAGCCCCAGTGGTGAGGAGGGTTGCAACGCACCCGGCTCGTCGGTGCCGTCAGCGCAGTCACAGAAGTCGTCGTTCACTCGCTGCACTGCTATTGACCGCGACCCGTCGCGACACTGCACCTCGCTGCCCGCGAAGTACGCCACGTCTGCCGCGCGTGACGCATGTGAGGCGCGTGTGAGGCGGGGCGCGGCAGGGCGGATGGGCGCACGGCAGGCGGACATGGAGAGGGAGCGAAAGGGCAGAAGCGGAGGGTGGGGGGAGTGGGGAGAGAAGAGATGAGCGGAGCGACAAGCGGGTGGAAAGGGCGGGGGTAAGGGAGGCGAGCGACAGGCGGGAACAGCGCCGGGCGGCTGACGAAGCCGCGATTCGCCTCTCCACTCCGTGCGATCCCCACTCATTCCGCCGCTTCGCTGTCGTTGCGGGCTAAACGGTTAAGTGGCTACACGGGTCTCGGCGCGCAGTGGGCGAGCGGACAGATGCGCGCGACGCAAGCTGCAGCGACATTCACGTTCAACTACGCCCGCGCTCGCTCGCTCGCTCGCTCGCGCACGCTCCTGCGGGCTGGACGGCAGCGTGCGCTGGACTTGTGAGTCATGTTGGGCCATGACCGCAGCGCGATGGGCTTGCCTTGCGGGGCGACGCCGCGAATTGACGGAGGAGCGGCCGCGAGCGAGTCAATTGCGAGACCCACCAATGCGACGACTGCGATCGCGAATGCTTGCGGGAAGCAGGCGAGGGACCTTCGCGATGCGCGAAGCAGTGCCATGGGGAACAATGTGAACAGCACCGCCGCGAATTGAGGCGGTCAGTATAAGCCTTGAAATGGAGATCGAGTTGGCAATCTGGTCGTGCTGCTGACCAGTCTGGCCTGCGCAGCTCTCAGAGCGGTGATGGGATCCTGGGTGAAACCTGGCAGGATGCGCGCGGAAAGCTCACGGGGCAGAGGCTGTTTGCGGGGGGATGGCAGTGGATGTGGTGTAGTGTGGTGGAAGCGGAATCGTCACCCAGACAGCTATGAGTAGTAACTCGTTCTTTTATCTCGCTGTACTCAGTGGTGCTGTTCGCCAGCAAATCGTTTTTTGAATTGAAAACGATGGCATCAGCATCGCGACCGCATATGGAAACGGGGGCGGAACCCTCCTCCGAGGTTTGGGCGAAATGCCGCCCGAGAAACTACGCGCGCCCGAAAGGCGAAATTTCGCAACCGCATCGGGAAGGTCCATCCCCACCTTCCCCCCAATGGCGCGAAATTTGCTCATCACCGACCCTTGTGCTGCCCGCTGTGCAAAATTTGCTCAACGTGGGTAAAAATCGCAAATAAAACCAAGTTATGTGCGGGGGGAATCTAGAAGGTGTGTTTGGGATGGAAAAATGGGGGGTATACGAACCTCCCTTTGTCAAACTGCAGGCTTGTGCGAGGGTTCCCCTGAACAGCAATGCGTCCGCTGTGCCACCGCTGTGCCACCGCTATGATTCGGAAAATGCGGCATGACGATGGCATTGCAAGGGGATGGTGTTTTGCCTGGGGAGGAAGTTTCGTCCCCGCTTCCATATGCCGTCGAAGCGTTAAAATTGGTGTACAAAAGTGGGCGTTCGCCAGACGCCCAGTTTGTTAATTGGTTTGGACGGTAGGTGAGGCTCGGCACATTTTTCACGGGCTGACCAAGCTGACGGAGGTTAACGAACGCTGACTGACGGGATCAGGAAGGCGAGACCCACCTTCCTGATCCCGTCGTTATCCCGTCGTTTTTATGAGGATGTAATGGTGCCGGCGAACAGCCCCAGTATTCGCGTACAAATACATTCATCTGCACCCTCCTGATCCGTTCCCAACGGTCAACTTTTAGCACGCCCAATCATTTGGAATATATACTGCCTTGCCTGCGTGAGCAGATTGCGCAAGAATCTCCTCCCATCTAGCCACAAAGCATTGCTGCTGCCTCAGTCCTCATCACCTTTTCTTTTCAAAGGTTTTTGCTCGCTTGTAATTTGTCCTCAGCCCTCGGCAAATCTACTCCACCCTTCCTGAAAGCGATGGCCTCCTCGGCCCAAACTGCCCGCCAGTTAGGCAACGAAGCTAGTCAAACCCTAAGCCACCTATGCAGGTTCCCCTTATACGACTCAGCCTCGTTTCTAGGTAAGTTTACGCTATCGTTTCTCTTTTTTACAGCTCTCGTTTTCACGTCGCTACACCCCACCTTGGCTCTACACCAGCAGGATATTCCCCCACTCCCCGTCCCTTTCTATCATTTGCCACCTATTGGCCACTCCTCCCCACAACGGATCACTGGCGGACTCCCTCTCTCCCTCAACGTTCCACGTCAACTCTCCCTCCAGGTAAGTGTAGCCTTCCCCTTTTCTTTTTCCCCCGTAGCATCGCGCGCTCACTGCAACTTTCAGCTCCAACCTCAGCGCCAGCTAACCCCAACTCCCCCCCCCCTTTTTTGTGTGCACTCATCCAATCTCACTCCACTCCCTCGCCTCAGCCCCGTCCCTTCCTAGGAAGTTCGGCTGCGTTTCGTCCAAACCCCCACCAACAGATTGGCCTCCTCCTGCCAAGCTGGCCTGTGCTGCAGCGAGCACCAAGGACTCTCTCGACAAACCCCAGTCGCCGAACACAGTTAACCCCCAACCTCCTCCCGTTTTTCTGGTCGCCTTCACTACTACCTTCGTTCCGCCTTTTTCTCCTACGTGTTATCTCATCCTTTCTCCGTATTTCCATGCCTGCCCAAGCGCCAACAATCCCGGACTTCCCGTCCCCCCTGGCGATTTTGCTGCCAATGTCCCGCATTTCACTCATTTACCGCCTCCGGCAGAGCCCACTACATGGCTCAGAAACTCGGCGCGCCGTCTAGGCCACCTGTTTCGTTTCCCGCGCGCAAGCGCTCGGACCCTCGAACGGTCCCGGGTTTCGGGCTGCCAACTAAGCACCCACTCCCGCCTCTGGCCCTCAATTTACTCGCCATGTCTCCACGCTTCCCGCTGCCTAATCGCTGCCCATGCGACCCCCGGTATTCTCCCTCCCATCCGCCCTTCCCCCAACCCTCCCCAACGAGCTCCCATCAGAGCCTCGCATCCACAGCCTCACGTCCGTCCGCTTCCGCCTTGCCTCTGCCTCCCCTCCGTCGGGACGCTCCCTCGCATGCGCTCCCTCGTTCTCGTCTTATTTAACTCACCTCAACCTTCGTCATTCACTCACTTCTCGTCTCCCAATTCCCTACGACTCCTCCACAATTTCTACATTATGTCTGAGCAGGTTTCCAAGCCCGATTTCACGATGTTCGCCGCCGAAGAGGAAACTCTCGCCGAGTCTGGAGAGGATCTCTTGGTCGACTACCTTCACGAAGGGCTCATGCACGACGCCGCGAGCTCCCCCGACCATCCTGCTGCGAAGAAGCCCTGCATGGACTCTGGTGCTGGCCTTGCTAACTTCAACTCCCCCTCCGCCTCCTCCGATTCGATGTTGGCGCAGCCAGCGCAGTCTCCTGTGCTCCCCGCTGCTGCTGCTGCTGCTGCTGCCCTCGCCACCTCTGCAAAGCCCCGCGCCCTCTCTGGCAGCAACTCTGCCGCCCCCAACGCCCTGGCCATTCGCGCCGCTGCCTACGCGGCTGTTGCCTCCGCTGCTAACCCGGCCCCCGCGCTGCCCGTCTCGCTTTTTGCCTCCTCCGCACCGGACGTGTTAAACTGTATTATGCTTGTAGGCTGTAGTGGGGTAGCCAATATGGGGTACAACCCCAACTAGGGTTTCATATTTGTACCCAAACTCCTGTTAGTTCATTCATTCTTGCCTAGTGATTCTGATATGGTATCAGAGCAGGTCGACCCTCCTGGGTCGATCCTGTGGGTGGGCCCACCACCTAAGCCTTCCGCTGCTACTGCTACTGCTACTCCCTGTCCGCCGCGCGCCCCGTGGCGCGCGGCGTCGAAACTAGGGTTTTCAGCCCGCCGTGCGCCCCGAGGCACGCGGCGGTTTTCTGCCCGCCGTGCGCCCCGAGGCGCGCGGCGGTTCTCTGCCCGCCGTGTGCCCCGAGGCGCGCGGCGGGTTCCTGCCCCGTCACTCGGCACGTCGCCCCCGGGAGGCGCTGCGACGGGCGACGGGGACCCGCGCGTCGCCCCCCGTCGCCCGTCGTGGCCTGCGCGCGGCCCGTACACCCGGCACGCGGCCCGTACGGGCTGCGCCAGGCCCGCGCGCGGCCCGTACGGGCTGCGCCAGGCCCGCGCGCGGCCCGTACGGGCTGCGCCAGGCCCGCGCGCGGCCCGTACGGGCTGCGCCAGGCACGCGCGCGGCCCGTACGGGCTGCGCCAGGCCCGCTAGCGGCTCGGACCGCCTGCGCGCGGTTCGGGAGGCGGTGCCAGGCCCGTGGGCGGCCCGTTCTTCGCTGCCCCTGTCCTCCCCGCTGTCCCCCGTGCTTCTGAAGGCGCCCCACCCCTCCTTCTGCCCGTTCTCCTGGATTAGGGTTTGGGGTTGGGGGGTATGGGGGTGCAGCTTCTGTGTGCCGTTCCCTGCTCCTCCTCCTCCTCCGTCTCCCTGTGCTGCAGCTGCCGCTGAGGGGGGTGGACCTGTTGGAGCCGTCGGAGTGGTACTAAGGGGGGGGTGAAGGGGGAGTGGAGCTAGCGGTGTAGCAGCGGGTGTGTGTCGAGAGGGGCGTGGGACAGTCGGGGGAGGTTGCGTGGAGGTAGCCGTCGTGACGCCAGCAGCGCCAGTAGTCCGGATGCCCTCGCGCGTTTCGGTAGCCCAGCGAGCCTGCTTCGCCAGTCGCCTGTGGGTCCGTTGCTCCTGTGTGTGCTCGTCGTAGCCGCGGAGCCAGATACTCCCGTAGTCCGGTGCCCTCGTGCGCTCGGTAGCCACTGTGCGCGCCGCTCCTGTTGCCCGTGTGTCTGCAGCTTCAGTCGGCGCCTTTCATCTTCTCGCCCTCACAGTTTCTCCTCCTCCTCACTTGCCCTCTATGATCACCTCTAGCTTTGCTTATAATTGTGAACTATTGCTATGCCTGCTCATTGTACTGATTACACCCCACTTTGGCTATGGGGGTGTGTCAGAATGTTATTATTGTCTAGCCTGTAGTGGGGTGCTCTATAGCGAGTACAACCCAGTTAGGGTTTGCTATATGTACCCCAACTGCTGCTAGTGAAACCCCTCTCCTTTCAATCATTCTTGCCTAGTGATTCTAATACTCAGGTCCACCGCCGAACTCCAGGGCGGTGTCACGCGTGTTGGCGAGGTAGGCGAGGCAGCGGTCGACCTCGCGCCAGTGCTGGTCGCTCCTCACCGTGAGGCCGCTCCCCAGCTTGCTGCAGGCAAAGGCGATGTCCGGCCTCGTCGTCGTCGCCGCGAACTGCAGCGAGCCGACCTTCTGCCTGCTATGGTGCTCAATTTCTCCTGCCACGTGTGCTCGCTGTGCGGTAACAACCATTGTGCATCGGACCCTGAGTTTTTGTTGTTCGCCGCCACGGACGCCTCACGAACAAGAACACGATCTCGATTGCTCAGCTGCAGCAGGCAAACGGTACGAAATCTTTTGATCGTTTTTCAGCCGTAAGCACCCTCCTTTTCTGTTGTCATTGCACGCCCTTAGCCTGCACTCGATGTCCTCTCGTTTGCTTCCCTGTTGACCCCCATCCCATCACCACTTCCCCCTCGATCTACCCTTTCTCTACCTGCAACCTCACTATTTCCCTCTAACCCCCGCGCTCACCCCCTGCTGCCCCTCTCTCCCTAGGAGCCCCCCTCCCCCACTGCCTTGTTGCTCCCCCCCCCCGTACGGCCGTCTGTGTCTCTGTCAATCCCATATTCAATCTGCCCCTACCCACTCCCCTCGCTCCTCCCACCCCTCTCCCCGCACCAGCTGCCCCCCGAAGGGCGCGCGCAGGGCAGCGCGCACCGGGTAGGGTAGCGCGGGAGCGCGCAGGGCAGCGTGACAGTGCGGGGCAGGGCAGCATGACAGTGCAGGGCAGGGCAGCGCGATATCGCACAGGGCAGCACGTCAGCGCGGGGTAGGGCAGGACGCGGCCTGTGAAGGGGCAGCGCGACAGCGCGGGGCAGGGCAGCGCGCGGTGCAGGGCAGTGCGCAGTGCAGGGCAGCGCACGGGGCAGCGCGCGGGGTAGGGAAGGGTAGGGCAGGGTGCGGCCTGCTAACGGGCTGGGCATAACCTGCTAACTAAGCTAGAAACGTAGCTAGCTTTGATACCATGTCATAAGTGAACAACGGAATGGTGAATGACTAGCAAGGTTAGGATACAAGTAGGAAACCCTAATGTGTTGTACCCTTTAGTATGTGCACCACCATAGCCTAGCATGCATATTTGCAGTTTGACTACGTGTGGGATTGCTACTCAGCCATAAACTATGGCTAGAGGGCGGCACGATAGCAAGAGTCAAGGGTGCGCAAATGGGTTATGAGATCAGCTACAATGGTAAAGTCAGGTAGCTCAGGGAAGACAAACGGCAGCGTAAGACGACCTAGGGTGGCAGAAGAGGGGGAGGAGTAGTGCTTAATCACAACATCATATAGAGCTTGGGCCGACTTCAACTGCTGAAAGTGGGCCCTCTGGAAGGGCGAGAGGTGAGCGCGGACAGCAAGCTGGGCAATGGCATTGCATGCCATCCACTACATGTAGACAATGTGGTTAGCCCTATACGGTTGCTGCACTGCCTCCGTAGCGGTATCAACAGGCTCAACCGAAGTCTTGGGGGCCGTAAAGGACCCCAACATTTGCTCAAACAATCAGACATTGTCCTTGGTAGTACTATGCAGGTACAAGTGAATGCCCTCTAGCCAAGATTTGAATTCAATCGGGCGCCCCTCAGCGTCAAACGCGAACACAGTAATCGTCGCCATGGCAGAAACCAGGTCAAGTGGTAGCACTGAGAACAAGGCGGTTGCACTGAGGACCAGCTGCAGTTCCAGGCACGGGCGGCGACTCAGGATGCAACAGAACAACTAGGGGCACGGTAGTAGGGTTGCTTAGCAGCAAGCAGGGGGGTAGTGTGGTGCGGCTCGGCGGTAGGGAGGGCGGCAGGGCAGCCGCGGCGTGACAGCAGGCGACTCGGCTCAGGAGCGGTGCGGCAGCTAGCAGCAGCGGGCGGTTCACAAGCTAGACGCTGGCGGCAGCAGCGAGTGTAGCAGCGTACAGCGCAGGAGCGAGAGCGGCAACGCGAAGGTTCCGAGGGTCGCGAAGCATCCCGAACAGACCCTTCCCGAATTCGGTAGAAGGCAATTCGGTGGCAACCGAATAGCCTAGAATTCGGTGTACGCAACCTAGCTCGGTGCTATAACTATAATAAAATATAGGAAAGCACCTAGCCTAGGAAATCAAGCAATTCATGCATGCATAAAATAAACCTAAGCTAGCAATAGCGCAATAAAGTAAAAGCAAGCATGCATAACTGTCATAGCCGTCGTACTCTCACAAAGTGTTAACAGGGGCCCTAGGCGGGCAGGAGTTGGGAAGTATTAGATCCTTTACTACTAGACCATGTAATAGTATTGTTGTTGAATGTTTCCCAACACTAAACATCTTTTAGGTAGGAACACTCTATAAAATTATGAATGCACACAGAGTTTATCTTGTTTCGCATTATTATTTCTTCTTCATTGATAGTCACCCACACTCCCATCCCTTCTTTTTCTTTTTCTTTCTTTTTCTTTTTTTTTTCTTTTTCTTTTTCTTCTTTTTCTTCTTTTTTTTTCTTTTTATATTGGCAACCGTCTTTCTTCTTTCAAGTTTGCCACGAACAGTGTGGTGTTTGTGCAAATAGTAAAACATTAGTTTGTCCATGAGGTCCTTAAAGACCCCCCATGAGAAATAAGGTTAGCCACAAACCAAACATGTTCCAAGTTCATAGCCAAATGATGTTAGGCAACGTTCTAGCTGAATACGTTCGCTGCTACAATCTCATGTCATGTGTACCATGGTAGACATAAAAGGGCGGCTTCTGGAGGCCACTTTGGTTACGACAAGGCAGCAACTCCATTATAAGGAGGCCGTGTTGCCGAATCTACTAGTCCCAAGAGCCGCGATGTTCTTAACGAGCCGACTACAAAGCATGGGGAACGCATCGTTATATTGCAGGCACTAGAAGCCGCGATTGCCACAACAATGCGCTTGCAGATTATGGCAACCGAGACATTGTAGCTGCTTGGCGGTGAGGTCGTGATAGTTGGTGGCAGGCCCCAGAAGGTTTCGAAAATTATAACGGGACGACTCCATAGGAAGAACGTTCTCTTGTGCACCCCAACCCATTTTCACACAAGTGTGGACGTATATTGATGCCATAGCTACAAAATCATGATTGTTGCAATATGTAGCGACACTATCCTGCCCTCAATAACCTGTGAGCGTCGTAACATGCAACTGAAATACAATCCCGATCTATGGTGCCTTGGGCTCTGCAAAGATTTACCACTCTACCAATAGAGCTCTCAATAGAAATGCTACTTCTTGATGGAGAGCTCCGTAAATTTGACAGCTCGTTAAAACCGAAAGCTAGAATAGTGAACTCCGTCCCAACTTGACAGAGTGTTGCAGAGCGAAAACGACATTGGGCTGATAGAACATTGTTTTAAACCTTCCGTGTTGCATATTAAACTCATTTGATTGGCTTAAACGAAAAATGTTGCATATTACACAATGAGTTGCCGTCAACGTGGTGCACCCGCACGACAGCTGTACGGCGATCGTTTCGATCGGTGGGGCCAAATTCAACTTTAAGTTGGGTTTGGGTTACATGACTACTTTATACTCTAGAAGTTTCTTGTTTAACCTTTCATGAGGAGGAGGAGGAGGAGGAGGAGGAGGAGGAGGAGGAGGAGGAGGAGGGGGAGGAGGAGGAGGAGGAGGAGGAGGGGGAGGAGGAGGAGGAGGAGGAGGAGGGAGGGGGAGGAGGGGGAGGAGGAGGAGGAGGAGGAGGAGGAGGAGGAGGAGGAGGAGGAGGAGGGGACGGGGAGGGGAGGAGGAGGAGGAGGAGGAGGAGGAGAGGAGGAGGAGGAGGAGGAGGAGGAGGAGCACGTGGAGTACCGTGTGGCAGGGAAGTGTGGGGAGGAAGAGGATGGTTTGGGCAGTAGTGAAGGCAATGAGCGCGCATACAATCCCGCCAATGAGGGGGGTGATGCAGTCGATGACGAGGACCATGAAATGGATGATTTGGAAGCGGAGGAAGTTGGGGAGGAGGACGAGGAAGAAGGCGACGAGGAGGAGGAGGGGTTTGGTGAAAATGAGGGGACGCGTACACGTCGGCGGGCTCATTGCCAGTAAGGGGCGGCAACTGGAGCAGAAAGAGGGCGGGCTGGTGGTGTTCGGAGTGGGCGTTTGGAGAAGAGGGGTCGCGAGAGTGGGAGGGGAGGTGGAGGTGCGACGGCGCGGGGTCGCACCTCCCGCAATTTCCCGCCTGTCGAAGGCTCTGCGGACGAGTTTAGACCTCGGCGACGACCACGTGCTCTGGTCAATGACGCGGATCTCGGAATGAATGTCCCCATGTACGGCCCTAAGATAGATGGACGTCGCAAGTGCAAGATGTGCTCAATTACGATTTCATGGCAGAACAGCACCACAACATCTGGCAAGTGGCACAATTGAAACACTGTGCATATTTGGGTATCTCGTAGCGCAGGTGGAACAACCGGCTTGTGGGTGAGGGTGAGACCTTTTTAGATAAGGGGTACGAGGGCGTGCCCAATGGAGGGATCGATTGGCCGTATTGCACGCAGTCGCCAAACTCTCCTTGGGCTGGACGTCAGGGTGGCGTTCGTGGAAAGGGGGGGATGGAACGGTTTGTGGGCCACTAGGTTAGCGTGTGCTCCTTGTGAGAGGCACTCACCAAGATGATGATGACGGGCAACGTGCCTTTTCGTTTCGTGAAGCTGGCAGTTGTGAGTACTGTTGTTTGATACTTTACGTTGCCTTGTGCCTCGATGCCCTCCCCTCTTTATGTTTGACATGTCGAACTGTTTATGAACATGCCACCTGACATCGAACGCTTACTTTCCTCTTGATTTTCCCGCGCAGTTCCGCGAGTTGATTGTGCTGGTAAACCCAAATGTGGCAAACGTCCGAGTCCTACCATCTAGGTGGACGGTGGCCCGAGACGTAGTTGTGTATGTGGAGCGCGCACGGCATTAGGCAATGGCTGATTTGGCAGCACCGACTGGAGAACGCGGCCCGAGAGTCGCAATCTCCAGTAACATCTAGACCAAGGGAACGGGAAGGCATGCTTGGTGGTAAAGGGCCACTTTGTGACATGGGAGTGGCAGTTGTGGGATGTGACGCTGTATTTCTGTGGACTGACAGGGCAATATGGGGGAGAGGAGATTGTAGTTTTGGTGCTCGAGGTGGTGCGTGATTGGGACCTGTTGGACCGTTGTGTCGCATTCGTGAGCGATAACGTGTCCAGCAACACTCGCGCGTTCCACCTCCTCTCATGTGGTAATTCTCGCCCTGCCATTTTCCATCCAGGCATGCACGTCAGGTACGTCTCTTTGACTCCGTGGTGGAGTTGTGTGCCATGACGTTCGTTGTGTTGGTTTATGTTGGGGTTTCACCACTGCCGGTAAGTGTGGCGTAATTGTGAACCGTCCCCACCCATCCTCTCGCCCTCCCCCGGGTGTACATTGCACGTGCTGAACTTGTCAACCCAGACAGCACTGAGGGTGCCCGCTGTGCACGAGACCCTTCGTCTGGTCCCAGATATTGCCATATTCATTGGGTACTCCCTCATCCGAACGGCGAGCTTCATGGTGGAGCAGGTGCGGGCATACACTGGGAGAGCGCCTTTGAAGCTGGTCTAGGACAGCCCTACTCGATGGGAGTCGACATACAAGATGGTGGTCCACTTCATCAAGCTGCGCGAGGTGATTTACGTCCACTTCTACGGCGACCAGGTACTACAGTGATGGTCGCCTACTACAAGAAGGCCCTTGCTCCACATCATGTTACTGTCTATATTGGTTTTGTGTTTATGCGAAACCCTAATCATTATTCTCTACCTCAATGCCTCCTCCATGAATCCCGACCCCACGGCACGAGACGTGATGAGAGAAAGCGCTTTAGAGCACTCCGTCTCAATGATGAGGACTGGGAGGCGCTAAAGGCATTGAAGGAATTCAGTGCTCCCTTCAACACCGTCAGTAAGGCGGCGGAGGGGTCGCTCTACCCGACCATCTCCATGGCCATTCCAAGCTACAACGACCTTCTTGACATTTTGGAGAAGAAGCGCCATGGCGGCAGCCTGTCCCTTCAGGTCATGGAGATGACCGTGGCCGCGCTGGGGCACTTAAAAAGGTACGTGTACGCAAGCAGCAACGACCTGCTTATTGCCACCTTCCTTGATCTAGCAATAATGGCGGGGTACTTCGTTCTGGGCACGTTTGAGACTAAGCACCAAGATTTGGTTCGGGAGGGGGGCGAGAGGCGGGCAAGGTGTGAGGAGACGGCGGAGCGGATCCTGGATCTGGTACGCACAAGTGTGACGGATTACCAGGCGCATGCAGCTGTGTGAGCGTCTGCGCCTCCACCTGCTGCAGCAACGCCAGCACCTTCTGCCGACATTGAGGGGGATGAGGCTATTCGTAGTAGCGTCGATTGATTGCACGCGTCTTAGCATCACGGGCTGCAGAAGTTGCTAGGCAGTTGGGTGACGAGGTGGACAGATTTGTGGGATACGATGACACAGAAGACCTACCCCCCTTCGAGTTCTGGCATACAGTGAAGAACCTTGATACCTCAAACTTCTAAATTCCAACATACATATATAACAAACAAGTTCGGTTCGGTTCGACCACCATGTAAGGTTCGAAAAAGTTTGAGCAAACATGTTTGAGCTCGGTTCGTGCTCACATGTTCGGTTTGTACTTGTATCACCCGTCTCCTTTGGTGCACGCACATGATTCCGCTACTTTGAGAGTATGTTCTCGGATATAAGTGCACCTATGCTTATATCATGACATATATGGATATATAATTCAAACGTTCCAAATTGTACACACGATATCATTCATGCAATATCAATCGAATCGAATTGTTAAAGCATCACAAATCAAAATCGTGCGCGGGCGATTTTCTGATGGCGCACAGGGGCAAAGACACGTCACTTTGCAGGAAGGCCAGCTCATACTGACTGGACGCGTAGGATGTGAGGTCCTCGATAGTCAAACGAAGCGAAAATGGCTTTGAACTCACCAAAAAAATGGAACCGTTGCCACTTAAAACATGATTTGAAGTTGAAACTATACATCAGGGTTTCTAGGGGGGTGCGCATATGATTGAGTATCGGCCATAAGCGCAGCGCTCCACATACAAGCGTATGCGCTTAACATAGCCTGCGCTTGTATCCGAGCAAGGTCATTCGGTGTATCCACCCGGATAGTACTATATGGCCCCGGTTTGGATCATGGCGCTTATGGCCGATACTCAATTATAAGCGCACCCTTCGAAAGGCCTGTACATATTATAAGCACATCATTTTTACATTCTACCGTTTTCAACTAACAGATTAAAAATACTATAATCCTTTACATTTGTTCTAAGGCTTCCATGATTACAAAGGATCTAGCAGGTCCGGCATTTTAGATTTCTTCTAACTACAATCGATAGACATTTCAGAGTTTGGCCGTTCTACCTAGGATCTACTCCTCCTTATTGTCAGACTCGGGCTCCTAGCAATTGTTGCCAAATAAGTTTGATGTCATCAAAGACGTCCATTTCCGTTGTCAGCTGGCTCCGCCTGTGCGCCATGGCGGGCTCGTCCTCACTACCGTCAAGCGCATTGCTCATGCCACATGTGAGGAAGGCGCGCTTGACGAGGCCGGCGGGCACTGCCTTCCGGGCCCGTGAGATCGATCTCAAGACCACCACTCGGGGCGGCTTCTTCAGGTTCCATGCACCAACAGAAACAGAGGAGGGAAAGTCGTTAGATCAACAGAGGGGAGGGAAAGGGGGGGGGGGGGGGGGGGGGGGGGGGGGGATACAAAACCCTCGCACATGGTCCGTTGATACCGTACCTGCTGCAGTCGATCGCTCTTGACCTTCTTCTTCAAACCACTTCCGGTACTGCTGGCGGATGGAGGCCTTGAACGACTTGTTGATCGAAACGACGAGGTGCTGAACCTCCGCCATACAGCCTGCCAGGATCACCGCCAGCACGATGTTGAGCCCTTCGAATTTATCCTTCACCACGTGAGTGAGGTGATCACGGTAGGAATTGAGAACCACAATCGTGCTCCTTGCATGCCTATCGAACCAAGGCTTCAGGAAAGGCTTGATACACTCCTCAAGCCATTGGCATGACGCCCTCGGCGTCCATCCACCCGTTCTCGTGGCACGCCACAACCACATCTGCACAACAAGATCGGACAGTTAAAATCAGGAACATAAACAACAAACGATTCAAACATCAACAACAAGAAACATTTCTTACCCAGCGGGAAATCTCCCTTCGGTACAGTCTTCCGCTTGAAAAACACCCCGGCACTTCCGCTTGAAAAACACCCACAGCTTAAGCTTCTCCCTATCCGCCGTGCACGCCAACATCATGGTCACACACTCCTTCTGGTACCCCACACTCCGGATGGGCACCGGCCGAATGCCCTCTGTTCCACGGTGGTGGTGAAGGGCATCTCCAGCCACAGCGGCGTCTAATCAGCGTTGATAATCCACGTGGTCTCGATGTCGCACTCACGACGCTTGTCACAGACGTACTGCCAGAACTTTCGGCACTGCTCCGCAACATATGTGAAACACAGAGTGAAGCACAAAACGTATAGGTTAGTACAACATATCAATAAAACAAACAAATGAACAACACGAAGGTATTTCTTACGGGCAGTGGTTCTCTGGGCAACCTTCGTCTTCATGTGGACGCTCAGATTCCACCGCAACCGGTCTGACCACCTTTGGCTCCCCTTCCACTTCACGTTAGGGTCATTTATGAACTCCCGTTACCACTCCTTCAGACGGCCGACGAAGACAGTGGTTCCTTTGGGGTGCTAGTCGAGGAGCTTCTCGTACACCTTTAGCTCCATCGAATGGTACCACAACGACCTCCCGCGACCGCGCGGAGTGGGCTTCTTTAAGAAAGTCCGCTGCTCGCTTCCACTCCGACAGACACTTGCGGTGGATTCCACTTTCGCGAGACAACGCGCGCACCGATACCGCCACATCCAGCCGCGCGATCCACTTCATTTTTCTTGAGCAGTATAAGCCTGCCGCTTATGCTGGTTGAGCTTGTGCCTGGGCGAGGGGGGGTGGGCATCACGGTTATCAGCAAAAGGGTGGGGTCGCTTGTAGTTAACAGGAGGACAAGATGGTATTGATAGGTTCTCAAGGAGCCCGTCGCGAGACCACGCCGTTGTCGTCATCACCGCCCGGAGCACCCTCAGGAAACACATCTGCTGCAGTGCCAGCCTAGGTGCCAGTCTCTGTACCAGCCTCTGCGCCGTTGTCGCGCTCAGCACGCCACTCCTCGTCAACGCCGACCACATCGTCATCAGCGCCGACTGCAGATTCGTCCCACGTGCAATCTTCGGGCTGGCTCCAACGTGGTGCCGGCACCGGAGCGGGTTTGTACACATCTGGGCCCTTGTTGGAATCCGGTTCTGAAAGATACTCATCGAACACCAATGGCAGCAAGAGCTGATTGCCCGGTAGTGAGGAGCCACCGGATGCGAAGGAGCAGGAGGAGCAGGAGGCGCAGGAGGCGCAGGACGAGCAAGCGACGCAAGTGGCGCAGGAGGCTTTGGTGGCTCTGGAGGTTCTTGTGAGATACTGGTATACCACTGGCAGAAGAGTACGCGAGAATGAGTGCATTGATGAGAGAAGTGGATACAAATGCTAACCTTGATGTGGATTATACCCCTTATGGCACTACAGCCTACAAAGCACAAGCATCATCATGGTTTGATACACCCCCATAGGCAAAGTGGGGGAGAACTAGTGGTCACAAGACCAGTCAAGAAAAGCAAAGCAAGCTCAGGGTGGATCACGAAGTCACCACACATTCCGAGCACAAGCAAATGGCCACAAGGCCAGTTCACATGCAGAGTTATATAAAAGAGAGCAAACAGTACAGTGATCACTACCTAGCAAGAGTAAGCATGCAGGTATATATATATAGATCACAGTACAAGCAAAGTCAAGCAGTGAGCAAGTGAGGCAAAGCAGGGACAAGGCCTAACGTAGTGCAGAAGCGCTGATGATCACCAGCCGGAAGGGCCTTGGTGAATATATTAGCAGTGTTGGCGCGAGTGACCACATAAGCAAGACGAAGCTAACCACGCTGCTGCAACTCTCGAGCAAGGAAGTAACGTAGAGCGATGTGCTTCGTTCTGTGCTCCAGTCTGTGCTCCTAACACAAGGCAATAACAGCGGCTGCAAGACACTCAAAGTCCTCCTGCGTGTCCTCAAGGACGTCCGTGCCAAGAGCACACTCACCCCCGACGGACGGAGGACAGACAGACTTAGGTCCAGCAACAAGACAAGCGGCGTAGTCGAGACGACAATCAGCAGCAAAGTCAACAAGCTCAGTGACTAAGGCAGACGCAGCAGCAGACTCAAACAAAGGGTCAACAGTTCCTAGGAGACGCGTGACAGTAGGGCTGGCAGCACGAACCAGGTCAGACTCAGGGTCCGGAACGTGCGGAAGAGAGGACTCAGGAGGAGACAGCAAAAGGACACGTTGTGGAACAGAGGAAGGACGAAGTGTCATAGTGTGTGTGCTAAGGACATGAGGAGGACGTGGACGAGGAACATGGCTACCAGTGCAAAGAGCACGAACAGGCGAGGCAGGACGAGACGCAGGCTCACGACGCTCTGAAAGCGAGTCTGCCTGCTCAGTGTAAGGACAAGGAGCAGGCAGTGGGGAGCCTGGCCGTAACAGGAGGCCAGTAGAAGTTGGAAAGCTAGGAACCTGGCGAAGTACGGAGTCAGGCGGTGGCAGAGACGACGGTGACGGCGGAGCGAAGAACAGTCGCGGCTGTGCAGTACCACCAGCACCAGTACCACCAGCACCAGCACCTCCAGCACGAGCACCAGCAGCTCCAGCGCCTCCAGCAGCTCCAGAACCTCCAGCTCCAGCGCCTCCAGCTCCAGCGCCTCCAGCGCCAGCGCCTCCAGCTCCAGAGCCCGCAGCACCACCAGCTCCGGCAGCTCCAGCACCTCCAGTACGAGCATTTTTGGGACCAGCAGTGCCAGTGTCACCAGCACCTCCAGAACCAGTAGCACCACCAGCTCTGGCAGCTCCAGTACCTCCAGTACTATCACCTCCAAGACCAGCAGCTCCAGCTCTAGGGCCGCCAGCCCCAGTGCCTCCAATGCCAATGCCTCCAACTCCAGCGTCTCCAGCCACAGTGCCTCCAGCCCCAGCAGCGCCACTCCGAAGGCGGAGCTACTGAGCGTACCACTCGCGCGGCGACTGTTTTGAGATAGCACCTCTAGTACCTCCAGTACGAGCACCTCCGGGACCAGCAGTGCCAGCACCACCAGCACCACCAGTACTGGCAGCACCACCAGCTCCGGCAGCTCCAGTACCTCCAGTACGAGCACCTCCAGGACGAACAACTCCAACTCCTCCAGTCCCTGAAGCACCTTCAGCAGTACCTCCAGCACCTCTAGGACTAGCAGCTCCAACGCCTCCAGCTCCAGCAGCGCCACTCCAAAGGAGAAGCTGCTGAGCGTACCACTCGCGCGGCGACTGTGGGGAGAGAGCACCTCCAGTACCTCCGGTACGAGCACCTCCGGGACCAGCAGTGCCAGCACCACCAGCACCACCAGTACTGGCAGCACCACCAGCTCCGCCAACTCCAGTACCTCCAACACGAGTACCTCCGGTAGGAGTACCTCCATGACTTATAGCTCCAGCTCCTCTCGTACGTCCAGCACCTCCAGCACTAGCAGCTCCAGGGACGCCAGCTGCAGCAGCGACACTCCGAAGGCGGAGCTGCTCAGCGTACCACTCGCGCGGCGAGTGAGGCGAGAGGAGTGGAGAAGCAGTACCCCTAGGCGCAGCACCCCCAGGCTCCGCACCCCCAGGCTCAGCACCTCCAGGCTCCGCATGCTCACGTTAAGCACCCCAAGGCTCAGTACCCCCAGCAGCACCAGATTCACCAATGACCTCGACAGGCTCAACTAAGGGAAGGGGGTCTACCTGAGACACACCTGAAGGAGCAGGACCCTGAGGGGGGAGGGGGTCTACCGGAGGGGGACCTGGAGCGAGGAAGAGCGGCGGGGGAGGGAGAGGGGCAGTGCGGTAGGGGAAGAGACGGTAAAAGGGAACTGACTCGTCAAACGTGGCGTTCTGAGCCAGACGGAACCGCCGGACACGGAAGAACAGTGGAGGAACGTGCAAGGACTGGGCCCCCTGAGGGGTCAGCCAAAAAGACTGCAACAGGTGCAGGGAGTGGTGTGACTGTAGTATTGTCGCGGAAGAAGCAGCGGGAAGCATCTGAGTCAAGGGTGAAGGTGTGCAAGACCGCAGCAGGCGCAGTATTAGAGAGAGCAGACTTACTAGCACCTAGAGCAGCAGCCGCTATACCACGGTCAGAGCGCACACACAGGTAACAGTCACCCTCAGTACTACCAGTCAGAGCATACATGGCAGTAAGGATAGTGTCATAGTCTAGAGCAAAGATATCCACCTTGTTGCGCAGCAGCTCTAGCCAGGGGGGGAGCTCAGCCTCGTCGCCAAACACTGCACGCCAGGCGTCGCTCAGACAGGCGAAGCAGCGAGCCTGTGTGTGACCAACTGTCCCGCAAGTCTGACCAGCCCGATCACCTGTGCGAATGACGTACGGGCAGCGAGCAGTACTCCTATACCCCCCACTCTGAGTGTACCACTCACGAAGCTGCTGGCGCGTAAGGGTCTCGCTCGGACGCCGCTGCAGCTGCATCTGGCCACCGCCAGAAACTCCGCACTGAACAGCTCCACCGCGACTGCCACTACGGCCGCCGCCACCACTCCCACTGCTGCCACCACCGCCGCCACCACTCCCACCGCTACCACGAAAAGAAATCATAGCGGGCCAAGTAAGGAGGCGTGCGACCAGCAGGGCAGCACTTAGTGAGGGCAGGACAACGAGTCCTAGGGTAGAGCGTAGGGTAGGGCGTGCGGCACAAGTTCACGGAAGGGCGGCCCAACGCAGGGTAGGGCGTGCGCGGTCAGCGCGATGCAGGGCAGGGAGTGCGCGGGGCAGCGCGACGCGGGGCAGGGCAGGGCGTGCGCGGGGCGGCGCAACGCAGGGCAGGGCGTGGGGTAGCGCGGTAACCGCAGTCGGTCACTAGCTAATGGTGGGCCCGGAAAAAAAACGGTCCTACGGACCTACTGCTCTGAAACCATGTCCGAAGAGTACGCGAGAATGAGTGCATTGATGAGAGAAGTGGGTACAAATGCTAACCCTAATTTGGGTTGTACCCCTTATGGGCTACCCCACTACAGCCTACAAAGCACAAGCATCATCATGGTTTGACAACCACCTGTCAGCGTCAACTCTATACGTGGGCCTACCGGTAGGTTTTTTCTTGAACAAGAAGTGGGTGCCTGTGAATCCCGCCATGACTTCCGCAGACGGGCGGGCGAGAAATGGAAACTGAATGAGAAAATGGAAGAATGGGTGCACAAATGAAAGGTTGGAGGGGACCCCTTCGGTTCGGCGGCCCAGGGTCCTCGTCAATGAGAAACGGGTACCCCCCTGCCTGAACCCGCAGAGGAGGGTTCGCGGCACCAAACATGTTGCGTTGGCAAGGCATTTTCCACCCCCTTCTAGAGGGTTCGGTTGAAATGCCCCTGCCTGGCACCGCATGGAAACCTGATTGGGTCGAACGGCAGGTTTCACATCAGCGCTGGCAGGTTACTCCGGGACAGGCTTTGTGTGGTGGGAAATCGAATCGCGGCAAGTTCATGCATGATCGGACGTGAGCGCTACTTGTTTGTGTTCGCCAGATTGAGGGCTTGAGATTGGTACATTTGAAAACAAATTTCATTTTTAACATTGAACAGGCGCCGGCACTCATGGCCGTTACTCAGATACGGTACAGGCACCCCCCTTTATAAAGTCAGTTTTATTAGAAGCGCATATGCGCTACAATTCGGGGCCAGACGGCATGTAGCTTTTGCCACTAAGAAGACCCATCCCACCCCATGGATTTAAAGCAAGACTCTAGGGTGCTACGGCATGCCCAGGTGATTACAGTAATTTCTGAGAAGCAATCCTTGGTACCATGGCTTAAAAAAAGCATTGGTCCTGCTGAAGGCAAGGCTCCAATTCATTACATAGCTAGGTAGGGAAACACACACCTGTTTCTCGGCTCAAGTTCTCAACGAGAACTTCCCATTATTTGGGACGAGGATAACCCTACTCCCCTTTCACACCTGTCTTCTCTGCCCGTAATTTCTGCAAGCATAGCAAAGGCAGAGGACCACATCAGGCAGCACTAGTGAGAAACAACGAACCCGAGGGGCGAAGCATGAGAGGAAGTACCATAGATGGCGAAGCACGCAGCTAGCCATGCAGATGCACAAGTCTCCATGTCAGTCAATGACCAACCATTCAAACATAACACCGTGCATGGCTCTTTTGGATGAATCCCCTCTGCAGCTACTCACCCAGTCCAACCCTGACCCCTAAACCAAGTAAAGCCCACCCCCCAGTGAACACCTTACCTTCATCTTGTCCTCGGCTGCTACCTTGGCATAGTACCCCTGCAGGCATGGCACAAGGGAGTAAGGGAGGGGACGCGGAGAGAAGAGTGAGCTTTGGGATGCCTCAGACCTCCCCGAGTGAAGGGCCCACCTTCATCTCATCCTCAGCTACCACATTGGCATAGTAGCCCTTCAGGCATGGCGCACAACGGGTAAGAGGAGCATGGGGGAGAAGGGAGGGACGAGTGAGTATTGAGCCACCGCAGAACTCTCCACTGAACGGCTCACCTTCATCCGCTCACCAGCCACCTTAGAATGGTTGCCCTGCACGCACGGCACCAGTGCTGCAGGCATGGAACCAGCGCTGCAGCAGGTATGGCAGCACACATGTGAGCCGTGAAGGAGATTTCATGCGTGCATCACATTACATCAAATCACGTCACGTCACGTCACGTCACGTCACGTCACATCACATCGCATCACATTGCATCACATTGCATCACATCCCACCTTGTCAGTGCCGTAGAGCCAGTCGCACCTTGTCAGTGCCGTAGAGCCAGTCGCACCTTGTCAGTGCCGTAGAGCCAGTCGCACCTTGTCAGTGCCGTAGAGCCAGTCGCACCTTGTCAGTGCCGTAGAGCCAGTCGCACCTTGTCAGTGCCGTAGAGCCAGTCGCACCTTGTCAGTGCCGTAGAGCCAGTCGCACCTTGTCAGTGCCGTAGAGCCAGTCGCACCTTGTCAGTGCCGTAGAGCCAGTCGCACCTTGTCAGTGCCGTAGAGCCAGTCGCACCTTGTCAGTGCCGTAGAGCCAGTCGCACCTTGTCAGTGCCGTAGAGCCAGTCGCACCTTGTCAGTGCCGTAGAGCCAGTCGCACCTTGTCAGTGCCGTAGAGCCAGTCGCACCTTGTCAGTGCCGTAGAGCCAGTCGCACCTTGTCAGTGCCGTAGAGCCAGTCGCACCTTGTCAGTGCCGTAGAGCCAGTCGCACCTTGTCAGTGCCGTAGAGCCAGTCGCACCTTGTCAGTGCCGTAGAGCCAGTCGCACCTTGTCAGTGCCGTAGAGCCAGTCGCACCTTGTCAGTGCCGTAGAGCCAGTCGCACCTTGTCAGTGCCGTAGAGCCAGTCGCACCTTGTCAGTGCCGTAGAGCCAGTCGCACCTTGTCAGTGCCGTAGAGCCAGTCGCACCTTGTCAGTGCCGTAGAGCCAGTCGCACCTTGTCAGTGCCGTAGAGCCAGTCGCAGATGGTGAAGATGGAGGCGAAGTTGCAGTGGCTCTCCCCCCCCACCTCGTGGTGGTAGTCGTGGAAGCGTGGCCCCCCGTAGAATGGGATCAGCCGCGTCGGCGACCACGGGAAGTCGTACCTGCCATGCCAGGCGCACATCACACGAGAGAGAACGGGGGAGGGCGGGGAGGAAGGGGGAGGCGGGAAGAAAGGGGGAGAGGTCGGGGGGTTGGCGTGGAGGGTGATATGAGAGGAGCGGTGTGAGGAACATACGTGTGAAGGCCCTCGTAGAAAAGGACCAAGCGCGTTGGCGACCAGGGGAAGGCGTTCCTGCCTGTGATAGGCGCAGGGAGGGGGACGCAAGGAAGCGAGGGGGGGAAGGGGTAGGGGAAGGGGGTGGGAGGTTTGGGGTGCGGCCAGGGTTTTAAGAAGAGAGGTGTGAGGAGCACAGGTGTGAGTGGCCCCGTTGAATTGAACGGGATGAGACATGTCAGCCACCAGGGGACGTCGTACATGCGACCGTTATCGGCCGGGGTTGGGTGGAAGGACGGGGGAAGGGAAGGGGAGTGGGGGGGTAAGAGGAGGGTTATACCTGCGAGTTATATGGAGCAGGAGGTCGGGGAGGAAGAGAGGGAGGCGAGAAGGGAGGGGGGAGGAGGGGCGGACGCGACGCATTTACACCCACCAAATCACCACGTCAATAGCGCAGCAGTGTGTGAACGCAACGCATACCACCCCTATCCCCAACCAACCTGTGTGTCCCAACCAACCACGCCCTTCCCTCTCCCACCTCACCCTGAGTGCGTCTCAATGGCCTCCAGAGGCCGCAGCAGAAGACACACAGTCAAACACCACCACCACAACAGCACAGCAGCACAGCAAGACAGCCTCCCCACACTCATGTCCAGTTCACACCCAGCCGCTGCCCCTTGCCTGCTCACCCTGAGTGCGTCTCAATGGCCTCCACATGCCGCAGCAAGACCCACGCCCACAGCGTCACCACGTGGGTAGTGCACCAACACACCCTCCCCACATGCCACCGCTATCCCCAATCTCTCTCTCCACAAGCAACCCTCCCCCCATCCCGTCTTTCCATTCCAACACAACCCCTTCCCTCCTTCCACCCCCCCACCCTCCTTCCACCCCCCCCCCCAACTCCCACATCCCTCCCCCACAGTCACTCTCCACCCTCCCCCGCTCACCCGGAGTGCGTCTCAATGGCCTCGAGCTGTCGCAGCAGGATCCACGCCCACAGAGTGACCACGTGGCACTGCACAATCGCCGGCCCCACGAGCGTGGGCACGCCCAGCACCAGCACCTCCGCCCAGTGCGCGTACGTGGCCGCCGCGCCCATGGGTGACGTGTACTCGTGGTGCTTGTAGTGGATGTGCTTGTAGAGGAGCGGATGGTGGAACAGGCGGTGGATCCAGTAGTTGCCGTAGTCCTCGATGAGCAGGAACACGAGCAGCTGTAAAGCCATCGTGGAGAGCGACGGCAGCGGCAGAGACGCCGTGATGCCCGCTACCTGGTCGCACGGGGAGGGGAGAGGAGAGCAGGGAGGATGGGGATTCGGGGGGGGGGATAAAGGGGGGGGAGATGGATGAGGGGATGGGGGAAAGGTTGGGAGAGGGGGTGAGAACGGGAGTAGGGAAGCCGTTTTGTAGTGTAGGAGGCAGAGGATTCGCACAGGGATGGGCGGAGTCGCACAGGGATGGGCGGAGAAGGTCCAAGAGGAAGGCGAGTTGATCGGGGAGGGGACAGCCGTAAGAGCGGAAGGGCATGGCGGAGAGGGTTGGTTGGGGGAGTGAGTGAGGCGCGTCACTGGACCAAGGTGGGTCCAGGGGAAGGGGGCGATCAGCGCAACTCTATGGGGCAATGGGGGCGCTTGAGAGTTGAATGAGCTATCGGAAAAGAGAAAATCGGTTGGAGGGCAGCTGAAGGGGTCCGCACCTTGAAGAAAGGATACGAGAGCAGCTGAAGGGGGAGGATCGTGGTCACCATAACACCGATCACGTCTCTATAACATTTCCACGAATCTGCCGGCGAGTGATACACCGCGGGCTGCAGGCGATACTGCTCGAAAAAGGGCAGGCGGAGGTAGTCTAATATCGCGTACGGCAGGCACGCGAGCGTGTAGAGAATGACGAGCAGCACGACGGTGCAGCAGTAGAGCTGGTAATCCGCCACGCCGCGCGTCGCTTCCAGCCACACCGCCTCCGCTGTCGTGAGCGGCCGACCCAGCATCTGCTCCGCCTCCGCTGCTGTCATGTTCAACATCGCTGCGTACCGCACCGCACCGCACCGGATCGGATCGGTCGGATCGGATCGGATCGGAGAGCGAAATAAATAAAATTTGTACTGAGTCGAGGAGACCTAGAGCTGGGTGGATCCGTAAGGAATGAATATTACAGCCGTGGTGCTGTAAGATCCGAGCTCGCAGTTGGCTACTAGCCGTCGTGTCATGACTAGTGAGGATGAGCGGAGGGAGAGGGGGAGAAGAGGGCTCGCGGTTGGCTACTGTACTACAGTCGCAGTTGAGGGCAGTCGCAGAAGATACCTTCGACGCGTCTCGTCCAACAAAATCAGAACCAAAGCAGCCTCGGCCAATGGGAAGCTTTTGTTAGCAGCCTCGGAAACAAACTGTTTGACACGCACACAGACATGGGAAGCAACGGAGGTTGGGAAACCTGCTTCCAAAAGGTTTGGAAAATGACGTCACCCGAGCCTGCGTTGCGCAGCTTCGCTTGGTCTTGCGAAAACATGGGACGGAGAAACAGAACCATCGTGTGGCAAAACAATGACAATGACAATGACATCCTCCTTACAGCCGCCATGGCCATGGCTGACAGCTACTACACGCCCAATGTGTATCAATTTCCTGGCAGAAACTACATTGAGTTATCATAAACGATGCGTGGCCTCTAGCTCTACACAATGGTACCATTTTAGTGTTCAATACGGGAACCTAAATACCACATTTTCGAGTTCCAGGCTAACTGCATCGCTACACTCGGCTCCTGACCAAGGGAATACATATGGCGAATATACAAGCTCAAGGCGCTACTGGCAAATCAATCGTTATCTGTTTACATCCTACCATTGTTCACGCGTCATTCTCAGGAAAAGTTTTCCCCAAGGTCTCTCGACAGTCTCTGGGAGGTCGCCAGTTCGGCGGAATCAGGACCTGCAGAGCTTCGTTTACAAGCATCAATGGCATAAAGCGCGGGGGTCTGCAGCGGTGGTGCTCAGATCTGCTTGTTTCTCAGCCATTGGCAGGCTGGCAAGCTGGTATCATCATTGCACAATGGTGAAGGGACGCAACAACAAGAACAGCAAGAAGTCTGTGAACAAGATTGCGGACAAGGAGGGGATGGACGTACCTGACTTACCGGTGAAGGACCCAACTGGTGCGGAGAAAGCGTCAACGGGGTCCCCCTCTACTCCAGTGATCGGCCCATTTGAAGCTTTTTTGGACCTGCAGAACAAGGCGGAAGATGTTAACGGACAGGTTGAAAAGGAATCTGGAGACGAAAGTGAAGCGGTAGACAATACTACGAACCCGTCATCAAAGGGAGCGCGGGAGGATAACTCTACTGCTGAGAAGGCTCCTGATGACGATGAAGCTCTGTCGATGGGTGCTCCTGATGAAGACGATGATGGCTATCTGAGTGATGATTCTGACGAGCATTTGGAGCCGGACTCGCTTAACAGTGTTATTGCTTTGAAGCGGTTTTCACTAACCTTGCTGGTGCCGTTCTCCAGGAAAGCTGAAGTTACCCGTGCTGCTGCTACGGTTGCGGCGATGCTGGATGATTGGAAAGAGCATTTGTCAACGGATGTTTTACAAACAACGACTTACCAAGATCTGCCGGCGATGTATTTCTCGGGAGTGCGCTATGGTCGTCTGCAGGTCACTTTTGACCATGTCCGCGATGCGAACTTCGTCTGGAACCAGGTTATTCGTCATGAATCTGTGAATGGGGATTTCATCGACCTCACCTGGCAGCACCCGGAAGATGCGAGGTTCCTGAGAGAGCGCGTGCAGAACCCCACGGCTAAGGAGGTGGTGGTCAAAGGTGTACCTGCGGAAATAACGGCGGAGTTGATTCGTCGGCTTCTGGTGGTGTCGAAGCTGGTCAAGAGAGGCAAGAGTGCCTTTGCCAGTGGCTTCGGCTTTCATCGGACTGTTGACCCGGTGACAGGGCTGGATACTGACCGTATCCGTGGCTTGGTCATACCCCATGCTGACGATGAGTACCGCTGGAGGTACTTTGTTGAAGACCCGTCCACGGCAAAACGGTATCTGCTCCATTTCCCATCGCTGACCTGCGATTTCTGCGGAGGACAACACATGTCACGTTATCATGACAGTTATGTTACCCCAAGGCAGGAGACCTTCAACAACTGGAACCTGACAGTTAAGAAGGTTCATGAGATGAACGGTAACAGCTGCGCGACGACTTACTCGCTGGTGGTACCCATCTTGCCTTTTGCTCCTCATCCTTTGACTTATACTGACGGATGCCTGCTTTTCTCCCCCCGCAGCTGCATCCCTGAAAGCCTCAGACCTCCTGAAGCGCATTATGAGGGACCCGGCTGTTATTCTCACCTCCACTGGGGGGACGAGGGAGGAATGGGTCTGTGTTCAGACGGTGTGCGAGAAGGCGCAAGGAAATCGCTTCGAGCAGGCATCGGCTCACATCGCATCTGCTCGGCACAAGGGGGGGCTGAAGAAGGAAGGGTCAGCATCCCGTGCCAGTGTTTTCTCTCAGAAGATGCTCGCCTTCAGGAAGGAGTACTTTACCAAGCCAGCGAAGTAGTGGGTACCAGCTCTGGACGGTGCAGCTGCAAGCGCCAGCAGGGGGTTACTCACCGGAGACTTCAGCGGGGTGGTCCTCACCGTGGTACCTGGCAGAGGGAACAGGAGGCTTCAGTAGGCTGGGAATACAAATGTGAGAGTTTCCTTCAAGATCTTCAGAGGGTAGTAGTAGGAGGAACAATGGTTAGCATCTCGCTTGCATCAGCTGTACTTTGTGGTGTCTTTGTTGCAACACGCTTCTTGGACTGGTGGAGGCTGTGCTGGTCAGAGGGGAGCTGGACAATGAAACCGTCAGACCCGTGGATGATGTGGGGTCTCAGTCAGTGGTTGAATGGATAATGGGCGCGAACTCACCATCGGCGCGCTCAATGTCAATGGGCTGGGTGGCGCTGAGAAGCGGGAGGGCCTGAGGGAATGGCTTCACAAATCTAGGGGAATAATAATTCTTACTGACACACGGTTACAGGAGGACCACAATTTCTGGACTCAAACGGGAGCGGAGGCGGTGGCAGTAGTCTCATCTGCTGAAACGGCTGGAGGGGTGGCAGTTCTGAGTTTTAACAAAGAGGTGGTTTTCAGTAATGTGCGATCTCATGCATCAGGAAGACTGGTAGCGGTGACTGTCAACTTGAGAGAGTTGTCGTGGATATTGGTGGCGGCATACTTCCCTGCGCAAGCAACGGCAAGGGGAGAGTTTTTCAGGGACAGTTTTGCTGGCTTCATGGACTCGCTGCCGAGCTCGGGTCATCTGTTGCCGACAGGAGACCTCAATGTGGTAGCAGACCCGGTTATGGATAAAACTTCCATGGGGGGATCGGAAGCAGAGAATAGAAGGATGTTGGACATATGCGCGTGCTGGGAGCTGAAAGATGTTTTCAGGACACTTTACCTAACTAGGCTGGAATACACCTTTCTGGCGAGATCGACAATGACGAGTTCGCGCATTGATCGGGCACTGACGTCGCTTTCGATGTTACCGATGGTGGCGGACGCGTATCACATGGCGGCGCCGGTGGGTGTCACAGACCACTGGTTTGGGATTACCACTGTCCTGACAGCGGCGACGGGAGCTGAATGTGGCCCGGGGCTGTGGAGGATGCACGCTGCGCAAACGAAGAGTGCGGGAACCCGAAGGACGATACAAAAAGTGCTGCAGGGGCAGTCGGGGAAGGGTGGAGTGAGGCTGCAGTCCACCTTGATCACGTTGCAGGCTAGCTTGAAAGCTCATGCGAGGGAGGAAAGGAAAAGGATCGGGAAAACATTAGCACATCTGGAGGACAGGGTGGCTGTTTTAAGGCAGGAGTTCATGGTGGACACCAGTCTAACTGGCAAATATGATGAGCTGATAAAATATGAGGCGCAGCTGAAAGCGTACAGGGACAGCCAGAGGAAACGGAAGCAGACAATGGCTGGGGTGGGAGAGGAGTTGGAAGGAGAGATAGCGACAAAATTTTTAACCAGAATGATAGCATCAAGGAAGGCGAAGACGGTAATTAAGGGGGTGGTGCATGAAGGGAGAAAGTTTGAAGGGGAAAGAGAAGTGCGGGTAGCGGCGTCAGATTTCTTCACCAAGCTTTTCACCGACAAAACGCAAAATGAGGCTCCGGAGGAATGGCCGATGGATCCTCGGAAGGTGCTGAGCATGGAAGGGGTGTGTCGAATGGCTGCGCCGTGGACAGAAGCGGAAGTTAAAACGGCGATGAGGGAGCTTCCGAGAGGCAAAGCACCAGGAGCAGATGGGTTGCCGAAAGAGCTGTTGGAAGACAACTGGGACCTCCTGGGCGATACGGTGATGGATTTCATGAGAGAGTTTGAGTCCACGGGGAAGCTGCCGGAGAACTTCTCTACAGCTGTCACAATCCTGCTTCATAAAAAGGGGGAGAGAACAGAGTTAGGGAACTACAGACCGATTACACTACTGGGAGCAGTCTATAAGATCGTTGCGAAGTTGCTGGTGAACAGGATGAAGAGAGAATTACCGCAGGTTATCTCGGAACATCAATTCGGCTTCGTACCGGGCAGGAGGCTGGCAGATGCAGTGAAGGTGGTTGCGGACACGATTGATGCGGCGGTTGTCGGGAAAGAGGACTGGTACTTACTAATGGTTGATTTTCAAAAAGCTTACGATTCAGTGTCACGACAGTTCCTCTTCCGCACGCTGGAGAGGATGGGCTTTCCAGAGGTTTTCATCAAATGGACAAGAGGTTTACACGACCAAGCGGCGACACAACTCCTAGTCAATGGTTGGCTGGGCGAGAAAGTAGCAGTGGAGTCGGGCGTACGGCAGGGGTGCCCACTTGCACCCTACCTTTTCATCTGCGCAGCAGAACCACTGAGCCAGGAGGCTAAGAGAAGGAAACTGGGACTGAGGAAAAGGGGGAAGGGGGAGCTGGCGTACCTAGGGTATGCGGACGACACGACGCTGTTGCTTCAAGGCAAGGAGCAGCTTGGGAAGGCGAAGGAGTTATTAAGTGAATTCGGGGACAGGTCTGGGCTGCAGGTAAACCAAGGGAAATCAACGGTGATGCCGCTAGGAAAGAACCGACTGCTCCCTCCTCGCACAGACACGGGCTTCAGCTGGGCGGAGAGAGACAAGCCGGAAAGACTGTTAGGTATCTGGTTAACGGCAGATGGGAATACGGAACCAACATGGGAGCGAGCTCTGGTGCGGGTGAACACAATCCTGCATAACTGGGAGAAACTGCACCTGACCACGACGGCAAGGGTGACGGTCTTGAACGCGTATGTGATGCCAGTGATCCTGTTCCAGGCGCAGATCTATCAGCCGCCGAAGCAGATCTGGAAGAAGATGAAGAAACTGTGCCATAACTTCATATCGAAGGGATGCGCGGACGAGGAGAAGCACTTCATCCTGTGGAGCGAGTTCCTGGCGCACCTGAGCAGGAAAGAGGGGGGATTGGGGGTGATTAGCCCGACAGAGAGAATCAACGGACAAGCACTATGGAACTTGGGAGCGGCCCTGCTGGAGGAGAACCCGATGAAGCAGTGGCTGATGGAGAGAGCGGCAAGCATGCCAGTGGGCTGGGCAACACTGCTGGCACACAAGGCCATCCTCGCCGAATGGAGAGGCGGAAGTGAACGGTGACGGGAGCTGGTGCCACTAATGTGGGATAAACAGTTGCCAGAGGTACCGGAACCTGCAAACAGGTGGGAGATGGAGAAATAACGGCTGTGGTTTAGCAGGTGGATTCATTACCAGGGGGAAAGCCCTTTTGGGAGGCAGAAAGGCTCGGAATGCCTCAAAGGATTGGTAGTGGGAGACTTACTGCAGGAGGAGTATGACGGGAGCCGGAAGGTCAAAGACCTGTGGACGTTGACCAAGCAAACAGGGAGATCATCAACGGCGAGGTGGGCGTTAATGGCCTGGAAGGCGGTCCCAGAGATTTGGAAAGAGAAGCTGCTCGGGAAGGTGTCGGCGGCGGATATTGTGGAAGCCACATCCCTGGTCAAAGTGGGGAAATCCGTGGGAGGGAGTCAGAGCTACTTGCAAGTGGCACTCTCGACAAAAGAAGAGCTAAAGTGCGAAAGAGTGGAGGTGGACAGCAAAGGGAAGATTAAGCACGTGGGGACGGAAGTACAGCCGCCGGTGCTGCTGAGCATATTAACTCCGATGGTGGCGAGTGGAGGTTACGTGCTGGGTCAGGCGGGAGAGCCGCTGACGCGGCTACGAGCCTCCTTTCTATGTGCGGAGGGGAAACCTACAGCGCAAAGGAAGCTGAGGCATCTGCTCAAGAAGTCGGTGCAACAGCCGAAGCAGCAGGAAAAATGGGAGGAGAACTGGGGAGGGAAGATAAACTGGGAGAAGGCCATTGCGAAAAGGGACTCGTTGGCCACCCCAGCAAAGGCAAGAGAGGTTCTGTTGAGGCTCCACAGTCACAATCTGCAAGTGGGCAGCAGGCTGGCCTTTTTCGGCTCGCGTGCATGCTGCCCACATTGCAAACAGGAGGAGTCGCCAACTCACTGTTTGATGAGCTGCCCGGTGGTTAGCGGGATATGTGGCGCGCTTCAGGATTCACTACGGCTGATCAATCCGGCGAGAGCAGTGGGAACACTGGGCGAGCTGTTATTCGCTGAAGACAGCACAGCCTCAGGTTTCCCGGAGTCGACACTTATTGCGGTCACGTTCAGGCATATATGGTTGGAGAGGTGTGATGCGGTTTTCCGGAATAAATGTTTCGAGCCCAAGCGGGTTGCCAGGAAAGTCGGGGAAAGCTTCAGGAGGCATGTGCGGATCTACAGTGAGGGGTGTGCGGGGAAAAGGGGACAGAAGGGGGGCGGGTCAGGAGGGTGCTGGCCAAATTTGACAACTGGTGAGGAGGCTGCGCTGAACCGCGTATGCGAGCAGAGTGAGAAACTGGTGTGGAACAGTGATTTCACCTCGATATGGGAGAGACCCAGTACCTTTTTTAAGCCTCCATAGAGGGCTACAGGGAAGGCAGTGCGAACAATATTGGCCTGCATCTTCCCTTTCTATCCAGTTACGACTGTGGATGTAGTGCATTGTATAGTGTACTATGTTCCAAAAAAAAAAAAAAAAAAAAAAAAAAAAAGAACCATCGTGTGGTAACAACCACGGTGTTTGTAGTGCGCTTGATAAGATTAATTGCTTCGCAGATTTCGCAGCTTTATCGAACGTGTGCAAGTGAACAGGTTCGCGAACAGTCAACTGTCAGCTCGACCTGTTCAGTGTCCATTTTTGTTTCCCTTCATTTGGCCTCATGTTGACGGACTTCGCTATCCCTAATAAGCGAGATTTTCGTCGCGGGTTACCCACTAGTTTTTCGAACTTTGACCATCAAGTAACGCACCCTAAGGTGACCCGTATGTAGGAGCCGTACATATAACGGCGACGCGCCCGCTTACTTCACACCTGCTTACGATTGTGGCCGTTCATGCGTCGGCCTGAGATGTTGGTGCAGAGTGACCGTTGCAGAGGTATAGTCGCGGATTGACCGGTACTACTAATAACTTCCACAGGAGTCTTTATACCAGGCCAGAGTAGCAGCCGCAATGAAGTTCCAAATAGAGGACCTCGACGTGTACTTCCCGTACGAGTACATCTACCCGGAGCAGTACGAGTACATGGTGGAGTTGAAACGTACGCTGGACGCCAAGGGCCACTGCGTGCTGGAGATGCCCACAGGCACGGGCAAGACGATCACGCTGCTGTCGCTCATCACGTCGTACCAGATGGCGCGCAAGGGCACGGGCAAGCTCGTGTACTGCACGCGCACCGTGCACGAGATGGAGAAGGCGCTCGCCGAGCTGCGCATCCTGCACGCCTACCAGCAGTCCGCGCTCGCAGGGGAAGCCGCCGCCGGCGCAGGGGGAAACGGCGCAGGGGGGAAAGGCGCGAGCGGGGCTCCGCGGATTCTAGCGCTAGGGCTGAGCTCGCGCAAGAACCTGTGCATCCACCCGGTGGTGGCGGGGGAGGGGTCGCGCGAGAGCGTGGACGCGGGGTGCCGCAAGCGCACTGCCTCGTGGGTGCGCGCCGCGGCGCTTGAGAACCCCGACATCGAGGTGTGCACCTACTTTGACCAGTTCGACCGCACAGGACAAGAAGCCGCCCTGCCGCCCGGAGTGTACACGCTGCAGGACCTGCGGGCTTTCGGGCGGGAGAAGGGGTGGTGCCCGTATTTCCTGGCGCGGCACATGATAAACTTCGCAAACGTGGTGGTGTATAATTACCAGTACCTGCTGGACCCGAAGGTGTCGGGGATCATCTCGAGGGAGCTGGAGCGGGAGAGCATCGTGGTGTTTGACGAGGCGCACAACATCGACAACGTGTGCATCGAGGCTTTAAGTGTGAACGTGCGGCAGCAGACGATTGATGGGGCGAATAGGAACCTCGCCCGGCTCAACACGACCATCGAGCGGTGAGCGAGGGATAAAGGAAGCGGGAGATACCTTGGAACGCTTGTTTGGCTCAGTATGAGGATTTAGAGGTGAGGGCAGGGAGCAGCAGGAGAGGGGGAGAAGAAGGCGAGTGTGAGGAGGGGGGGAGAGAGAGGGCAGAGTGAGAGGGGCGGCAGAGTAAGATGGGTAGCAGGGAGGGGCAGGAGAGGGAGAGGGGAAGCAGAGGGACTGAGGGAGGAGAGGGAGAGTGTGGCAGAGGAAGGGGACGGGATTATTGATAAGAGGTTAGGGGATAGCGATAATGGAAGGAGGGGGGGAGTGAACTGAGAGAAAGGAAGGGAGTGGGTGTTACGCTCCATCATGTTCTGTCTAAGGTTTCGTAGTCTTCTCTGGTGTGGGTTAATTTCCGTCTTACGTCGACTCACACTTGGGTTTACCCTCGAGTCGGTTGGGCGCAACTCGTGTAGGACTCAGCGTGGCACTCTGCTGCATGAACCGTTTTTGCCACCCCAGAGTGCGCAGTCATTGCGACGCGCAATCCTAAGGAGCAGTGCACGTTTGTCTGCCATGCGTGTGGCAGGTTCAAGGCAACGGATGCAGAGAGGCTGAAGGAGGAGTACCGCCGCCTGGTGGATGGACTGGCGCAGAGAGGCAACCTGCCAGGTGAGCTCATTCAAACACAGAGCCTACTTGCCAGTTGCTCGGATCCTCCCCTCTTCTCCTATCCAGTCCATCCACCAGTCGTCCTCTCCCCTCTCCCCTTCTCCCCTCCGCCTCTCCCGTCCTATCCCCTCTCCCCTGTCCTTATCCCGGACCCTCTTTTTTTTAACCTTATTCCATGCCCCTCGCACAACTACCACCTTCGCACTCCCACCCACCTCCCTCATAGTCCATCTCACCACCTCCTCCCTCACTCCCCCCAACTCTTGCCAGGCCAACCAACCATCTCACTCTCCCTCCCATCCCCTCAACTCACCCCACCCACCTTTCCCCCCATCCCCCTTTCCCGCCAATCAGCATCGGACATGTGGCTGGCCAGTCCGGTGCTGCCAGCGGGCATCCTGCAAGAAGTAGAGCAGAGCGCTTCCTCGCCTTCCTGCGCTGCTTCCTGGCCTACCTGCACCTACCAGTTCTCACTTACCCATCTACCGTACAGTCCATCTCACCTCTTCCTACCATACGCTCCTGCCAACCACCTCACTCTCCCTTCCTCTCATCCACCCCCTCCCCCTCCTCCCCTCCCCCCCTTCCCACCAATCAGCATCGGACACGTGGCTGGCGAACCCCCTGCTACCAGCGGACATCCTACAGGAGGCGGTGCCGGGCAACATCCGCCGCGCCGAGCACTTCCTCGCCTTCCTAAGGCGCTTCCTCGCCTACCTGCAGACGCGCCTCAACACCACGCGCGTTGAGTCCGAGGGGCCTCTCGCCTTCCTGCATGCCCTGCAGGCGAGTGAGTCAACGCCACTCCACACACCTGCCCTCATTCTGTGCGTCACCTGCACTTGTTCTGTTTAACTGCCATGACAGGAATGCCGTAACTTCACGTGTCTCTTCACCTTTCTTGTCGCCTGCCCTTGTGCACGCCTGCCCTGCCCGTGTGCATGTGCGCTACAGGCGGCGACGGGCACAGAGAGCAAGAGCCTGCAGCTGTGTTACGACCGCCTGCAGTCGCTGCTGCTTGAGGTGACTCATAAACCCCCCTTCTGCATAACCCCCCTTGTGCGCTCTACAGGCAGCAACGGGCATAGAGAGCAAGAGCCTGCAGCTGTGTTACGACCGCCTGCAGTCGCTGCTGCTTGAGGTGACTCATAAACCCCCCTTCTGCATAACCCCCCTTGTGCGCTCTACAGGCAGCAACGGGCATAGAGAGCAAGAGCCTGCAGCTGTGTTACGACCGGCTGCAGTCTCTACTGCTGACGCTGCAGGTGGCGGAGGTGGACGAGATGGGCCACGTGCAGTGCGTGTGTGACCTCGCCACACTCGTTGGCACGTACACCAGGGGCTTCGCCATCATCATCGAGCCCTTTGATGAACGCCAGCCGCAGCTGGCTGACCCCGTGCTGCAGGTACGATGGTTCTGGCAGGGTGCTGCAGGTGGGGTGTTGCTGGTGGTGTGTGTGGGGTGGTGCTGCTATTCTCTCCCTTTGACGCCAGCTTCAGTCCTATGCCCCTCATATACTCCCACCCATCCACTCACTGCTGCCCACTCTCCCCCTCGTTTTCCTTCTCTGACTTACGTGCTCCCTCCTCTTTCTCCCCTTTCCTTCACTCATGCTTTCCACTACCCTTGACTCCCTCCTCTCCTCCCCACCCCTCTCCGCCCCATCCCCCACCCCGGCCCCTCTCCGTCCGCCCCCACCCCTCCCCGTCCCCATCCCTGTCTGCCCGCACTCCTCTCCGCCCTGCCGGCAGCTGAGCTGTCTGGACGCGTCTCTGGCGATCCGGCCCACGTTTGAGCGGTTTCAGAGTGTGATAATAACGAGCGGCACGCTGAGTCCCATCGACCTGTACCCGCGCCTGCTCAACTTCCACCCCGTCTGCATCCGCTCCCTCTCCATGTCGCTCTCGCGCGACTGCCTCTGCCCCCTCGTCGTCACGCGCGGCAGGTGAGGTGAGGTGAGGGCGGGTTGTTCTGCGTGAGAGTAAGGGGGGGGTTTCATGCGAGGGAGAGTGTTTCATCTGCACTCTTGTCGTGACATGAGGGCAGTAAGGCAGGTGTGAGAGCAGCTGTCAGGGGTACAGTGGTAGTGTGGAGACTGGCTCTGTCTCTCGTCACGCCAATCCTCCACTCACTCACAGTCTGTGTGCATCTGATTCTTCCCTGTGCTACTGCCCCAGTACTGCCTCGCTTTGCTTGCCACACAAGGAGGTAAGGGAGGTGAAACCTTTTACTTTTTCCTTCACACACAACCCCCTGTGAGCACTGTTCACCCCCCCCACCCCCACCAGCGACCAGCTGCCGTTGAGCACGCGGTTTGACATGCGCAGTGACCCCGGTGTCGTGCGCAACTACGGGCGCCTGCTCGTCGACATGGCCGCGTGTGTGCCGGACGGCATTGTTTGTTTCTTTGTGAGCTACGCGTACATGGATGGTATCGTCAACAGCTGGAACGACATGGGCATCCTCAAGGTGCGCTCAGGGCTTAGCACTCCCTCTGGCCGGGACACGGTTTAGCTTTCCAGGTTTAGGGTATATATATTCGGTGGTGTGAGGTAGACGTGGGTTTTCTGGAAACCGGATGAAGAGAATGCCGCGATTTTCCGTCCCATGCCATGGCCCATGCGCCACGTATCTCCACCTACGCAGCAGGCAAGGGAGCCGAAGGTGCGGGTTTCGGAGGTAAGGGGTGCAGTGGAAGGCTCCTTGCTGTGTCATGCATGCTGCGCACCTGCATTGCATGTCCCCATGGCACCCACCCACTCTCTGCCACGGGAGGTTCTCATCCACACATACAGGACAGACAGGACAACATCCACCCTTGCAATGGTATGCACCTTGATATGCCCAGTGCCCCCTCTTAGCATGAGCGGAAGTTGGGCCTGGTTTGGCTCTGACCAACTGGCTTCTAGTGCTCTGCCCCATGGGCCTGTGACGAACTGGCCTTGTTCGGTCCTGCTCGTGCCCCATGAACCAAGCTACTCATGTCGTGCGCTCGTGCCTTGCAATGACCAGGCCGTTTTGCGTCGAGCCATGGTCCATGCGATGCCAGATGTGGACCCGCTGGACCGAGTTCAAGACACCCTGCTTCGCTCTTGCTGAGGTCCGAGTCGAACCTCACGCAACCGGGTTGAAACCGAGCAATGTGGGGCCAATGCTCGCCATCACCACTGCCGCACCCACCCCCAGTCGAACCTTTTTCGGCCCGTGAACGACGGCTGGCTTGACCAGGTCCGAGCTGGGCTGGCGCGGATTCTTCTTTTGTCCATCCCTCTCCCATACCTGTGCTCCCTGTGATGACCTGTGCCCCCCATGCTCTCTAGCAGGAGGTGATGGAGCACAAGCTGGTGTTCATAGAGACACAGGACGTGGTGGAGACAACGCTCGCCCTTGACAATTACCGCCGTGCCTGTGACTGCGGCCGTGGAGGGGTCTTCTTCTCCATCGCCCGGTGAGTTTAGCCAGGCCAGTGGTTGCTTGATCAGGATCTCGCTGTAGGTGTGGTCTTGAAGCCCAAGTGCTTATATGCTGCTTGATAAGCGGAAAGATGCTGCCTTATAAGGTCACTAAAGCTGACATTTGGTGCTCGGAACAAGTGTCTTCTGCGGTAATGCGGAATCATAGCCACCACGTTGACACGTTGCTTGAAGCCAAACCAGCACAGTAGGCGAGCAAGGGTTTATTCATGGCGAGCGAGTGAGCCAGCATGTGCAGCCAAACGAACAAATGCAACCCCCTTGGGGATTCCTACCATGTACGGGCACCAGCCATTGTAGCCATACCTGAAACGTCCTCCTCCACTCTCTGTTTATATTTCTGTGTATCTTTTTTTGTTAACGCCTGGCTTCCTTCTCTGATGCTATCCTCTCCCATCCCGCGCCACTGCTGCTGGCTCCTTTCTCTCAAGGCAGGGGCAAGGTGGCGGAGGGGATTGACTTCGACCGGCATTACGGCCGTCTTGTTATCATGTTTGGCGTGCCCTTCCAGTACACCCTCAGCAGGTACCGTCTTGGAATTCCTGTGTTGTGCGCACTGTGTCTTGCTCGAGTCTGTCAGTGCCACGTGCCATGCTGGCCATGTGAGAATCCTGCACTGAGGGGAATGGTCGTGTGAGCATATTCAGTTTCTGGCCCATCCGTTCCTTCCGGATACCATTTCTCTGGTTGACACCTCTTTGAATTTGCCAGTGTCCACGACTCGTTTTGCACACTTGCTGCATGCATACTGTGGGGGAGCTTCATCACATCACACCAGAGTCAAAGCCCTCATCACCATTGAAAATTTCACCTCCTGCCCAGTCCTTGCTCTCCACTCCACCCTCCCATCAGAATAGCAGTGCCCTTCCATCCACCCTACCCTTGTGCCCTTTTCCCTGTGCGGTGCCCTCCGCCCCTCCCATCCCCTGTGCCCGCCCATGCCGTCCTCTGCCGGGGCAGAATACTGAGGGCGAGGCTGGAGTATCTGAGGGAGACGTTTCAGATCCAGGAGAACGACTTCCTCACCTTCGATGCCATCGTGAGCCACCCCACCCCACCACGCCGAGCCCACGCCACGCCCACGCCTCGCCACATCGTACCTCTCCTCTCGTTGCCTCACCACTCGCCTCGCCTCGCCGCTCCCTACCCCTGTCGTCTTAGCCATGCTCACATGCGCTCATGCCTCCCACGTATCTCCCAACTCTCTCCCCATCTCTCCCCTTCTCCCCCATCTCTTCCCTTCTCCCCCATCTCTCCCCCATCTCCTTTCCACTATCTCATCTCCGGTCCCCACATCTCTCCCCCACCATGCGCCATTAGAGGCAAGCAGCGCAGTGTGTGGGGAGGGTCATCCGGTCCAAGTCAGACTATGGAATTATGATATTCGCCGATAAGCGGTCAGCACTAGCACTATGATGTTATAATATTCGCCGATTTGCAATGATCATTAGCAGTGCTATTGATTTAGAATGGTTTTCTCTTCCCTCCTCCCTCATTTTGCTGCTTGTTCACTCTTTCATCCACCCACCACGTACTGTCACCCTTATTTCCAAAACCAAATCCCACTCTCCCTTGTGGAAACTCAAGTTCTTATTTTGAGTTAGAAAAATCGAGGTTACACAGGTGAGGAATGGTAGGGGAATTCGGATGGGTGCCCACAGCATAATGGGTGGACCAATGAGGTTGTCCGCCCAATAATGTGTGGGCTGGACCAATGCCCATTGGGGGGTAATTATGGTTTCGATATTGCAACCATTATTTGGGCCCCCCACCAAATGTGGTCAAAGGGGTTGGGGCGTCCTCACCAAAAGTGTAGACCCACTTTGGTTGTAACACTAGCACGACTAAAAGCTAGACATGCTACACTCCACTCCTACGCTCCATTCCCCACCCACAGTCTCCTCTTGACTCCCCCTCCCCCGCAACCTCAAAGGGCTGCTGTGAAGTCATCTCACGAGAAGTTTCTCTCATTCCCCTTCCTCCCCACTTCCTCTCCTCCCTTTCCCACGCACAGCTTCTCTTCTTACCCATCCCCTGCTTCCTCCGCCTCCCTCTCCAACGAAACGACCAGAACAAGTGCACTCACAAGCACTCCCTTCTCCTTTCCGTATTCGCTCCTCCACCCCCTCCGCTCGCAGGTACAACCAGCGCGACAGGGGCAGCAAGATGCGTCCAAGTCAACTCCCTCCTCCTTTCCCCATCCTCCCTTGGCCTCCCCTACTCCCTCCCCTTCCAGGCACAACCAGCACAAGCACAACAAGCACAACAAGCACAACAAGCACAACAAGCACAACAAGCACAACAAGCACAGCAAGCACAGCAAGCACAACAAGCACAACAAGCACAACAAGCACAGCAAGCACAACAAGCACAACAAGCACAACAAGCACAGCAAGCACAACAAGCACAACAAGCACAACAAGCACAACAAGCACAGCAAGCACAACAAGCACAACAAGCACAGCAAGCACAGCAAGCACAACAAGCACAACAAGCACAACAAGCACAACAAGCACAGCAACCCACAAAAAGCCCCTCCTTTCCCCGTCCCCCCCTCCCCTCACCTGCCCCGCCCTCCCCGCACCTCGCAGGTACAATCGGCAAGACGAGGGCATCAAGCTGCCTTTTAGATAACTCACAAACAGCCCTCTCCTCATCTCCCCATCCCCCCCTCCACCCCGTCCCCCCTCCCTGCCAGGTACAACCGGCATGACAAGCGCAGCAAGCTGCCAGGGTGGATAGTGTCACAGCTGCCCGACGCACACCTCAACCTCTCCACCGACATGGCCGTGCACATCGCCAGGGAGGTGAGCCAGCACCGTAGCTCACTGTCGGTTCTGATTTGGAATTGCTCAATCATTTTGGCAGAGTTGACCAACAATCATTGCCATCATTTCTCACACCCAACCCAACCACACCTTAACCCCCTCTTTCTCCCCCCCGCCCACCCCTCCGCTTCCCACTCCCACCTCCTCCCTCCCTCCCTCCCTCGGCCTCTTCATCTCCCGATAGTTTCTGCGGCGCATGGCACAGCCGTTTGACCGGGCAGCATCGATGGGCGGCGCAACTGCCACTCTCCTCAGTGAAGCTGACGTGGCAACCATGGCCATGGGCATGGGCACAGCAGGGTAGAGAATCCTTGCGCATGCTGGATATTGGCGGATGCATCTCAGCAGCGCTGAGCAGCGTAATAGCTGGTTGGTTGGAGTGTAGATGCCAATTAGCACTCCTCCAAGTAGAGGAGGCTGCATCTTACTCTGCCCTAATGTACATCTGATGCAAAATGGCACTTCCAAAACAACATTAAGACTCGTCTAAAGACAAACGCAGACAGTATCAACAAACCCTCGAATGGCAACTGAAAGTAAGTTAATTGGTGCCAGCACAAGGCCTGAAGCTGTCCATCTGTTCCAAACCTTTCCTAACATGTCCCTCACATGTCCCAGATGTATCCCTGACCATTGTGCAGCCCTGGCCTGCCCGCAACCTATCTCCGCTGCTGTCGATGGTGTTGGTGTGCTGAGAAAAATCGCACATGCGGGTGAATGGTGTGGTTCAAGTGAGCTTGCATAGTCTGTCTGCCTGTCAGGTCATCACGGCGCTCTGGGTGCGGTCAGGGCCGAGCAGCACTCCTCACAGCCATGCAGTCTCAGGAAGAGGGGCCGGGGAGGAACAGGGAGAGCGTGAGCGAGAGGGACGGGGAGAGAGGGAGTGGTGATGTGAGGTATCGAAAACGGGGCACGGGGTGATGGTTCGATTCGGACATGATTCCATGGCCTGAGCAGCAATAGTGGTCACAGACAGTTTACAGGAGAACTAGGAGAAACTGTATGCTTGGCAAATGAACATAGCATAGTGCTAAGGAGGTGCATACAAGTTACCAAGCAGCACATGGTTAGCTAAGCTTGATGGCTCTTCGTTTGGGCAGTGATGTGATTTGACATGACATGCCAGGGATAAATGGAACTGGGATTAGCAGAAATTGGAGATGAAGCAACTAAATACAAAAAAAAGGTGCATGACAATCACTGAATTGGATGGAATATAATAGGGGCAGTTGCAAGAAGCAGTCAGAAGGACCACATATTGTCTTATTCAACAAAACAGTGACACTCCCCCTTCCCCCTTCCTCCCCCACTGCTGCGTTACTGCTTAATTGAAAGCATTTTGCCAGTCAAGCCCCCAGCTCCCCAGTGCCTTGCTTGAAGTAAATTGCGTCCACTCAGGATATTGATTACTCTCAGCCTCTCAGAGATTTGTACCAGATTATTAACATGAATACCGACCTGATACCTGAATGCTGGCCTGATACCTGAATACTGACCTGAACAGCTCCAAATTTGATGTGCAGAAACTGGTTCGGCACAGTACAAATCAGAGCAAGGGAATTGCGAATGAAACGAGGATCAGTCCCAGCCCAGCTCAAAACGCTCACAGCTTCTCCCGTTTCTGTTTTCAATCTCCATGTTCCAACCTCGCACCAGAAGTAGCCACATGGCTCACCTCACCAGAATGAGATTGCAACTTGACTTTGTGGTCTTGTCAAGTTTCACCAAAGCTCACCTCGCTGCGTTGCGGGCCAGCAGAGAGCAGTGAAAGCGGCTGAGTGTGAGACACTGTCAGAAGTCGCATCCAGTGAAAGGCTGCCCACCCCACCCTCCGCTGCTTTGCCCCACTGACAGAGGGGGATCGGGAGGGAGAGGATGGCGAAAAAGAGGGGCATGGGGAGGGAGAGGGTGAGTGGTGAGGTAAAGGGTATGGGGATGTGGAGAGCTCATTAAGTCATGGGTTTGAAGCCCTGAGCAGCAATCACGGTCACACTGCTTTCTGGAGAAGCTTGTATTGTGGCACATGCATTCTACAGGGGATGTAGAAGGACACATAGTGTGAAGGAGATCATGTCAAGCAGCACATTCATTACACGCAGCACATTCATTAAACGCAGCACATTCATTGCAAGCACCACATTCATGCCACGCAGCACATTCATTCCAAGAAGGAAATTCATGCCAGGTAAGAGATATGTTGCGTGAAGTAATGTGAGATGATTTTCAAGCTATGAGCTGCAATTACGGTCGCAGTTCTTGCTTACTTGATGGTGATGCATGGAATTCGAGGTAAGCGTACAGAGTCACAAGCATAATCCCACACGGGGAAGGGGAACAATATGCAAAAGGGGAAGAAGGAACAATATGTGAACTGACACATTCATGCCAAATGACACATTCTTGCCAAATGACACATTCATGCCAATTGACACATTCATGCCAATTGTCACATTCATGCATACAAGCAACGTGAAACACATGCAGTCCAGCCCAGCTGCACCAAACAACAAGATCAACAGCCCATACAATAAACCACCTTGGCTCTAGCAACTCGTGTCTTAATCTTGTGATATACACACTATACCATGATACCATTTACTTTACATCGACCTACACGTAGCAAACTTAGCCCTATCAGTGAACTATTTTATACAAGGTACGAATGTGAAAAAATCATATTTGTCACCTCCACCTGGGTTGCTGGGACTGCTGTTTCTGCGAGGCTGCTGTTGCAGTCTGGCCTCGCAGCTCACTGTTGCTCCCTGCTGCTGCCTGCACTCCCTTCTTCCCCTCCCCCCTCACAGCTGAAACTGGGCTATTTTTCAATCTGCTCGTGGCAGCAGCAGCCCCGCCAGAGGCAGCAGGAGCAGCGAGTCTCATCTTTGCTTCTGAGAGCTTGCTTGCTGCCTGCTTAGCTCTCACTTCCACCACCTTACCCATACATCCGGATCTCTTCTCAGCAGCACCACCAACCTTGGTTGCTTCTCCCTTCCCGTTCCCACCCCTTGCCGTGCCACAGGCTGCTGCCTTCACAGGCGGCTTCACTGCCTGCTGTGTGGCTGATTTCGCTGCTGCTTTCACCGCTGCTCGTCCTGCTGGCGAAGCTGCTGCGCGTGCTGATGGCTTGCACGCAGCAGGCTTTACCACAGCCGTTGGTTTAGCCGCTGAAGGCGTTGCTGCCTTCGCCACTGAACGAGCCGGTTTCTCTGCTAATCGTGCTGATGGCCTGCACACAGCAACAGCTGCTGATTTAGCTGCTAATGGTGCTGCTGCCTTCGCCACTGACCGAGCTGGTTTCGCCACTGACCGTGCTGATGGCTTGCAAACCTCTTTTTTAGGCGAAGCAGCAGCAGGCATAGCAGCAGAAGCAGCAGAAACGGCGCCAGAAATGGCGTCAGCAACGGCATCCGCAGCAGCAGCAGCCACCACAGGCACAGCAGCAGCAACAGCAGCACCAAGAGCGTCAGCAGCAGCACTTGCAGCAGCAGCCAGCGTGCTCACAGCAGAGGTAACAGCGGTAGCGAAGGCGGGCCTCAAAGGCGAGAAGCCCAGCCGCGCTCCAGAGCGGTTTTCCCGGCGCTTCTTGTTCTCCTCAACAACAAACCGACCCATCTTGATAGCCACCTCCGCGGAGGTCATCGCCTTGCATTCCACAGGTCTCCTGATCACCTGATTTCTCAAATACGCCTCGTCCGCTTCCGTCCATTCAGTGACAAAATCGGCTTTGTTAAACGAATCATACTGCGCCACCCACTTGGCAATGGTCCACCCATCGCGCGGTTTCAATGATCCGCTTCTCAGGTATTTTTCGTCCTCATCCGTCCAGTTTGTAATGAAATCGGCAGAGTTCACCGAGTTTCCCGCCAGGAGCAGCAGTTCCTCGCTCACAGTTAGTGTCGTACGACAAATTGTGACAGGTGCTCTCAGATAAGCCTCGTCCTCAGCAGTCCACTCGGTAATGAAATCAGAGGGGCTTACTGTAAGATTAGCTAAGAGCAGAAGCTCCTCGCTCACGCTGAGCTCAGCTGGTGCTGCTCTCAGCTGAGCTTCCCATCCCACCATCTCTGCTCCTCATCCCATCCCACCATCTCTGTTGATCATCCCATCCCACCATCTCTGCTCCTCATCCCATCCCACCATCTCTGCTCCTCATCCCATCCCACCATCTCTGTTCATCATCCCATCCCACCATCTCTGCTCCTCATCCCATCCCACCATCTTTGCTTATCCCATCCCACCATCTCTGCTCCTCATCCCATCCCACCATCTCTGCTCCTCATCCCATCCCACCATCTCTGCTCCTCATCCCATCCCACCATCTCTGCTCCTCATCCCATCCCACCATCTCTGCTCCTCATCCCATCCCACCATCTCTGTTATCATCCCATCCCATGCCATGCCATGTGACTGTTGTGATGGTTCAGCCTGCAAAAGGTTGGCAGAAGGACATGCTTCCAGCAGCAGAGGGCATTGAAGCGATGCAAGAATGCTGATAGACCTTGAGACTGACCCAACTGCTGATCCGACTGCTCACCTGAGCAGCTCCCAACCTGCTTTGCGGAAACTGGTTCGGCAAGGTACAATACAACCCAGGCATGGGGAATCACGAGTGGTAACAAGAATCAGAGCAAGCTCAAACGCACCCACCGTGTCCCGCTGATCCAATTGTGTAACTCCCATCAGCAGTGACGGTATGGCACAGCTGATTACAAGACGACTTGTGACCCGAGTCGAGTTAGACGCCACCAACGCTCACCTGCCCGCGCTCCAACATTCAATATGATCAGGATAGCTGAAAGAGCCAGCAGCAGTCAGAGAATTCAAAATGAGAAGTGACATTTCAAAGAAAGGCTGACCCTCACACTCCTCCCCTGGCTTGCCTCACTGATTCACCGCCTTCCACCGCCTTCTCATGCGAAAGGGGGAGTGGGATAGAGAGGGTGAGGGAAAGCAAGAGGCAGTGGGAGGGGAATGGGAGGGGAAGGGGAGGCGGATGAGGAGGGGGAAGGGGCAGGCAGAGGTTGGGTGGTGAAATAAAGGAAATGGAGCATGGAGTGATGGCGTTTAAGATGATGTCGCGTATTTTGAAGCAACGAGCTGCAATTGCGGCTACAGTGCTTACAGGTGATGTTTGAGGGAAGTGCCATGTGCAAAGACACACACGAGTGATCGAGCATACAGGCTGACATGCATGTTTCCGCGAGGAGAGGGAGGGGCAGGTCGAGGGTGAGTGGCGAGGTAATGGAAATGGAGCATATTGTGATGTGATGGGTCTTCCATGATTCCAAACCCTGACCTGCAATGCAGCTACAGTGCTCACTGGTGATGCTCGGAAGCGCGCAGACACATGCGAGGTCGCGCAAGCAGAGAGAGGTGACATGCATGTTTCCGCAATGTGGCTCATCCTCTTAGCAGTCGAAGCAGAATAAAACGTGTGAATGCAAACAGAGTGAAGGGGGGATGCATACATACCAAGCAGCACTTGGTTAGTTCAGTTCTTGATGGCTCTTCGTTTGAGGGCACGAACCTGACTTGGCATGGCACGGATGTGACTTGGCATGGCACGGATGTGACTTGGCATGGCACGGATGTGACTTGGCATGGCACGGATGTGGCTTGGCATGGCACGGTTTTGACTTGGCATGGCACGGATGTGAATTGGCATGGCACGGATGTGACTTGGCATGGCACGGATGTGACTTGGCATGGCACGGATGTGACTTGGCATGGCACGGATGTGACTTGGCATGGCACGGATGTGACTTGGCATGGCACGGTTTTGACTTGGCATGGCACGGATGTGAATTGGCATGGCACGGATGTGACTTGGCACGGCACGGACGGATGTGACTTGGCATGGCACGGATGTGACTTGGCATGGCACGGATGTGACTTGGCATGGCACGGATGTGAATTGGCATGGCACGGATGTGACTTGGCATGGCACGGATGTGACTTGGCATGGCACGGATGTGACTTGGCATGGCACGGATGTGACTTGGCATGGCACGGATGTGACTTGGCACGGCACGGATGTGACTTTGCATGGCACGGATGTGACTTGGCATGGCACGGATGTGACTTGGCATGGCACGGATGTGACTTGGCATGGCACGGATGTGACTTGGCACGGCACGGATGTGACTTGGCATGGCACGGATGTGACTTGGCACGGCACGGATCTGAATTGGCATGGAGGGGTTGGTTGCATGGACATGGTCAGTGACACAAATCGCAACTTCAGAATATTCTCACCCCAACCAGTTCCGATCTGCCACTGGCATTGGGATTAACAGAAACGGAAGATGCAACAGCAAACTGCAAGTTGGGAGCCTACTCTTTTCTGGAGGAACAACATGGTGCTGGACTTAGAGAAAGGTCGCAGTGCATGACAGTTGCTGCATTGGATAGAGGCAGTCGTGAAGTGCAAGATGCAGTCAAAAGAGTCTTGTCTTATTCAACAGAACAGTGACACTCCCCCTTCCGCCTTCCTTCCTCCCTGCTGCGTTACTGCTTTATTGGAAGCAGTTTGTCAGTCAAGCCCCCGGCTCCCAGTGCTTTGTTTAAAGTAAACTGCCTCCCCTCAGGATATTGTTTCCTCTTAGCCTCTCAGAGACATGTACCTGAATACTGACCCGATGCCTGAATGCTGGGCTGACACCTGAATACAAACCGGAAACCTGTAGACTAACCTGTTACCTGAATGTTGGCCTGATACCCGAAAACTGACTTGTCACCTGATACACGAAAATTGACATCGTTCCTGAATACCAACCTGATACCTGAATATTGACCTGCTACGTGAATTTTGACCTGAAACCTGAATATTGACCTGGTACCTGAATGCTGACCTGATACCTGAATCCTGACCTGAACATTTCGAGATTTGATGTGCAGAAACTGGCTCGGCATGGTACAACACAGAGCAGGGGAATTACGAATGATACGAGGATCAGTCCCAATTCAAAACACCCTCACCTTCTCCCGTTTCTGTTCCCCATCTTCATGTTTCAAGCTCGTGTCGGAAGTAGCCACATGGCTCACATGATTAATATTGCAACGTGATTTTCTGGTCTTGTCGAATTTCAGCGAAGCTCACCTTGCTGCATTGCGGGCCAGCAGAGATCACTGAAAGCGGGTGAGTGTGAGACGCAGTCAGAAGTCGCATCCAGTGAAAGGCTGCCCTCCCCACCCTCCGCTGCTTTGCCCCACTGACAGAGGGGGACCGGGAGGGAGAGGATGGCAGGGAGGGAGGGGGGCATGGGGAGGGGGAAGGAAGGCGAAGAGGGAGCGGCAAGGGGCAGGGAGAGGGTGAGTGGCGAGGCAAAGGGTATGGGCATGTGAGATAATCAAGTCATGGTTTGAAGCCCTGAGCAGCAATCACGGTCAGAGTGCTTACTGGTGAAGGTTGGATTGGAAGCCACAGCAACTCACATGAGCAAAAAAAGAGTCACGCATGCTTTCACAATGTGGCACGTGCATTTTACAGGGGATGTAGAAGGGAATGCCTTGTTAGCAGTAAACATAGTGTGAAGGAGATCATGTGAAGCAGCACAATCATTACAAGCACCGCACTCATGCCAAGCACCAAACTCATGCCACGCACCCCATGCACCACATTCATGCCACGGATATGGGGCGTGAAGTAGCTATTGAGTGATGATTTTCAAGGTATGCGCTGCAGTTACGGTCACAGTGCTTACTGGTGATGCCTGATAGCCCACAGAGAGGAAGCTAGCTGTGTACGCGGAAAGCAGGGGCGCGAAGTAGGGAATAGGGAATCTTCCTTAGGGATCACACCAATAGCTAGATTGCACGAATCAGAACCTTATTCGTAATTGTCAACAAAACAAACCCATTTTCGTAAAAAGTGTTCGAGGACGACTTCCGGCGCTTATTGGGCCGTTTGTCTCGCACCGCCACTACGGCTCCAGCGACTCCTATTCCTTATTGTGTGCTGCGTTTCTAGTAAGCAGGGGAATGGCCTGGCGGTGACTGCAGCCGCACCTTCCAGCCGTTTCGCAAGGAGTTGTGCAATTCCTCCCGTCACTCTCACCCTACGATTCACGCTTCATCATTCAATCTCCTATCCAGCCGCCTGCACGACGCACGAGTCCGTCTCCACGTCCCAGTTCTGCTGCACCAGAAACTTCATATTGTTGAGCCCCACGAGATTGTACTCCGCATCCTCACCCTTATCGTTCTGAGTAGTTTGCGTTTCTCCGTTGTCGTAGCTGCACTTATCGGCGTTTTCTTCCCCGTCAGCGTCGAACCACCCGCTCTCAGCGTCAGGATCAGTCGCAGCTTCCGCAATCTCGTGAGCGATCGTAGAGATCGTAGCATCGATCGCGGGGTTCCTGTTGAGCGAAGTCTTCTGCACCCCGCAATCATTCGGGCACCTTCCGTGATGACCCACGAGGGAATACACGACAGGCTTTGAATTAAGATAGTTCATCGTGTGCCATCCGCAATACTGACTGCAAAAGCCAGCTACTTTCACGTCCTTGCTGGTGAGGACCAGGTAGATGCCATTGGCGTCGCAAGGGAGCGGTTTTCCCGAGCCAATCTCTGCAAAAAAAAATCCGCCCAAACATTGCCCGAAGTTTGACAAAACATTGCTGAGGCCGCGTTCGGCGGCCGCATTAGCCCGCACCAATGTACATTGCACATTTTTTTCGATGTTCCAGGAGCCTTCCGTGATAACCAGCCGAAAGGCTATCAAGGTTCGTGATAAGCGCTTGGCTGCCGAGGCAAACCAAGCCCGAATGCCTGCAGAACGGTCTTGCATGTCGCCGCTTTCCAGGAAATACAGCGTACTAGCAATCTGACGCATCCTTGATGCGCGCATGATGCAACGCCCTAAACACGCATGATGCGCGCATCAGCTCGAATTGGGGCAATTGAACAGCGCATCATGCATGTGGGGAAGGCGCCAGGTGCGTTCTTCCCCACTTCGATGAAAGCTCAACACCCTGGAATACGTCGGAATTTTGGGGTCGAAATTTGACATGCCCGAAATTCGACATCCCCAATTTCCGATTTTCCGAGCCTGCGTGTCCATTTTCCGAACCTCCATTTTCCAATTTCAATTTGGACATTACCGAGCCTCAATTTTTCAATTTGTCAATTTGCCGAGCCTAGGGCGCATCAGGCTCTGATGCGGCCGCCGAACGCAGCCTGAGAGTAATCGCGGGGCAACAATGTTTGAGGTTTATCATGATGATTCATCGGCCAGTGATGAATGTTGGGAGATTGCTGCTTGGGATTCCTGCTGGTTTGCATCTCAGGTTCGGCAAGCAAACCAGGAGGTTTGTTTAGAGGGGCTGTTCGCCAGCACCATTATAGCTAAAATCCACGGGATAACGACGGGATCAGGAAGGTGGGTCTCGCCTTCCTGATCCCGTCAGTTAGAGTTCGTTAACCTCCGTCAGCCTGGTCAGCCCGTGAAAAAAGTGCCGAGCCTCACCTACCGTCCAAACCAACAAACAAAGTGGGCGTCTGGCGAACGCCCACTTTTGTCCACCAAATCTAACGCTTCGACGGCATATGGAAGCGGGGACGAAACTTCGTCCCCAGGCAAAACACCATCCCCTAGCCATGCCATCGTCATGCCGCGTTTTTCGAAGCACAGTGATGGCACAGCCGTAGCATTGCCGTTCAAAAGGGATCGGGGGGAAGGTGGGGATGGAGGTTCCCAATGCGGTTGTGAAATTTCTCAACCGCAGGCGCAGAAGTTTCCTGAACGGCATTACGGCCAAACCTCGGAGGTGGGTTCCACCTCCGTTTCCATATGCGGTCAAGATGCCGATGCCATCTTTTTCATTTCAAATTACGATTTGCTGGCGAACAGCACCAGAGTGACAATGTTCAATCCCGAAACATGTGACACGCTCACACGTGTGATGTCTTCCAAGGTCAGTCTCGATACAATTTTGGCAGCGCCCAAGCTGAGTGTACTCAGATGCATATAGTACAAGAAAAACAATCCTCGTGCGTATGCAGCCTTTTACATTATCACACACGTCACAGGGTAGTCATGCACTGTCACATCAATAAACGGTGGACTTATAATACGCAACAAAATAAGGCATATTGAAAAATGGTCTACATATTGTTACAAATATTCACTGTAACTATTTCAATGAATAAAATAGGAGCGTATTTACGAAGTTTTAAAACTAAGCCCAAGTACCTGGTACACCTGCACAGCGCAGAACAGAAACAGCCGTTAAAACTACACACAGGTCGAAGGGGAAGGAAATCTGCACTCATCACCAACACACACAGAGCGCAGTTAGGTCAGCATAGTAAGTACGTTGCAAAAGCCTCCCAAGCAGCGACATACCTTCAATGTCGCGTGTTGATGTGAGCGGGAACAGGGAATGTGGCGATAACGTGGCGAAAGAAGTATCAACAACTTGGCGATTTTAGTAGGGACGCTTGGTGGTACTCCCGATAATCGCTGATATAGAGCGTTGTCATTCGCGCTGCATTCTGCAAAGAAACAGCCAATGCGTACTTTGCTGAACCAGAAACTCACATGATTTGAACATAAATCGAAGAGCGACATAGGGCATGAGAAGGTAGCATTATCGCGCGTTTCTTGCAGTCGGGCAATGTTTACAGCAGAGACCGCACGTCACAGCAGTCTTCAGATATCCTGCTAGAGGCGAGGAAGTAAGAACAGAAATATATACATAGATTAGGAACGTTTATATGAGGCAGGAATGTACAAACCGAGCAGCCAGATAGACGCACAAGCTATGTGAAGAAAATCGATGAATGAAAGAAAGGGTGCTAAGTGAAAATGACGGATGGTGGAGCTGTGGAAGGAGTTCGAATGAGAGAGAAGCAATATAGCACAGCAAGAACCAGCAGTGCGGTGTTGTGTCGGACGTGCAGATTGGCGAAATGTATTTGACGAAAACGTTTGCGATATCGTTCAAACCCACCCCTATGCGCCCAGAGGGATCCTGACGAACATGGCGAGAGGTGGAAACCCGGCTCTTTAGAGCGTGTTACGTACCCCTCTATTTTGGGGCTGGTCTTGTTGCCTCGAATGGTCGGGTTGGGTAGACCCGTAGGGTTACCAGATTACCCTAGGGTCTACAGTGTACTGTCGGAATCAACAGACAGGAATGATTGAACTAGCAGTGAAGAGTGTACAAGTACCTAACCCTAGAATTGTGTACCCCCTATAGGCTAACCCACTGTAGCCTAAACAACCACATATAATGTTTGACACACCCCCATAGGCAAAGTGGGGGAGAGCAAGAGGTCACAAGACCAGTCAAAGCAAAGCAAAACAAGCTCAGGGTGGATCTCAAGGATACCACACAAATTCTGAGCACAAGCAAGTGGTCACAAGACCAGTTCACATGCAGGTTGATAATATAACAAGAGATACAGTGATCACAACCTAGCAAGTGTAAACATGCAGGCATATATATAAAGATCACAGTACAAGCAGAGTCAAGAAGTAAGTAAGTGAGGTCCAGCAGGCACAAGGCCTAGAAGAGTACAGAAACGCTGATGGTCACAAGGCTGAAGCGCCTTGGTGAACACATCAGCAAGGTTGGCCTCAGTGGCCACGTAACGCAGACGAAGCTGACCACGCTGCTGCAGCTCTCGAGCAAGGAAGTAGCGCAGAGCGATGTGCTTCGTTCTGTGCTCCAGTCTGTGCTCCTCACACAAGGCAATGGCAGCCTGGTTGTCGACGTACAGCACTGGAGGAGAACGAGGCCGCTCTCCCAAGTCGGTCAGCAGGTAGGTCAGCCAGCGTAGCTCCTGGGCAGCCATGGCTGTGGCGTAGATCTCAGCCTCACAACTGGAGCTGAGAACAGAAGAAGAGCGTGTAGAACGCCAAGAAACTGAGCCGGAGCCAAGGCTGAAGGTGTAACCCTGAGACGACCGCTGAGTAGCCTGGTCGTCCGCCCAAGAAGCGTCTGAGTGTCCAGTAAGTACAACTCGGTCTCGCCCTCCAAGCACTAGCCCCATGCCCGACGTACTGCACAAGTAGCGCAACACCCTCTTAGCGGCATCCATGTGCTCCTTCCTGTGACGGCCAGGAGCGACATAGCGTGCAAGGATGCTAAGAGGGTATGCAAGGTCAGGTCGAGTGCAGGTCATCAGGTACATGAGGCAGCCCACAAGCTCTGGATACGGGCCACTCGGCTCTACGGACTCATCCGAAGGCAGAGCTGAGAGCGAGTGACTGGTAGGCAGAGGAGTGGACTGAGGCGAGGAGTACGTGAAGCGGAAGCGCTGAAGGATCTGCTGCACCATGTGTGACTGAGTCAAGGTGATGGTGCGCCGTGCTCTGTCCCGGGTGATCCGCAAGCCAAGATAGCTTGTCAGTTCACCTAGGTCTGTGCACGTGTGTCTCCTCTGCAGCTCCGACTTCACGTGGGCGAGTGCCGCGGTGTCAGCAGTGGCAAAGACCAAGTCGTCGACGTACACGAGGATGTAGAACGACGGCAGCGAAGTGTCGGTGCGTAGAAACAGTGACGGGTCAGCAGTAGAGGGAGCGAACCCAAGAGCCGCAAGTGTCGTCCTCAGTGTGTCGTGCCACTCACGCGGTGCCTGGCGGAGACCGTAGACCGGCCGCTGAAGCCTCCACTGGGTACCAGGAGGAACCGACCCAGTGAAGCCAGGAGGGCGGCGCAGCCAGATCTCTTCGTGCAGGCTGCCCTGCAAGAAAGCAGTGCTGAAGTCAAGTGAGTGAAGCTCGTAGTCGCGCTGAGCGGCTATGTGCAGCAGCACCCGAAGAGTGGTCATCTTCGGGGTGGGGGAGAAGGTCTGAAAGAAGTCAACTCCCTCTCGCTGACTGAAGCCTCGAGCCACGTAGCGCGCCTTGAAGACAGGAGGAGAACCCGGTGGCCGCTTCACCCTGAAAATCCACATGCCACTGACGATGTTCGCCCCAGGTGGGGGAACCTCGTCGACGTAGGTACGTGTGGACTTCCAGGAAGCCATCTCTGCGTCCATGGCTGTCTGCCACTGAGAGGAGTAGGGACCCGCCATCGCCTCAGCGTAAGTGCGCGGGGTCGGGATGTCTGGTGCATCCGGGTCTCCCTCAGGGGCAACTAGCATGGACACGAGGTGGGGTAAAGCAGCAGCAAAGCACTGGAACTCCTCCTGTCTGTCCTCAAGGACGTCCGTGCCAAGAGCACACTCACCCCCGACGGACGGAGGACAGACAGACTCAGACTCAGACTCAGCAACAAGGCTAGTGGCGTAGTCTAGACGACACCGGGCAGCAAAGTCTATCAACTCAGCGACCAGAGCAGACGCAGCAGAGGACTCAAAGGTAGGGTCAGTGACAACAGTAGCGAGGAGACGGGTGACAGTGGGACTGGCAGCACGACGGGAGTCAGACTCCGGATCAGGAAGAGTAGGCAGAGAGGACGCAGGAGGAGACGGCAGCGGAACACGCTGAGGAGCAGTGGAGGGACGCAGAGTCATGTAGTGAGTGCCAGGGACAGGAGGAGGACGCTCACGTGGGACACGACGACCAGTGCGAGCAGTACGAACAGGCGACGCAGGACGAGACTCAGGCTCACGACACTCTGTAAGACCTCCTGTGGGACCAGTGTAAGGAGAGGGACCAGGGAGAGGCGAGGCAGGCGGGAACTGTGACTGCGACTGGACAGGCGGAGGACACTCTACGGAGGGAGGAGGACAAGGAGGAGGAGCCTGACCAAGAACCTGCTGAAGAAGTGGTACGAAGTACGGTCGTGGCCGCGTAGCGTCTCCAGAACCAGCAGAGACACCAGCGGCAGGGTCCTCAGCACCAACAGCAGCTCCAACGTCCGGGTCCTCAGCACCAGCAGCAGCTCCACCGCTCGGGTCCTCAGCACCAGCAGCAGCTCCACCGTCCGGGTCCTCAGCACCAGCAGCAGCTCCAACGCCCGGGTCCTCAGCACCAGCAGCAGCGCCACCTCTCGGGTCCGCAGCACCAGCAGCAGCTCCAACGCCCGGGTCCTCAGCACCAGTAGCAGCGCCACCCCCAGGGTCCGCAGCACCAGGAGCACCACTCCGAAGACTGCAGCGCCGCGTGTACCACTCTCGGATCTGCTGAATGGGGGGGAGCTCCTGGGCAGGAGGGGAAGTACTGGTACGAGCTCCAGTAGCACCTCTCCGGAGGCGGCAGTACTGTAGGTACCTCTCCTGCAGCTGCCGGGAGGAGAGGGCTCCTCCAGGTGTAGCACGCTCAGGCTCAGCACCCCCAGACTCAGCACCCCGAGACTCAGCACCCCCAGGCTCAGCACCCCCAGGCTCAGCACCTCCAGGCTCAGCACCCCCAGACTCAGCACCCCCAGGCTCAGCACCCCCAGGCTCCGCACCTCCAGGCTCCGCACCCCCAGGCTCCGCACCCCCAGGCTCCGCACCCCCAGGCTCAGCACCCTCAGACTCCTTACTGTCAGGCTCAGCACCCCCAGCAGGACGAGAGTCAACAGCTACCTCGACAGGCTCAACCGGGTCTACCTGGGACACACCTGAGGGAGCGGCACCCTGAGGGGGGAGGGGGTCTGGTACCTCAGCACCTGGAGCGAGGAAGAGAGGCGGGGGGGGGAGCGGGGCAGTGCGGTAGGGGAAGAGGCGGTAGTAGGGGACGGACTCGTCAAAAGTGACGTCCTGAGAGGCCAGGACACGACGCGAGGTGGCGTGGTAGAACTGCCAACCAGGCGCGTCCGGGACAAAGCCAAGGAAGACACAGGGGACAGCTCGACGGGAGAGCTTGTCCGCGGACGTATCGCGAACAAAAGCTCGAGATCCCCAGACCCGAAAACGCGACGCATCGCCAGCCTCTCCCGTCCAACGCAGTGTCGGAGAAGTCTCCGGTAAGGAGACACGGGGCCAGAGGTTGAGCTGATGCGCAGCGTATCGGACTGCAAACGGCCACAGAAAGTGGGGGGCAGCCGCATGAACCAAGGAGGTACGAGCGACCTCCATGACCAAGCCAATGCGGCGCTCAGCAACCCCATTCTGCTGTGGAGAGGCCGGAAGCGTGAACGACTGCTCAATGCCCTCCTGCTGACAGAAGGCCTCCAAGAGGCCAGAGGAAAACTCCCCACCTCTGTCAGAGTGCAGACGCAGGACAGGGAAGTCGGAGCGGAAACGCTCACTGAGCTGGAGACGAGATCTGCGGATCCAAGGGATCAAGACATCAGGGACGTCACCCTTGGTGCGCAAGGGGAAGACCGTGGTGTAGCGCGAGAAGTCGTCAACAACAATCAGGAAGTACCTCTCCTGACCCTGACCACGGACTCGGGCTGGGCCCCACACGTCCATGTGGAGCGTCTGCAAAGGAGCAGTCATCGGGGGGAAGGAGGAGGAGTGAGGAGCGGCACGCTGCCGCCCCTCGACACAGGGAAGACAGGGAGGAGCAGGCGAGGGTGGGAGGGGAGGGAGAACCCTGGGAAGACCAGCAACAAGGTCCCGTTTGTGCATGGCCCGAAGGCGCTGCACAGACGGGTGACCAAGGCGGTGGTGCCAGAGGACAGTCTCATGCGCCAGAGAGCGACACGAGCAGGGGGCGGACAGCTGACCTGACGCAGACGCAGACGCGGACGCAGCTACCTGAGGGGACTCAGTGGTCAGTGTGTACAGGTCCGACCCCGGCTGCCGAGTGAAGGTAGCCAGGTGACGGCCCGTCCGAGCACACGTGCAGTGGGTCACGCGCTCGTAAGCAGGGGTGAACTGGTGAACACCCCCGTCCTGGAGCGCACTACCTGCCACCAAGTTCGTAGAGAACGAGGGGAGGTAGAGACCTGACAGTGTGCCTGACGGGACCGCAGGATAAGGAAGGACAGTGGAGGAGGTCGCAACGACCGGACCCCCAGAGGGGTCAGCGAGGGAGACAGCAACTGGCCGAGCAAGCGGCTCAAGGACAGTGCGGTCACGAAAGAAACAGCGAGAAGCACCTGAGTCCAGTGTGAAGGTGTGCAGTGCTGCAGTCGACTCAGTACCAGAGGGCACGGACTCACTAGCACCTAGAGCAGCAGCCTCACCAGGACCTGGGGCAGCAGACTCACTAGCACCTAGAGCGGCAGCCGGACTGGTCTGAATGCCCGGGTCGGGCGGAACACGCAAGTACTGAGCACCCTCTCCACTAGTAAACATCACATACATGGCAGTGAGAATAGCATCAAAGTCTAAAGCCCAGATATCAACTCCCTTCTTCTCCAGATCAGCCCAGCGGGGCAGCTCAGTGGCATCAGGAAACTGGGCACGCCACGCGTCAGTAAGGCGCGCGAAACAGCGCTGTGTGGGATGCGGCCTCCCACACTGCTGGCCAGTGCGGTCACCAGTGCGAATGACGTACGTGCAGGTAAAGCCACGCTGCGCATACCACTCACGGGCGGCCTGAAGCGACGGGGCGGGCTGCTGACTCTGGCCACCGCCAGCGCCTCCACGACCACCACTGCCGCCGCCACCGCCTCGGCCACCTCCACCCCTGCCGCTGCCACGACCACCTCCGCCTCCGCTGCCGCCTCCACCCCTGCCGCCACTCCCGCCGCTGCTGTCACCACCCCCACTGCCGCCACTAGCCTCCCCAGCCGCTCCTCCACTCCCACCGCCTCCACCCCCACCTCCTCCGCCGCCACCTCCACCCTTGCCCCCTTTGCTCTTGCGGCGCCCGCTCGAAGCAGACGCGGCCCCGACCTTCTCAGCACCAAGGAGGTCGACAGCAGCAGCAGAGGCGACAGAGGGGAGGAGAGGGGAAGGGGAACACCCCTCAAAGAACGGGGTGCGAGGGTCGCCACGAGAGGTGCCTACAGCGACGATGCTCGCCTCAGCTGCAAGCAGTTCCTTCTCGAGGAGGGCAATGGTGAGTTCAGTGGGGGAGCGAGAGAGGAAGTGGTCCCTGACTGTGCGCAGGGAGTCGGGGAGGCGGGTGACTATGTGGTAGAGAGTGATCCAGAGCGGGGGGGGTTGCTGGTGAGGAACTCGTCAGGCATAGCAGCGCGAAAGCGGGCCTCACTGGTCTTAAGGTGGGTGATGAGGTCAGCAACTGTCTGAAAGGAGGCCAGGTCGGGGAACAGGTAGGGGAGAGTGAGGCGGCCTAGTGTGGCAGAAGCGGGGGAGGAGTAGCGAGCGACTACAGCAGTGTACAGGTCCTTAGCAGTTTTGTGCTGGCCAAAGTGCTCGCGCTCGTCGATCGGTAGGGAGTTACGAATAGCGAAGCGAGCGTGGGCGTCACGAGTCTGCCACTGTGAGCGCTGAGTGCTGTCAGCAGTGGTAGGAGGGGCAGTAGCGTTGCCTAGGGCGTGATCGTACAGTGAAACGTCCTCCTTAGCAGTGAGCTGTAGAAAGAGGTGGAGGTCATCGAGCCAGGTTTCGAACTTCACTGGACGGCCCTCAGCATCGAAAGTAAGTACAGTAGGAGTAGCCATAGCGGCAGTAGCAGTAGCGGTAGAAACAGTAAGAATGAGGCCGCAGGGAAGCTGTGGGCAGTGTCAGCACACGGGCGGCAGCAGCTGATGCGCACGGGCGGGAGCGGCAGTGGGCGCAGAAGCGGCGGCCGCAGTGGGAGCGAGTGCAGCAGCGGCAGCGGTAGCAGGCGCAACAGGAGCGCACGGGCGGTAGCGGCCGCGGCGCACGAGCGGGAGCGGCTGCGGGCGACGCGCAGGCGGTAGCTGCAGCGGCGGGCCCGTGGTAGCGGCAGCTGCAGCAGGTGACAAGCAGGCGGCAGCTGCAGCGGGCGACGAGCGGGCGGCAGCAGCAGCGGGCGACGAGCGGGCGGCAGCTGCAGCGTGCGACGAGCGGGCGGCAGCAGCAGCGGGCGACGAGCGGGCGGCAGCTGCAGCGGGCGACGAGCGGGCGGGCGCTGCAGCGGGCGACGAGCGGGCGGCAGCAGCAGCGAGCGACGAGCGGGCGGCAGTTGCAGCAAGCGACGAGCGGGCGGCAGCAGCAGCGGGCGACGAGCGAGCGGCAGCTGCAGCGGGCGACGAGCGGGCGGCAGCTGCAGCGGGCGACGAGCGGGCAGGCGCTGCAGCGGGCGACGAGCGGGCGGCAGCAGCAGCGAGCGACGAGCGGGCGGCAGCTGCAGCGGGCGACGAGCGGGCGGCAGCTGCAGCGGGCGACGAGCGGGCGGGCGCTGCAGCGGGCGGGCGGCAATGTGCAGGCCTGCGGGGCCGCTGCGGGCTGCGCTATAGCGGTGCGAGCGGCGCACGGGCGGCTAGCCGGTCGCGCTCAAAAGAAATCGGCCGCGCGCAGGTGTCAGAATGTTATTATTGTCTAGCCTGTAGTGGGGTGCTCTATAGCGAGTACAACCCAGTTAGGGTTTGCTATATGTACCCCAACTGCTGCTAGTGAAACCCCTCTCCTTTCAATCATTCTCACGCTAGTATTTTGATATGCTATCAGAGCAGGTCGACCCCCTTGGGTCGATCCTGTGGGTGGGCCCGCCACCTAACTGCTTCCGCTGCTATTCTGCTTCTCGCACGCCTCGGGCGCGCGCCGTCTTCTTCCTGCCGCCGAGGGTTTTTAGGGTTTTTCATCCCGCCGTGCGCTCAGGGCGTACGGCGGTTTTCTGCCCGCCGTGCGCCCCGAGGCGCGCGGCGGTTTCCTGCCCGTCGTGGCGCCCCCGGGGACCTGCGCGCTGCCCCCCGTCGTCCTCCTCCCGTCGCCTCGTCGCGGCGCCCTGGGGGCCCGCGCGTCCCCCCCCTCCCGTCGCCTCGTCGCGGCACCTTGGGGGCCCGCGCGCCGCCCCCTCCCGTCGCCTCGTCGCGGCGCCTAGGGGGCCCGCGCGCGGCCCCTCCCGTCGCCCGTCGAGCCGCCCTCGGGGGCCCGTGCGCGGCCCCCCTCCCGTCACCCGCCGTGGCGCCCTCGGGGGGCCCGCGCCCTGCTTCTTCGTGGCGCCCAAGAGCCACCCCGCTGCCTCCCTTTCCCTCCGTGCCCCGCCCCTGCTGTTTCCCGCGCTCCTGCCTGCGTTAGGGTTTGGGGGTGGCGGGCATGGGGGTGACCGGTGTGGGTAACCTGCGGCTCCTCCTCCTCCTCCGTCTCCCACTGCTGCAGCTGCCGCTGAGGGGGGTGGGTGTGTGGGAGCCGAGGGTTTAGGGTTTAAGGGGGGTGCCGTGGAAGTGGAGCTAGGGTGTCAGCAGGGGGTGTGTGAGAGGGGCGTGGGACGGTCGGGGGAGGTTGCGTGGAGGTAGCCGTCGTGACGCCAGCAGCGCCAGTAGTCCGGATGCCCTCGCGCGTTTCGGTAGCCCAGCGAGCCTGCTTCGCCAGTCGCCTGTGGGTCCGTTGCTCCTGTGTGTGCTCGTCGTAGCCGCGGAGCCAGATACTCCCGTAGTCCGGTGCCCTCGTGCGCTCGGTAGCCACTGTGCGCGCCGCTCCTGTTGCCCGTGTGTCTGCAGCTTCAGTCGGCGCCTTTCATCTTCTCGCCCTCACAGTTTCTCCTCCTCCTCACTTGCCCTCTATGATCACCTCTAGCTTTGCTTATAATTGTGAACTATTGCTATGCCTGCTCATTGTACTGATTACACCCCACTTTGGCTATGGGGGTGTGTCAGAATGTTATTATTGTCTAGCCTGTAGTGGGGTGCTCTATAGCGAGTACAACCCAGTTAGGGTTTGCTATATGTACCCCAACTGCTGCTAGTGAAACCCCTCTCCTTTCAATCATTCTCACGCTAGTATTTTGATAGCAGGCAGCTAGCGGGTCGCGCGCGGTTAAAAAAAAAAAAAAAAAAAAAAAAAAAAAAAAAAAAAAAAAAAAAAAGCCTCGCGCGATTGGCTGGCGGGCTGCGCGCGCGCGGTAGGTAGGAGGCGCACTGGGGCGCGTAGGCGCACGAGGGCGCACGGTAGGTAGGTAGGTAGGTAGCGGTGGAACGGTCCTAGCGAAGGACCTGCTCTGAAACCATGTCGGAATCAACAGACAGGAATGAATGAACTAGCAGTGAAGAGTGTACAAGTACCTAACCCTAGAATTGTGTACCCCCTATAGGCTAACCCACTGTAGCCTAAACAACCACAACATATATAATGTTTGACATGTATAGTACTTGACGTTTGTACCAGAGCACAATCACACCTGGTCGAGGCGACTAGGTGGTCTATGCGACCATATAGTCCCGCCCACAACCAGCTGGTTGGGGCAACCAGCCACGAACGTACCAACCTGCAATGCAACCAGTGGTACAATTAAAATTGGGGGTAGGTTGCACTATCGAATCTGAACGTGATTGGTTCACGAAAACAAAAATCAAGGTTTGGTTCACACTGATTGGTTTAGTGACTGTTGGGTCTGCCCTAAAATTTGTAGGCTGGTTGGGTCTTCAAAACAGGTGGTTGGTACATTTGCAGGTTGCCTGCTAGGTACCCAACCGCCCACCGGTCGACCCGACCAGACAGGTCGGGTCGACTTTTACAGGCAACCGGGGCCTGCCACCAATTTAAGGGGTACGTAACACGCTCTTATTTGCAACATGAGTCCAAACCAAATCCGCGCTGTCACACCGCACCTCTCAAATCACAGCGTTTTTGACGCGTCAGCAGCGCCTTATCCAACTAACTGCATTCTCGCTATATATGCGATTGCTATAACGCCACGAAAGTTCAACTTGTGCGAATTCAATATCAACTTCAAGCTGCGACTTTTGTGGGTTCGTTGTGATGCTATTACACCACTGTACATCGAACAAAACCGTGGTGAAATCGCTCCACCAACCCATTTTCGCACGTGCGAGGCTGGTGGGATGCGAACTGCTGGAACACCTGCAGAGACAATGGGGAAGGGGATGCATTGTTGTTCTGCGTGTCCCAATGTTTCCGCAATGCTTCAGCACTCCTTACCCACGCGAAGAATGTCTGAAGTCACCTCTGCGATTTCTCACGAAAAGGTCAGTGCGCATGGATGGGGGAAACCTAGATTTGGGCATTGTCAAACATTATATATGTTTGGTTTGTTAGGCTACAGTGGGTTAGCCAGTATGGGGTACACAATTCTAGGGTTTGCTATTTGTACTGATTTCTCTGTTAGTTCAATCATTCCAGTCTTGTAATATTGACATGGTATCAGAGCGAAGGTCTCGGGTTCGAATCCCGGTGTGTGCACCTCGGGCATCCCAGTGCGGGGGGGTGTCAGAGGTCCACTGGTGATCCCCGATGATCCTAGGGAAGGGTTACAGGCATGGCGGCCTGGGGGGTTATGGGCGCACTCACCCGCTACATAAACAAGCCCTTTTATCCCAGTGGTTAGTGGCTGGGATTCTGACATGTTATCAGAGCGAAGGTCTCGGGTTCGAATCCCGGTGTGTGCACTTCGGGCATCCCAGTGCGGGGGGGTGTCAGAGGTCCACTGGGGATCCCCGATGATCCTAGGGAAGGGTTACAGGCACGTCGGCCTGGGGGGTTATGGGCACGCAATTCGTGGTGTTCTACACGCTCGTAATCTGTTCTCAGCTCCAGTTGTGAGGCTGAGATCTACGCCACAGCCATGGCTGCTCAGGAGCTGCGCTGGCTGACCTACCTGCTGACCGACCTCGGAGAGCGGCCTCGTTCTCCTCCAGTGCTGTACGTCGACAACAAGGCTGCCATTGCCTTGTGTGAGGAGCACAGACTGGAGCACAGAACGAAGCACATTGCTCTGCGGTACTTCCTTGCTCGAGAGCTGCAGCAGCGCGGTCAGCTTCGTCTGCGTTACGTGGCCACTGAGGCCAACACTCAGCCTTGTGACCATCAGCGCTTCTGTACTCTGTTAGGCCTTGTGCCTACTGGCCCTCACTTGCTCACTTCTTGACTTTGCCTGTACTGTGATCGCTATATATTTATATACCTGCATGTTTACTCTTGCTAGGTTGTGATCATTGTACGTCTTGCTCTATTATAAACCTGCATGTGAACTGGTCTTGTGACCGCTTGTTTGTGCTCGGAATTTGTGTGGAATCCTCGAGATCCACCCTGAGCTTGTTTGCCTTACTTTGCCTTGACTGGTCTTGTGACCCCTAGGTCTCCCCCACTTTTCCTATGGGGGTGTGTCAAACATTATATATGTTTGGTTTGTTAGGCTACAGTGGGTTAGCCAGTATGGGGTACACAATTCTAGGGTTTGCTATTTGTACTGATTTCTCTGTTAGTTCAATCATTCCAGTCTTGTAATATTGACAGGCATGGATTGTGGCGGAATTTTTTTTGTAGAGATCCTGCTCTTTGCAACTGTAAAAAGAAATGAGGGGCCAGAGATTAGTACGATTCTGGGAAGACAGCTTTGAATTTACGGCAGAAAGAGGTAAGTGGAATGACTCCGAAATGCTTTGCAAACAGGAGACAGGTTTTACGAGAGGAAAACAGCTATGCTGAGAAGAAACTCACTTTTCCAGGGACCTCTTGGGCCGAGCTTCTTTCCGCGAGACCCTTTGTCCTAGATAACCTTGGTGAGGTTCACCTGGGAATGGTAGGGGGTGGAATGTAGATTGTTTTTTAGCGAAGATTTGGCGAATGCTTGAAACACTGCATGGACATCGTTCAATCCGTCGCAGCTTCTGCCGACTCGGCGGATAATACCTTCGGATCTACTGCTTTTCCAGCCTGGTCCTGAGAGCACCTTTTTCCAGCCTCAAAATTTTCACTTGGGTGAGGCCACATTTCCCAGAAATGGACATACCTCCTTGCTGACGGTTTTCGAAGATCCGTCTGATGCTTCCGCGTAGTATTTCGTACTCGTCGCCCACCAATCATCGCGGAATTGGCAGCCCCCCAAATTTGGCTCTCGTGGGTTTATCTACAAAAAAACCCACAGAAAGTCCCAACACACCCCGCCAACATCCCGCCAATTTCGTAACCTTTCAGTCACTGCCTCAAAGGCCTGCATTGGCACCGCGTCGCCTCTCTCGCACCGCACATTACAATTTCACAACGGGCCGCATGTCCATTTTCAGCGGCCCGAACACATCCACACGTGCGTCCCTCATACAACCAACCCGCATACAAGCTGCATTCACTGATGTTCGCTACACTACGCAGTTCAGTACACGAAAGATGTAGCATAAGAGGTCATCAAAGGTCACGCGTGTCCCACAACACACTGCATTGGCCGTCCTAATTGCTGAAACACGTGGTCCTACCACCAAGACCAACATGACAAATCCTATACAAATTAATTCACACGTCCGCGAGCGCGTCCTCAAAACATAAGCCGTCCTTAAAACTTAAGGTGCGCCTACTCACACAGAAGAAACTTGTTGAGCAGCATGACCTTCTTGTTCACATAAGATTTGCACACATGCACCACCCGCTTGATGCACTCCACGTCAGCGAGTGGAAACCCGCCCAGGGGTTAGCTGCACGCAGGTGGTCATGGGGCAAACTCCGGCCGCCTCATAGTACTTAACATATGCGTACCTCCCCTCCGTCCCCTCCGCGTCCATTGCACGGAACACGCACAGGCATCGTGCGTACCACTCCTCCTCCTCCGTCTTCGCCCTGACAGCGACGTCCAAAAACCACATCTCGGACGAGCTGGCCTTCACAACCGTGCCCTTGGCCACAAGCTCCCCGCCACGCGTACGCGTAATGGCCACCGCAGTGTGTACCTGTACATCCGGTGTTCAAAGGGAACTCAGCGCATGCCAACACAAAACAACCAGTGAACGCCCCCCCCCGCCCTGTCATTTATGAACACACGTCACTGTCCGCGCAGCGTCCAGAGGTCTCCAATTGTGCTCACCTTGATGGCGGTGCCCGTCACACCAGCGGCTGCCAGGCACCTGCCCAGCTCCTTCATGTCTGACCCTAATGCCTCCTTGTACGCCCACAGCACTGCGTCCTCCCCGTCGCTCACGTCCGCCGTCCTCGACTTTCTTGTCAGGATGTACGTTTGAAGCCTCACCGCCTGAAACAGAGGACATCCGCGATATGCACGCAAACACCAGCATAATAGAACCCACTGTGTTCCACATCGCACCATTTGAGACGCATGTTGATTAAAACACCACCACACTGTCATCTGTCAAACATTATATATGTTGTGTTTGTTTAGGCTACAGTGGGTTAGCCTATAGGGGGTACACAATTCTAGGGTTAGGTACTTGTACTGATTTCACTGTTAGTTCAACCATTCCTGTCCGTTCATTCTGACATGGTTTCAGAGCAGGTCCTTCGCTAGGACCGTTTTTTTAAGGGCCCACCGCTACCTACCTACCTACCTACCTACCGGAGCGCCCTAGGGCGCCTCGTTTTTCACGGCCCCCTAAGGCCTCGCGATCCGCGACCCGCCCCTTAGCGACCCGCGCGCCGCCCCTTAAGGCCCCGTCGGCCCACGCGCTCGCCCCTTACGGCCCCGCGCTCGCCCCTTACGGCCCCGTCGGCCCCGCGCTCGCCCCTTACGGCCCCGTCGGCCCCGCGCTCGCCCCTTACGGCCCCGTCGGCCCCGCGCTCGCCTCCCTAGAGGCCCCCCGTCGGCCCCGCACTCGCCCTTAGAGGCCCCTTACGGCCCTGCGTTCGCCCCTAGAGGCCCCGAACGGCCCGCGCTTGCCCCTAGAGGCCCCGAACGGCCCGCGACCGCCGCAGCCCCTCCAGGACCGAGCCGAGCCACGCGACCCGAGCCGCGCCGCCCTACCTGAACCGAACCGCGCCGCCCGCACTCCGCACAGAGGCACCGCCGGCCCTGTTCCTACTGCCACTATGGCTACTCCTCCTGTACTCGCTTTCGATGCTGAGGGCCGCCCAGTGAAGTTCGACACCTGGCTCGATGACCTCCACCTCTTCCTACAGCTCACTGCCAAGGAGGACATCTCACTGTACGATCACGCCCTAGGCCATGCTACTGCCCCTCCTTCCACTGCTGACAGCACTCAGCGCTCACAGTGGCAGACTCGTGACGCCCACGCTCGCTTTGCCATTCGCAACTCCCTGCCGCTAGATGAGCGCGAGCACTTTGGCCAGCACAAAACTGCTAAGGACCTGTACACTGCTGTCGTCGCTCGTTACTCCTCACCTGCTTCTGCCGCACTAGGCCGCCTCTCACTCCCCTACCTGTTCCCCGACCTGGCCTCCTTTCACACAGTTGCTGACCTCATCACCCACCTCAAGACTAGTGAGGCCCGCTTCCGCGCTGCTATGCCTGACGAGTTCCTTGCTAGCAACCCCCCCCCTCTGGCTCACTCTCTACCACATCGTCACCCGCCTCCCTGACTCTCTGCGCGCAGTCAGGGATCACTTTCTAGCTCGCTGCCCCACTGAGCTCACCATTGCCCTCCTCGAGAAGGAACTCCTTGCAGCTGAGGCGAGCATCGTCGCTGTAGGTGCCTCTCGTGGCGAGCCCCGCACCCCCTTCTTTGAGGGGTGTTCCCCTTCCCCCCTTCTCCCCTCTGTCGCCTCTGCTGCTGCTGTCGACCTCCTTGGTGCCGAGCGGACGCCGCAGGAACAAAGGGGGCAGGGGTGGAGGTGGCGGCGGGGGAGGCGGGGGTGGAGGCGGTGGGAGTGGAGGAGGGGCTGGAGAGGCTAGTGGCGGCAGTGGGGGTGGTGACGGCAGCGGCGGGGGCGGTGGCAGGGGCGGGGGCGGCAGCGGGGGCGGAGGTGGTCGTGGCAGCGGCAGAGGAGGAGGTGGTCGAGGAGGTGGCGGCGGCGGTGGTGGTCGTGGAGGAGCTGGCGGTGGTCTGAGCCAGCAGCACACTCCGTCGCTCCAGGAGGCCCGTGAGTGGTATTCCCAGCGCCCGGGGGCGCGTGGCTTTAGCTGCACGTACGTCATCCGCACTAGTGACTGCACTGGTCAGACGTGTGGGAGGCCGCACCCCACGCACCGCTGTTTCTCGCGCCTTGACGACGCTTGGCGCGCCCAGTACCCTAATGGCGGTGAGCTGCCCCGCTGGCTTGATCTGGAGAGGAAGGGAGTTGATATCTGGGCTCTAGACTTTGATGCTATTCTCACTGCCATGTATGCGATGTTTACTAGTGGAGAGGGTGCTCAGTACTTGCGTGTTCCGCCCGACCCGGGCATTCTGACCAGTGAGGCTGCTGCTCTAGGTGCTAGTGAGGCTGCCACTGCAGGTACTCGCGTGTCTGCCACCTCAGGTGATGGTGAGGCTGTCGCTCTAGGTGCTAGTGAGTCTGTCTCCCCTGGTACTGAGTCGACTGAGGCACTGCACACCTTCACCCTCGACCTCCTCCACTGTTCTTCCCTGTCCTGCGGTCCCGTCTGGCACACTGTCTGGTCTCCACCTCCCCTCGTTCTCTACGAACTTGGTGGCGGGCTGTGCGCTCCAGGACGCGGGTGTTCACCAGTTCACCCCCGCCTACGAGCGCGTGACACACTGCACGTGTGCTCGGACGGGCCGTCACCTGGCTACCTTCACTCGGCAGCCGGGGTCGGACCTGTACACACTGACCACTGAGTCCCCTCAGGTAGCTGCGTCCGCGTCTGCGTCTGCGTCAGGTCAGCTGTCGGCCCCCTGCTCGTGTCGCTCTCTGGCGCACGACACCGTCCTCTGGCACCACCGACTTGGCCACCCGTCTGTGCAGCGCCTTCGTGCCATGCACAAACGGCAGCTTGTCTCTGGTCTTCCCAGGGTGCTCCCTCCCCTCCCACCCTCGCCTGCTCCTCCCTGTCTTCCCTGTGTCGAGGGGCGGCAGCGCGCCGCTCCTCACTCCTCCTCGTTTCCCCCAACGACTGCTCCCTTGCAGACGCTCCACCTGGACGTGTGGGGCCCAGCCCGCGTCCGTGGACAGGGTCAGGAGAGGTCCTTCCTTATTGTTGTTGACGACTACTCTCGCTACACCACGGTCTTCCCCTTGCGCACCAAGGGTGAGGTCCCTGATGTCTTGATCCCTTGGATCAGCAGAGCTCGTCTCCAGCTAGGCAAGCGTTTTCGCTCGGACTTTCCTGTCCTGCGCTTGCACTCTGACAGAGGTGGTGAGTTCTCCTCCGACCTCTTGGCAGCCTACTGTGCCGAGCACGGCATTGAGCAGTCGTTCACGCTTCCGGCCTCTCTACAGCAGAATGGGGTTGCTGAGCGCCGCATTGGCTTGGTCATGGAGGTCGCTCGTACCTCCCTGATCCATGCGGCTGCTCCCCACTTTCTGTGGCCGTTTGCGGTCCGATACGCTGCGCATCAGCTCAACCTCTGGCCCCGTGTCTCCTTGCCGGAGACTTCTCCGACACTGCGTTGGACGGGAGAGGTTGGCGATGCGTCGCGTTTTCGGGTCTAGGGATCCCGAGCTTTTGTTCGCGACACGTCCGCGGACAAGCTCTCCCGTCGCGCTGTCCCCTGTGTCTTCCTTGGCTTTGTCCCGGACGCGCCTGGTTGGCAGTTTTACCACGTCACCTCGCGCCGGGTTCTGCCTTCTCAGGACGTCACTTTTGACGAGTCCGTCCCCTACTACCGCCTCTTCCCCTACCGCACTGCCCCGCTCCCCCCCCCCCGCCTCTCTTCCTCGCGCCAGGTGCTGCTGTGGTAGACCCCCTCCCCCCTCAGGGTGCCGCTCCCTCAGGTGTGTCCCAGGTAGACCCGGTTGAGCCTGTCGAGGTAGCTGTCGAGTCTCGTCCTGCTAGGGGAGCTGAGCCTGCGCATGAGGAGCCTGGTGGTGCTGAGCGTGGGGGTGCGGAGCCTGGAGGTGCGGAGCCTGGGGGTGCTGCGCCTGGGGGTGCTGAGCCTGGAGGTGCTGAGTCTGGGGGTGCTGAGCCTGGGGGTGCTGAGTCTGGAGGTGCTGAGTCTGGGGGTGCTGAGTCTGGAGGTGCTGAGCCTGAGAGTGCTACACCTGGAGGAGCCCTCTCCTCACAGCAGCTGCAGGAGAGGTACCTGCAGTACTGCAGCCCCCGGAGAGGTGCTGCTGGAGCTGGTACCAGTGCTTCCCCTCCTACCCGGGAGCTCCCCTCCCTTCAGCAGATCCGAGAGTGGTACACGCGGCGCTGCAGTCTTCGGAGTGGTGCTCCTGGTGCTGCGGACCCTGCTGCTGGTGCTGAGGACCCGAGCGGTGGAGCTGCTGCTGGTGCTGAGGACGCGGGTGGTAGAGCTGCTGCTGGTGCTGAGGACCCGGGCGGTGGTGCTGCTGCTGGTGCTGAGGACCCGGGCGGTGGAGCTGCTGCTGGTGCTGAGGACCCGGGCGGTGGAGCTGCTGCTAGTGCTGAGGACCCGAGCGGTGGAGCTGCTGCTGGTGCTGAGGACCCGGGCGGTGGAGCTGCTACTGGTGCTGAGGACCCGGGCGGTGGAGCTGCTGCTGGTGCTGAGGACCCGAGCGGTGGAGCTGCTGCTGGTGCTGAGGACCCTGGCGCTGGTGTCTCTGCTGCTTCTGGAGACGCTGCGCGGCCGCGACCGTACTTCGTACCGCTCCTTCAGCAGGTTCTTGGTCAGGCTCCTCCTCCTTGTCCTCCTCCCTCCGTAGAGTGTCCTCCGCCTGTCCAGTTGCAGTCACAGTTACCGCCTGCCTCGCCTCTCCCTGGTCCCTCTCCTTACACTGGTCCCACAAGAGGTCTTACAGAGCGTCGTGAGCCTGAGTCTCGTCCTGCGTCGCCTGTTCGTACTGCTCGCACTGGTCGTCGTGTGAGCGTCCTCCTCCTGTCCCTAGCACTCACTACATGACTCTACGTCCCTCCACTGCTCCTCAGCGTGTCCCTCTGCCGTCTCCTCCTGCGTCCTCCCTACCTACTCTTCCTGACCCGGAGTCTGACTCCCGTCGTGCTGCCAGTCCCACTGTCACGCGTCTTCTCGCCACTGTTGTCACTGACCCTACCTTTGAGTCCTCTGCTGCGTCTGCTCTTGTCGCTGAGTTGGTTGACTTTGCTGCCCGGTGTCGTCTAGACTACGCCGCTAGCCTTGTTGCTGAGTCTGAGTCTGAGTCTGTCTGTCCTCCATCCGTCGGGGGTGAGTGTGCTCTTGGTACTAACGTCGTTGAGGACAGACAGGAGGAGTTCCAGTGCTTTGCTGCTGCTTTGCCCCATCTCGTGTCCATGCTAGTTGCCCCTGAGGGAGACCCGGATGCACCAGACATCCCGACCCCGCGCTCTTACGCTGAGGCGATGGCGGGTCCCTACTCCTCTCAGTGGCAAACAGCCATGGACGCAGAGATGGCTTCCTGGAAGTCCACAGGCACATACGTAGACGAGGTTCCCCCACCTGGGGCGAACATCATCAGTGGCATGTGGATTTTCAGGGTGAAGCAGCCGCCGGGTTCTCCGCCTGTCTTCAAGGCGTGCTATGTTGCTCGAGGTTTCAGTCAGCGAGAGGGAGTAGACTTCTTCCAGACCTTCTCCCCCACCCCGAAGATGACTACTCTTCGGGTGCTGCTGCACATAGCCGCTCAGCGCGACTACAAGCTTCACTCACTTGACTTCAGCACTGCTTTCTTGCAGGGCAGCCTGCACGAGGAGATCTGGCTGCGCCGCCCTCCTGGCTTCACTGGGTCGTTTCCTCCTGGTACCCAGTGGAGGCTCCAGCGGCCGGTCTACGGTCTCCGACAGGCTCCACGTGAGTGGCACGACACACTGAGGACGACACTTGCGGCACTTGGGTTCGCACCTTCTACTGCTGACCCGTCGCTGTTTCTGCGCACCGACACTTCGTTGCCGCCGTTCTACATCCTCGTGTACGTCGACGACTTGGTCTTTGCCACTGCTGACACTGAGGCTCTCGCCCACGTGAAGTCGGAGCTGCAGAGGAGACACACGTGCACAGACCTGGGTGAACTGACAAGCTACCTTGGCTTGCGGATCACCCGGGACAGAGCACGGCGCACCATCACCCTGACTCAGTCACACATGGTGCAGCTGGTCCTTCAGCGCTTCCGCTTCACGTACTCCTCGCCTCAGTCTACTCCTCTGCCTACCGGTCACTCGCTCTCAGCTCTGCCTTCGGATGAGTCCGTAGAGCCGAGTGGCCCGTATCCAGAGCTTGTGGGCTGCCTCATGTACCTGATGACCTGCACTCGACCTGACCTTGCATACCCTCTTAGCATCCTTGCACGCTATGTCGCTCCTGGCCGTCACAGGAAGGAGCACATGGATGCTGCTAAGAGGGTGTTGCGCTACTTGTGCAGTACGTCGGGCATGGGGCTAGTGCTTGGAGGGCGAGACCGAGTTGTACTCACTGGTCACTCAGACGCTTCTTGGGCGGACGACCAGGCTACTCAGCGGTCGTCTCAGGGTTACACCTTCAGCCTTGGCTCCGGCTCAGTTTCTTGGCGTTCCACACGCTCTTCTTCTGTTCTCAGCTCCAGTTGTGAGGCTGAGATCTACGCCACAGCCATGGCGGCCCAGGAGCTACGCTGGCTGACCTACCTGCTGACCGACTTGGGAGAGCGGCCTCGTTCTCCTCCAGTGCTGTACGTCGACAACAAGGCTGCCATTGCCTTGTGTGAGGAGCACAGACTGGAGCACAGAACGAAGCACATCGCCCTGCGGTACTTCCTTGCTCGAGAGCTGCAGCAGCGCGGTCAGCTTTGTCTGCGTTACGTGGCCACTGAGGCCAACACTGCTGATGTGTTCACCAAGGCGCTTCAGCCTTGTGACCATCAGCGCTTTTGCACTCTGCTAGGCCTTGTGCCTACTGGACCTCACTTGCTTACTTCTTGACTCTGTTTGTACTGTGATCTCTATATATATACCTGCATGTTTACTCTTGCTAGGTTGTGATCATTGTACCTCTTGCTCTATTATAAACCTGCATGTGAACTGGTCTTGTGACCACTTGCTTGTGCTCGGAATTTGTGTGGAATCCTTGAGATCCACCCTGAGCTTGTTGTGTCCTGCTTTGCCTTGACCGGTCTTGTGACCCCTAGTTCTCCCCCACTTCGCCTATGGGGGTGTGTCAAACATTATATATGTTGTGTTTGTTTAGGCTACAGTGGGTTAGCCTATAGGGGGTACACAATTCTAGGGTTAGGTACTTGTACTGATTTCACTGTTAGTTCAACCATTCCTGTCCGTTCATTCTGACATCATCTGTCCTGGGTGTGCATGGCCACCCCTGCATACATCCACACGTGGTCCATATCTCCCACCATGATCGTCATAGTCTGTCATCCTCTCCGCGTCCCACATTCCTACGAGTCAGCCGTCTAAGCCATCTCACCTCACGCAGCGCACTGACGTACTGCCTTCCTCCGCCCGCCAAGGCCGCCACCTCCCGTGTGATCTCTCTCTGCACCTCCTCCTCCACGATTCGTCGGGGAATGTCCTTCCAGTTACTCCCGCGCACGGGCACCTTCACGGTGCCATTGTGAGTGTGCTCCCGCAGGTTAGTTGAGTACTCAAACGGCATCCCCCTGAGCATGATGCCGTCAATGAGATGAATTATCTGATGCACCTTTGGTAAGTTCCACGATGACGCTTGCGATCGAAAGGCGTCCTGTACTGCGTCCACCATCTTGTGACACGACATCCATGCGAGCACATGATTAGTGTGCTCGTGTACATGCAACCAACCATGCCGTATTGTGCCACAACCACACCCATGATTAAGAACGTAGGCACCATTGAATCCACATCACCCTCTTCACCCACCACAGCCTCTCCCACCCATCTGCACACCACACATGACCACACTCACATGTACGCGTTCTGTCGCACGCCACTGAGTGTCCTCTCCGTGTGCATGCTCACGCCGAGCAGCGACTTGTAGAACACCGCGTACCTCCGGAACGCCCTCACCTCCTTGAAACGCTGCTCCTTCTCCTCAGGCTCGCACCCTTCCATGTTGTCCGCGATGAGTATCGGCATCACCTGCATCATGCCCCTGTTCTCGAACGCCGCGTAGTTTGCCCGTGACTTGAACCACGAAGTTCCACCCGGGATACGGACAACCGTGGAGCGAGTGTCCTTCTTCTGCTCCTACTTGCGCCTGCACACGGACGACCAAAAAGCCTTTGAATCAGGAAGAAAATACCAATGCGCCCGCAGCCGACGTAGACCTGGGACACCCACCTCTCCAGCTCCCTCCTTTCCGGCTTGCTGAGGGGATAGATGAACTCGTCCACCATGTGTCCAAGGAACCCTTCGTCCAGCACATGCAGCACGTCCGCCACGCAAGCGAGAAATACGTTTCCCCATGTCGTCTCTGAAAAATTCCACCTCTCCAGTACCGTCTGCACCCAACCCAACACCACAACGCACCCTGACCATTAACTTGAACATACTCCACCGAATGACGACAAACATCTACGTCGGCAGCGGACATCGCTGACCTGCAGGGGGTGTGTTGACCATCGCCTTCGGATCTTGTCAGCATCGTCCTTTTTGGAAGCGTTCTGCATCCACGACACCACCTTCCGGTGCAGTTTAACGGTCCTCACGGTCATCTCCGACCCAGGTCGGCCAGACTGGTCTTCTTGATGTAGCAGGAGCTGCAAGGCCAGTGTGAACCCTGCTGCATTGTCGCCGTGCAACTGGACGACTCGGGGTAGTCTCCCACCTCAGCAAACAAGCATGGGATACCCTTCACCACTTGTCCGGATGCATCGGTCACGTATATGACCTTCAGCTCTGAACTGCACCAACGAAAGCACGCCGCAACATCGCTGCAACACTATCCACACCGAGAAGGCATAACCCACCAACATGCCACAACCTACTCACCCTCGATGCTCCCTCAAGAGAGGCTCGAATATAATAGCCATCACCTCATGAAACTTACGGGTCTTCTCGGTGGACATGGCCCAGTCCGGTGGGAAAGGCAGCAAGCCAACCATGACGTGGCCTGGCTCTAACCATCTCAGTGCCTCAGGGATGTTCATTAGACTTATCAGGACTGGCCACGCTTGTAGCCTCCCGTTGGCACTCGCGTGCGTACTGTCACTGTACACGATCACACCCATAATGATCCCCTCCTGCCCCGGGCGGCTAGCATGAGCCTGTTCCAGCCATACTCCGGTGTCGGGGGAGCTGACATGCCTCTTTTCCTCCGTATCCTTGTCCCTCCGCGGCTCCGTCACAAATCCCTCTGAGTGTACAAACGTGCGCACTAGCTTCTGCACCAACTGCAATGCACATTACTCGACAACACAGGATGTCAACCCTAAAGTGTGTCGCCACCGCAATTGACGGACAAGTAATAGCACACCCCATGTCACAAGCCTCAAACTCACCAGCTCCGTGTTCCTGAAATGTAGCAGAAGGTTTGCCATTTTCCCACCGGGACAGTAGCATTTGATTACGGTCTTCTGCCAGGGCACAAGATCGGGCGGAGCCATCATCTTCCCGAACCTCCTCACGTCGACAAAATTCATCCACCGTCGGACATCTCGCACAGAGAATCGGGGGTTCGCGAATATGTTGAGCAACCTGTTAACCTCCCTTCTCGACAGGTCAGCGTCACGGAAAAAAATGTATAGCTCAGTTAGAGTGTCGAAACCGTCGTCAATACTACTTATGTCACTCTCCGCATCGTCGTTCTGCGCAATCGCGTCCGCGAGTGGATCTTCTGTTGCCGGATGCTGGCGTGCGGGTCCTTCTGCCTCTCCGGCGGCGTCAGAATGACGGGACCTGGCAGGTGAGGGTGGGCGTTCGCCTCGCATGGCTCGTACTGCCTCTCTATACGCCTCTACGAGCCGCTCCGCCCTAGCGTGGTTGATCTTACGTCTGCATCGTGTGTTGCCCGCCAAGTGAGACTGCAGAGTATTGTCATGCACGTGCTCGGCCCCACACGCCTCGCAGGCGTTGCCCAACATAGCTCCACTGGGTACTAACAAACCCTAATTCTACGCGTGACTTAACACGCTGATTCTGTCAAAGGAGTGCAAATTGTATTGCTGCGTCCTAACCCAGAGGCGGGACAACCACTGTACGGTTCATCGGAGGTGTACGCGTCTCTGTCTATGTCTGAGCAGTTTGTCCGAACAGTTTGGTCATCCCCCGGTTGTAAGTGGTTGGACATGTGACGCCCTCTTTTGCATCATCGGTGTACAAGCCTGTTACGTACGGCGTGCACACTGAACCAGTTCGGTACAATGATAACATGGTCTCGCCACGAGTCTAGCTGTTTTCAACTTTTTTACAATGCTTTCCGTTAAGAGTGCAATACATTTAGTACACATCTACTTTGATAAATTATCACGTCTAGCTGACATACCTGGTTCTACATAATTCGAAAATCACAAGAGTCACGCATCCAGCGCAGGCATCCATGGATTTGGCACCACATTACACACATGGTCCCATGTCCGCCAACATCCTAGAATTGTGGCACAATGCAAGCCCAGCTTCCCCAATTGGCTAACCTAATCTCTGTGCCCACCCAGACATCGTGCTAAACCATCATTCCATGGTACAAAACAATAATACATCAGGGGCTATGCACTAAGCCCTGATCACAGACCCTTGGTCCCTTTACGACAGACCACATATGGTGTCATATATGCTCTCGAGTGAGACTCCTGGCCCACCTGCGTTTACCGCAACCTCAAAAGCCAACATCCCCTCTCCTCCCAAAGCGCAGACGATGTATCTGTCGCAGAGAAAAATGAGGGTTCCTTATGGTGCGCAGCAGCCCGTTTATCTCCCTGCGTGACATTCCCCCTGTGTGACATCGGTTAAGTAGCCATCGCAGTTGTGCAACATCTGTCTGCAATGAACCCTCAGCGTCCGTCTCGATCGCGTGTACATCTGCGCGCGCGCGCGCGCGCATCTTCGCCGGCCCACAAAACTCGGGCAACGCAGGCAGGCCGGCGCAATGGACGTTGTGGGCCCGGTGCGCGTATAGTGCTGCTTCATTCGGTAGTGCAGCGCCACACCTAGCGCAATCGAAGGTCGACATGCATATGTACGATGTCACGTTGGCGTAGGGAGGCTAGGCCAATGTAAATGGGAATATTACACGGACTTTAGGGGTTTTAATAGAGGTGAAAGAAACAACAACTAGCGCTGCATGAGGGAGTTGTAAGCCTAGCAGCGAGGTTCATCGAACCCTATTCCCACCTCGTGCCTCCAGACTTGGAAACAACATGGTTACGTTTCATGTTTCGCACACCACCGCGCAGTTGGAAGCAAAACAGGGCTCTAGAACTTATTTCTAAAGACGTGAGAACACACCCTTTGCGCCCGACTTTACGGCGTGTTGCAATTCGCGGTGCACTGCATCGGCTCGGCTCGTGGCACGGGTCTAGGAAGGCTCCAGGAAATCAAGGAGGCGTGAATTTTTTACAGAAAACGTGTAAAAACGTTATAAGCATTCTTGTAAAAACTTTATAACCTTAGCAGGTAACTCTCGTAAACATTCTTTGATATTTTTTTCTTTGCCGAATCATTGCCCGAATTCGGCCCTCGCCTGCTTGGAGGCTTCCTTTCGTCCCGTGCCGATGCAGTGCATCGCAAATTGCAACACCTCGTTAGACCTGGTCCACAGTGTTCTACATTGTAAGTGGACCGTCAGCATTCGATATGGTTCTTTGTTGCGTCCTCGCTCCTAGCATCTCTGCAACGTTTTACACTGACACACCAAAATTTCACATCGTACAAACCACATGTATGCCACCTTGGTGGCTAAGCCAATCCGTCCAGAAGAGCGATTGTTGTGTGGACAAGGGAACCTCATCCACACGGTGGACACAATTCTCGTGCCGGACAAATCGGTGTCCACCAACTGAGACAGTGACGTGTCACACCATGATCCACTGGGCTGGACGAGGATAGTATCACGGAGGTGGACACTCCAATGTCCACCCCACTGTACTCCTCCCAGGCCTCTCTCACGTACCGCAACGTACTATAAGCCACCGTCCGCCCGTTTTCGGTAGCATACGACAGTCCGCCATGGCTGCATTGGTGCACCTTCTTGAGTCCTTGCAGGCCCGTCCCGATGACGTCTTCTGCTTTGTGGAGACCCCCTTGCTCGCTACAACGCTGCCGTATAGCAGCTACTTCGACCCTGATTCGGGGTACAAGCCCAAGGTCGAGCTGCACGTGTGTATCCTCTTCAACGCTTCGGGGAGTATGGTCTTACCTCCGACCGTAGTCAGGCGACGCAATGGCGCTCGCCCGTACCGACACGGCCTCCGCGAGGGCGACCACGTGCATCTTCGTCAGACAAAGAGCGGCGAGTTGTCCGTAGAGGTATGCCCAATGGTATTCCGGAAACGACGCCGAGTTGTTGGCCATGCGGCAGTAGCGCATGTTCTCACCATTACCGTGCGCTTTCCATGTTTCAGTTCTTCAGCGAGTACATTGGCAATTTCAATGGTGACCGGCTTGCGCACAACAAGACGGCTCTACTTCTCGTCTCCGGCAGGTTCCACCGCTCTCTGGACGCGTCGTCTAAGGAGGCCGTTGTCTCGGGGTTCCCCGTGCAGGAGCTATCCAACACTTTGATCGTTAACATTGGCGGTGTCGTGGACCCTGTCAACTTCCCCTGGTTCAACAGCGTACTCGAGATGTTCAAGACAATCTTCCGCAGCATTTACCTGTCCTTCGTAACCACGGACGCAGAGTGGCGCGCGAAGGGTTTAATTCCTCTCATTCTGTACGACAACCTGCTGGTCTGGGTGGGTAGGGCGTGGCGCCATACGCCGCCTTGGGCGGTGCATCTCACGTGGGCACGGTCTGGCGTTATGCCCCTGGCGTGGCGCGAGCTCCTCCACCTAACCGAATACCCGCCTACAGCCGTGACACGCGAGCCCCTCATCAAGCAGTTGGTACAGCTGCAGGTCCTCATCGACCGGTTCGCCAGAGGTGCGCCGCGATTCATGGCCGCTACGGACTATGCCGCATGTGACGGTCGGCTACTGTCGTCCGTTGGACGGCCGACACCATTGGAGGCGTCTATCGCGGGAGGATCGGCCGCACTGCGTCCCATGCCCGAAGGCATAATTTCTCGGGACCCTAGAACCCGACGGCGCTTGGTGCGGGCGGTAACGCAGTCGTATGTCCGCACGGCGGCAGAGATGGGCATAAGTCCACGCGACATCCCTGAGCGAGTAGGGGTCGAGAACGACGAAGTGGTGGAGCGTCTTCGTCGGACCCCCCTTAAACGCGCTCGCCGTGCCACCACCGGACATGGGAGGTCCATATGCAGTGACAGCTCTAGCGACGACACAGCCGGCCTTTTGTGTCTGAGCTCACCTCTTGCTTCATCCATCAGCGGAAGCAGCTACTAGAGTGTGTCAAGGGTAAACAAACCAAGCGTTCTCTGCTTGTGAACAGCTGGATATCACGGTGTTAGTATGGTGTTGTGTTGTTTATTTAAGATATTATTTGCATGTTTGTATCGGAACACGCTATGAAAGGTACGTCACCAGTCCGGACGCTTCCAACCACACCTGCAAACATGCCAGATGTTCATGTGATGTGACAAGGTACAGCTCGGACAATGTTGATTTGCCTATCTTGATTTGCAGCGGCTTCGCTGTGATATGAACTATCCTCGCTGTACTAGTGTTTGCTGTAAATTTTCGGCGAAAACACTTTGTTACGGAGCAGACGTTAATTCGTTGGATATCACGAAACCAAAACCAAAACCTCGGATCCATAACCATCTGTTTTGGCGCGCATTCACCACCTGTGGATACGTGGACACGTCATGCGATGTCTCTGCTTGTCCGAATTCCGTCCGCTCCGCATTCCAAAACCATCCTCTCCAACCCATTCTTCCGAACTAGGCCAAAAGTGTCCGTGTAGTAGGTTGAGCAGCTAGATAAAAAGCGTATGCTCTTGCCTGTTCAGTCCATATCAGTTTCGGCCTTACGCTTTATGTCCCTTGTAGTTTGTGTCCAGCATGAACAGAATTCGTGGACGGGGTGCTAAGCGCAAGGATAAGGAAGGGTCTCCTCCACGCGGTCCACACGTTACGGGCCTAATAGCTCGTATGCTTACTCACCCGCCGGGACCGGACACAAAGACGCCCGATGCTGACCTGCAGAAAGGCGGGGATAAAACGCGCGATACAAGGTCATCTGCACAGGGGTGGAACGTCGGAGGCCGTGGGTCGCCCGTAGACGACCAGCCAGACGACTTGATTAAGAGACTACGAGACCCGGCGGTGCGTCAAGATTTCATAACTCTAACCCTCTTTGGCCCTCACGGGGTTGGATGTCAGCTCACAGGAAATTACGCTCTTTCTATTGCGGACGGGAAGTATCTTGCCGACACCATAGTCGATTTCCACAGCATGTAAGATTCCACCGGCCGATCGTTTGTACTGGCGTTATGTTTCCACGCATGAATCAGAGTCGCATCTGAGTGTTGTGGCCGTGCGTGCAGACTTCTTACCATCAGACATCCTAAACTGAAACACAGGAAGACGTGGTTTCCGCTCGACACCAAATCGTTTGTATACGCAACGGTTCTGGACAGGACCTGGCCGATGGGAGGGTCACCATGTATTTTCGATGTGGATTACGTGGCCATTCCAATCATTGCAAGGTGGGTGTTTTTTTTTCACGCATGAATAGCCGTTGCCACTGTACCTATGGCGTTGCTGATTGTGTGGGCCTGCCATCGTATTCCTGTGCAGGAGCCACTACTCACTGGTGGTTGCTCTAAACCTCGCAGCAATGTCATCTGGGAAACGAGCCGACAACGTGACGGAAGGTGTCAAGCTTGTGCACTACGACAGTGACGGCATGCACGCCAAGGACGCAACCATCATCGATGGTGTGAGGAAGTAAGTGATTGTGGTACTGTGCATCCTGCTGTACGCAGTTGTCCGAAGGAACGACGGCTGACCTATGTTTGTCCTTGACTCAGGACACTATTCATGATCCACGAGGCGCAGCTGCCAACGGACGACCCTGTCAAAGCTGCTGCGAAAATCCGGGAAGCAGAGCACATAGTCATACCGGTGAGGAATGTTGCAGTCGTGTGACGGTGGTCGCCTTCCTGTTCGATGTGATGAATCACCAACTAGATTCATTGAGTGTTGTCTAACGACCCTTTCCCACCATGTAAACCTGGCAGAAAGAAGGGATTCCACAGCAGAGCAACGACAAGGACTGCGGTGTTTTTGTGTGCATGTACATGAAATATCTCGTAAGGTCGGATTTCACCACGGTTCGCACGTGGGTGTCATGTGACACTGTCACGGCCAAGGACTTTCGGCGTGGCATGCGCGCAAATGTATGCAGTCTCGTTACTGGGGAGCTGATGATGCAACTACTACTGGAGGAGATTGACGTGCCCCTTCAGCCCATTCCAGTGGTGGGAGACCAGGGGGTACTGATGTTCCCAAATGATGATGACGTGCGCCTGGAGCTGGCACGGATGTTGCGTGAGCGTACCAACCTGGAGCTGGGAGGGTTCGTGTTGGCCTCAGCGGTCACGAGCATCGCAAAGGCACTGGGGTATGACGTACCGGAGCTCCGGGCCGCATGTGCGCATGAGCTGAGCACGTGTGGGACGCCTCTTCTCCGACGGTCGTCCGCGGCGGAGAACTTAGCGGAGCGACAGGGCGCACAGGACACCCTGGCCGATATGCTGCACGAGAGACCCGAGCCACTACGTCCTGTCCCCGCGATATGGGCCCGCCGACAGCAGGAAGACACTGGCGCAACTCTCAAGGCGCGCAAGGACAGCATTGAGACACCGGGTCCGCACACCCCTGATACCTCACCAGACAAGGGTGGAGGCGTTGGATTGAGAAAGCCACGATCTGCAGCGGCGAAGTCAACGGCGTCTGCTGTCTCCGGGGAGAAAAAGAGGGGGGGCACGAGTGAGTACACGGGAGTCTGGTTCGAAACGCGGGTACGGAATTGGTGCACAAAGTTAACGGCCGATCCGAGAACTGGACGTCAGATTCGTCTGGGTGCATACCAGAGGGAGGAGGACGCGGCGTACGCGTACGCCGCAGGAGCATTCGTGATACGGAGGAAGGATACCTTTCCCAAGGTCATGGAACTAACAGCGGGCGAGATGGCAGCGCTGGAGGGGTGCATTGAGGATGACATGAGACACCTCGTGCATAAACGGTAGTGGTATCGGTGGAGGGAATGGCGGAAGGAAATGGATGACATAGGGATCAAGCCTGGAACACCATTTGAGCTGGAGAAGGGTGGCGAGTCGAACTCACAGGCGCGCCGCCGGTGCTGTAGTGTGGATGAAGCAGGGGAGCCGGCAGCTGCGGACGGGGAGAGCGTAGAAGTGTCCCCTGGGGAAGGGTCGGATGGTGAAGTGGTAGACATGCGCACGCCCTGATATGTGTTGGATTTGTGTGGATGGTGTTTGACGTTGTGGGATCTTTTCCGTGGTGTAACTAGAGGATATTGATAACGTTTTGTGATGATTTTTGGTATTAGACCTAGTTATGGAAATCCCAACATGTAACACTAAGGTGTATGTACGTGAATGAAGGTGCAGAGTTTGTGAGGTGGTGGTTTGGCCACGAGTAGGCACCCATTGAGTCGATAGAAGGATGTGGGTTGGTGTCGACGCCCGATTGGCTGGCAGATTTCCGACAGGAGACTCATCCACCACGTCATTGTCCGCAAAACTCTGGACACAGACGTGTAGCTCTGTCCGATCAGTGCACAAAGGCTGGAAATCTCGTCATTCTGGACACCAACCGTCCAGAATCCACAGCCAATATGGACAGTGGCAACGACAGCATCCGGGCGTCCAGGGAGGGGAAACGTCAGCGAGTGTCCAAGCCACCCAAGCACCTCACACACTATGTGGTGCCTGGGACTTCCAGGAGGCCGCCTGTGCCGAGGGCAAATGGCGCGAGGGATAAGAAGGCGGCTGTACGTGCACCGACAAGCGTCACTTCTGATAGGTGTAAGTGTGGGTCGGTTGATGCTCATCCCTTGAAGTTTTACGTGGTCTAGTTGTATGTGTTGCTGTTCAAGGAGCAATGTCCGGCCGATGTATGTTGACGTTCCGTCCTATATGTTTGTGCAGCCTCCTCCCCGGAGCCCAATCAGCCCGACGCACGCAACCCGTCGCTAGTGAAAGCGACAACGACCCTTGCCAGCGCTGAACGACATTTTTTTGGTTGGCGGAGGGCAATCGGCACATTCAGTTCTGGACCAATGGGAACTAGACTCCTACCCTTGGTCGACCTTGCCCATATTTCTCTTCGTGTGCGCTTTCAGAACTGTGCAGTGGGGTACGGATTATCATGTTTAAACTGCATTGAGAACTACTCGCAACATTTTGGCTAGGTTCAAAACATGAATGTTAGGTCCCATTTCCCTACCCCCATCCCCTCCCTCACCCTTTTCCCAACCAACCAGCCAGGGGGTACTCTTCCTCGACTGGCCATTCTCTCATTCAGGGATTTTTCCCTCCCATTTTACTCTCTCAGATCGACAATTTCCCTCCCAGCTTACTTGGATTTTTCTGTTGGCCCGCTGATGTGTTCTATCCTGCGACGATTGATCTGTTAGTCTGCAGGTATGTGATTGGCCCGGGTGGAATTATTCATCTATTACTTGTATTTTCTCGTTTCACAACCCTTTGATCGCTTTTTTGTGTTCTCTATGTTTTAAATCCACAGAAACATTGCTTCATTTTGTATCACCTCTTTAGCGTGCTGGTTATTTATATCTACGTCTTTGGAAAATCGTAAACTATGTTCATGTGCACTCTTTGACTGAACTGTCTATGCATGTAAATAGATTCAAACTATTGTTTCGTGTCTGCAGGTTCGCTTTTAAAGAGATCCACATTTCTCCGAACATCTACTCGTACTCTTTTTGCCTGGTGAGGAAATGTTTCATGGTTGCACACCCAATCTGCAATCCGCTTTGAACGTTGTTTGTGTGGTTTTTTGTGTTGGTAACT
>CANIUD010000848.1:230000-672500 GCA_947470075.1 Closterium sp. Yama58-4
GGGAAGCAGGGCAGGGGGAAGCAGGGCAGGGGGAAGCAGGGCAGGGGGAAGCAGGGCAGGGGGGACACGGCAGGGCGAACAAGGCACGAGGGCTAGGGCGAGGGAAAGGAGGAAGGGGGGGGCATAAGTACAGACATGAGCGAACGAAATGGCTTGAGCGGGCGTGCAGAGTGGCAGAGGAAAGGGGCGCACCTCTTGCCATTGCTGCTCGTGAGCTTGGCGCTCCTGCTGCTGCTGCTGTTGCCACACGCACTCCCACCCGATGACCCACTCCCACCCCCCATGCCTCCTCCGCCGCCCATGCCTCCGCCGCCCATGCCTCCTCCGCCCACGCTCCCTCCGCCCACGTTTCCTCCGCCCACGTTTCCTCCACCGCCCATCGCTCCGCCGCCCATTCCCCCTGCGCCCATGCTTCCTCCGCCCATGCCTCCTCCGCTCATGCCTACCCCGCCTCCCATGCCCCGTCCGCCCATGTTTCCTCCGCCACCCACCCCTCCGCCGCCCATTCCCCCTGCACCCATGTTTCCTCCGCGCACGCTTCCTCCGCTCATGCCTCCTCCGCCCATACCTCCACCACCCATCCCTCCCCCGCCCATTCCCCCTCCGCTCATGCTTCCTCCGCCCATTCCCCCTCCGCCCATACTTCCTCCGCCCATTCCGCCTCCGCCGATACCTCCTCCGCCCATCCCCCCTCCGCCCGCACTACCCGGTTGTCCGCTCATCCCGCCACTTCCTTGCGAGCCAAACCCGCCCTGCCCGCTCTGCCCGCCGCCCGTCGCGCCACTTCCGCCGCCGCCGCCGGTCCGGGGGGGCCGGAAGAAGGACCAACTGCCGCCTGTTCCCGTTCCCCCCACCAACCCGCCGAACCTCCCCGCGAAACGCGGAAGGCCGAGCGAGCGCGCGCTGCACGCGGCGTGATCGACGGCCGCGAAGCAAAGGAGCGCGACGAGCGCGAGGGCGGGGACGACGCGGGACGACGCGAGGCGAGGCGCCATCATGGCGGGTGGCGCGGATTGCTGAAATAATAGCGAGCAACTAGAAAAAACGAAAAAAATGGAGTGTCGCAGCTGCAACAAATGGAACCTTGTTTCGACTTGAATGCAAGTCGAATGCAAGGAGGGAGGCGAATGCGGGAAGGCTGAGAGGCAGCGCTGAGGAATGCGTAGAGCGAGGTGGCTCTTTGTACTTGCCCTGCCATCGCCGCCGCTGCCATGCGCCCAAGGCGCTCGACGTGCACGCGTTAGGAGAAATCGATGCGTTGGTTGACTACTGGGCGAGACGAGGAGGCAGATCTGGGAGTCAACGCGATCCAGTCAACGTGAAAAGGGTGGGCAGGGCAAGGGCAGGTGAAGATAGCGGTGCGGGACTGTTGACTGACGCTTGGGCGAAAGTTGGCGAACGGGTGAGCGAGTCAAATTCCTCGTTAAGAGTTTGTTTGACATTTAGTTAAGATTCTGTCTGATAAGCATGTCACGCTATAAAACTTGCAGCGTTTTCATTTGAGAGGGTTCCGATCACAAGATTCCCAAAGCTACTTTTTGCCAACCCTTCAACCACCCCTCCCAATCTCTTCCCTTTTCCCCTTTTTAATGGTTCCACCATAGATCATTATTCAATTCGTAAGGGATCTATATCAGTTGCTTAATTGACTAAATATCTGGATCTGTTGTTGTCACTACTACAATCCATAGAGGAGTTAGTTACAATCTTGCTCGGGAATGATTGCAGGTAGTACACTGTGGAGGTGATGATTAGTGGCACAAGTCAGAGGTATTATTACAAAAGTGATTATAACGAAGGAATAACAAATAGTTAAACATCGTCACCACGGCTTTCTCTCTCTCTCTCTCTCTCTCTCTCTCTCTCTCTCTCTCTCTCTCTCTCTCTCTCTCTCTCTCTCTCTCTCCCTCTCTCTCTCTCTCTCTCTCTCTCTCTCTCTCTCTCTCTCTCTCTCTCTCTCTCTTTCTCTCTCGAACGGTCGTTGCATTAATCAGAAGGTGTTACAAAGGAAGATGCAAACGCAAGAAAAACAAACAACAAACCAGAATCCTACCTACCATACCTACTCCTACCCACTCCCGCCCCTCTGTCCGACCCTAGTGGTCGAACGGGGGCTCAATTAGTTGGTGCAACTGCCCCTCGCCGAGGGAGTCAAGGGGCCCCTGCATGCCTAGCTCATCCGCAGCCAAGGCCTCGTTGGTCTTCGAGCGGAGGGCGTTGGCCTGTGCCAGTTAGAGGCACATGCTGCAGTGCTAGCGGTATTTCGTCAGTACACAGGATGCCCAACCAGTGCACGCGCATTTGGTCTGCCCGCGCTCGACAGCCTGCCCAATTGCAAGTAGCACCAGCCAGTTGCACGCTCGATACAAGCCCCTATTTTGATCGCAGCCGTTAAACAAACAGCTTATCGCGCTGACATCCGTCCGTTCGTAAGATATTTTGAAGAAGCTGGTTACATTTCTTCACCTGCCCACTACAGTCCCGATTTTGCCCGTGGCGAACGTTGGCGAGCTGGCGATTTAGGGCTGCGCACTAGACACCCAAATGACCGAAAATTTCGTGCAAGTCAAGCGAGCATCCTGTGTAGCTTGGTGTCAGAATGAGGAATGGATGATGCATTGATGTTGGTTGGGGTACATATAGCTAACCCTAAGTTTTGTACCCCCTAAGACAAACCTCACTATAGGCTACAACATTTGACACACCCCCATAGCCTAAGTGAGGGGTGTCTAGCAGAACCAAACGAGTACGGTCACAAGACCAGTCCAAGAAACGAAGCTCAGGGTGGATCACAACGTCACCACACAGTCTGAGCACAAACAACAGTGGCCACAAGGCCAGTCCAAGAAGTAACAGAGGTATATAGAAAGCAAAGTAAACAGTACACTCAAGCCTAAGCAACACGAGAACCAGTGTCAACAAGGCCTAACTGCACACAGCACCTCTGGTGGTCACAAGGCGGAAGCGCCTTGGTGAAGATGTCTGCAGTGTTGGCCTCGGACTCCACAAACTCAAAGCGAGCCTGTCCACGCCTCTGCAACTCTCGCAGAAGAAAGTACCTGACGTGAATGTGCTTCACTCTGCTCTCCAGTCGTGGCTCTCGACAAAGGAGAATAGACGCCTTGTTGTCAGTGAACAAGGTCGGTGCAGAGCTCGGCCGCTCACCAAGGTCGGTGAGCAAGAAGGTCAACCAACGCAGCTCCTGTGCCGCCATGGCACCAGCGTAGATCTCAGCCTCAGCTGTAGAGGTCGAGACCGAAGAGGAGCGCGTGGACCGCCAGGAAACAGCTCCAGAACCCAGGCTGAAACAGTACCCCTGAGTAGACCTGTGAGTCTCAGCGTCGTCAGCGTAAGAGGAGTCACAGTGACCAGTAAGTACGACAGACTGCTGCCCTCCAAGAACTAGCCCCACGCCTGACGTCGTCGCTAGGTACTTCGCCACCCTCACAGCTGCTGTCCAGTGAACAGGACGGTGTCTCCCTGGCGCAACAAAGCGCGCAAGAACGCTGAGAGGGAAGGCGAGGTCCGGGCGAGTACAAGTCATCAGGTACATGAGGCAACCCACAAGCTCTGCGTAGGGACCACTAGGCTCGAACGGCTCGTCAGGAAAGGGTCCAGTGAGTCTGTGGTCAACAGCAAGAGGTGTGCGCTGTACTGTGGAGTGCTGAAGCCCGAACCGCTGAAGGACCTGCTGCACCATGTGCGACTGTGAAAGTGTAATGGTGCGAGCAGCTCTGTCCCTGGTGATCTGCAGGCCAAGGTAGTGGCGCAGCTCACCAAGATCAGTGCAGGTGTGTCTCTTCTGCAGTTCGGACTTCACGTGTGCCAAAGCAACCCTGTCAGGGGTGGCGAAAACAAGGTCGTCAACGTAGACCAGAACAAAGAAAGGTGTGGGGCCACGACGAACGAACAGCGACGGGTCAGCAGAAGACGGCTGGAACCCAAGGTCAGACAGGGTAGAACGCAGGGTGTCGTGCCACTCACGAGGAGCCTGACGAAGACCGTAAACCGGTCGCCTCAGCCTCCACTGGGTCCCAGGAGGGAAAGAGCCAGTGAAGGCAGAGGGACGACGCAACCAGACCTCCTCGTGAAGACTGCCCTGAAGGAAAGCAGTAGAGAAGTCAAGAGAGTGTAACTCGTAGTCTCTCTGTGCTGCTACGTGTAGTAACACCCGAAGAGTGGTCATCTTCGGGGTGGGCGCGAAGGTCTGAAAGAAGTCAACTCCCTCGCGCTGACTGAAACCTCTAGCCACGTAGCGTGCCTTGAAGACCGGAGGAGATCCCGGTGGCCGCTTCACCCTGTAGATCCACATGCCGTCGACTACGTTCGCCCCCGGAGGGGGAACCTCATCGACGTAGGTGCCTGTGGATCTGTAGGAGGCCATCTCTGCGTCCATGGCAGCTCTCCACTGAGAGGCCCAAGGCCCTGACACTGCCTCAGCGTAAGTGCGAGGAGTCGGAATGTCAAGGGCGTCGGGGTCACCCTCAGGGGCGAGGAGCATGGCACAGAGATGAGGGGAAGCGGCGGCCAGGAACTCTAGCTCAAACTGCCTGTCCTCTAGGGCGTCACAGCCAAGGGCAGACACACCCCCGACGGCCAGAGGACTGGAAGGAGGAGCAGCCACAAGAGCGGTGGCGAAGTCAAGGCGGCGGGTAGAGGCAAAGTCAGTGACTGCGGCAGTAAGAGCGGACACAGAGGACACAGAGGCACGAGGGTGAGTAACAAGCGAGGCGAGAACACGAGAGAGAAGAGGACGGTACGTGCGGTAGTAGTCTGTGACAGGAGTAGGGAGCGACGCAGTGAGAGCCGACTCAGGAGGAGACGGAAGCACAGACGGAGACGGACGAGGTGGACTAGAACGAAGTAAGGCAGTACGAAGGTCAGTGAAGGGAACAGGAGACGAGGGACGAGCACGAGGGGAGCGACGAGAGGCCCAAGTCTGAGAAGAAGGAGGGGACAACGAAGACTGAGAACGAGGGAAAACAGCGGGAGAGGGGTCAGGAGGAGGAAGCGAAGGACCAGAGACGGGAGGAGAGGGGGAGGAGGAAGGAGAGGGAGAGGGGAGACCAAGGGTCCGAAGACCCGAGACAGGAGGAGGAGACGGCAGCTGCTGCTGCTGCGGCTGCTGCGGCTGCTGCTGCTCCAGCGGCTGCTGCCCCTGCTGCTGTCGCTCCTGCTCCTCGAGCCGCTGCAACTCTCTCTCCTCTCTCTCCAACTCCAGCTGCTCCTCACGAGCACGGCGAACACGAGCCTGGAACCTGGTCGGGTAGGGGTGGGGGGAAGGAGTAGTGTCCGGGGCAGCGGCAGCCCCAGAGTCGACCTCCGAAGCACCAAGCACACCACCCCCAGAGGCAGCACCAACACCAGCTCCAGACCCAGGCTCTCCAGAAACCGAAGGAACACCCTCACCCCCAGACGCAGCACCCCCAGACTCCGCACCAGCACCCCCAGACTCCGCACGACCAGTACCAGCCCCCGGAAGACAAGAGTCCTCTGCAACCCGCGGCTCAGCTCCAACTCCAGCACCCCCAGAACCAGAGACCTGTACAGGGACAGTCGCAGGACCAACCTCCCGAGAGGGAGCACCTGCAGGAGGCGGCGAGGAAGACTGTGGGGAGGGAGGCTGTACAGGGGGGGCTACCGAAGGGGGAGGGCTAGCCTGAGACACACCAGACGGGGCTGGACCAGGGGGGGGAGGCTGTACCGGGGGAGCAGGCGGGGGAGCGGCTGTCAGGAAGAGGGGGGGAGGAGGAACCGGGAGACCTCGACTGGGGTACCTGACGTAGTAGGGGGTGGACTCCTCGAAACGGACGTCACGGGAGTCAAAGAACCGGTGAGAGGGAGGGTGGTAAAAGGTGAAGTCAGAGGAGTCCTCAGGGAAACCAAGGAAGACACAAGAAACGGCGCGAGGCGAGAGCTTGTCCGCGGAGGTGTCGCGGACAAGAGCCAAGCACCCCCAGACACGAAACCTCGACGCGACACCAGGGGACCCTGTCCAAAGACTGGTCGGTGAAGCCTCCGGCCGAGAGACGCGTGGCCAGAGGTTCAGCTGGTGCGCGGCGTACCTGACTGCGTATGGCCACAGGAAATGGGGGGCACGGGCGTGAGTCAAGGAGGTGCGGGCAATCTCCATGACCAGGCCTATGCGACGCTCAGCAACCCCATTCTGCTGTGGGGACTCCGGAAGCGTCCAGGACTGACGAATGCCCTGTTCGCGACAGAATCCAGCGAGAATGCCGGAGCGAAACTCGCCCCCGCGGTCGGAGTGGAGACAGCTGACACGACGACCACGAGTGTCCTGGGTGGTAAGCAACCACCTGATCAGCGTAGAAGTCACCTCAGACTTCCTCGCCAGGGGGAACACTGTGGTATAGCGGGAGTAGTCGTCAACGACCACCAAAAAGAAACGCTCACGCTCAGGGCCAGGGCGAGGAGAGGGGCCCCAGACGTCCAAGTGCAGTGTCTCAAAAGGCTCGGTGGCCGGACGAAGGGAGGAGGAGTGAGGGGTGGCACGCAGCCTACCCTCGACGCAAGGACCGCACGGTGGTGCAAGGGACGGCGGCAGCGACGGCAAGACACGCGGGAGACCTAAGACCAGACGCTGACTAGACATAGCACGCAGACGTGGAAGAGAAGGGTGTCCCAGCCGGTGGTGCCACAGAACGGTGGGGTGGGCAAGCGACCGACAGGAGCAAGACGCAGCGACTGGACTGGACGCGACAACCTGAGAGGACGGAACCACCTGGTGAGACGCAGGGAGGAGACTAGGGGGAGGGACAGGAACTGGGAGGAGGGGCTGCTGTGACGGCGGCCGCTGTGGCTGCGGCTGCTGCTGCTGCCGCTGCTGCTGCTGCGGCTGCTGCTGCTGCTGCTGCTGCGGCTGCTGCTGCTACTGCAGTCGCTGCTGAGCGCGCGGGCCAGTGTGAAGAGTGTAGAGACCGGAGCCCGGCTCAGCAGCAAAAGTGGCGAGGGGCTGGTAAGAGTCCCCGTCAACACACACCGCAGTCTCTCCAGAAGGCTCAAACCACACACCCACGTGCTGACTCACAAGGGGTCGCACGCCCACCAAGTTCCGGGAGAACGAGGGGACGTGAAACCCAGTGAGAGACCCAGAAGGAGCAGCCGGACACGGCAAGGTGGTAGTGTGACGCGCGGTGACTGGTCCCGAAGTGGGATCAGCCAGCGCCACAGAAACAGGCGCAGGAAGAGGCGTAAGTGTCGTGCTGTCACGAAAGAAGCAGTGAGAGGCTCCAGAGTCCAGCGTGAACGACAGCGAACCGTCCTCTGAGGTAGCCGCTGGACTAGAGTCTACACAAGAACCTACACTAGCAACAGGCAACTGAGCAAGGCTAGCACCTAAGCTAACAACACCAGAGTAAGCAGAGTCAGAAACACTAGAGTCAACAACAGCATACATAGCATGAGGAGCACCAATCAGATCAACTAACTGCTCAGCAGACATGCCCCACAGAGCGGAGCCGTAGCGCTGAACCAGAGGAAGCCAGTCAAGGGCAGGACCGCCAACCCCGTAGGCCAACCGGACCGTGTCAGTGAGCTGAGCAAAGCACTGACCAGGGGGGTGAAAGCGGCCACAAGGGTGGCCCCGACGAGGACCTGTCAGAACCTGATAGGTGCAGGGAGGGTAAGCAGCACCACGCTGGGGCTGACGCAGCCCCGACCCCGGAGCCAGCTGCTGACGCTGCTGCTGCTGAGGCTGCTGGGAGGAGAGGGGCTGCTGGTGCTGCAGAAGCTGCTGCTGACGCTGAGCCTGGTACCACGCCGCTGCTCCACCTAGCGGGGCCGGCAGTACAGGAGACGACTGACGAGCTCGGGGGTCACCACCACCAGCAGGCGCAGTGGAGTCACCAGCCGCTGCACGAGAGGTCTCTCCAGACGCTGCACTCCCACCACCGCCAGTCGCAACAGCACCCCCACTACCTCCGCTACCTCCGCCTCCACCTCCACCAGAACCACCTTTCTTGCCCCCCTTGCCGCGGGACCGCGACGCAGTCGTAGCAGCAGCTGCAGTCGCGTCAGTAGCGGCAGTGGCAAGAGAGGCAGTGAAGGTGGGTAACTGCGGGACTGTGCACCCGTGGAAGAGTGGGGGGGGCACAGCACCAGAGGCGGCAGCTACCGAGCGAAGGTTGCTCTCGACGTCCTTGAGCGCAGACTCAAGGACCTCAACTGTCAGCTCACTAGGGTGCTTCAGCAGGAGCGCGTCACGTACGGAGGCAAGGCGGTCAGGGAGGCTAGTGGCGATGAAATAGATAGTAATCGCCATGGGGGGAGGAAGCAGTGCAAGCTGTGCCTCAGTGCAAGCAGCGCGGTAACTAGCGTCGAGCGAGCGGAGGTGAGCGATCAAGTCAGCAGAGCGCTCAAACGAGGCGAGATCAGGAAACAGGAACGGGAGGAAAAGACGGCCAAGAGAGACAGTAGCGGGAGTAGAGTAGCGGGCCTTAATCGCAGTGAGGTACGCAGCAGCGGTGCGAACCTGAGTGAAGTGGACCTCCTCTGACTCAGGGAGGAGGCTGCTGAGTGCGATGCAGGCCGCAGCGTCACGTGACGTCCAAGCCGTCCTGTCAGCGCGCTGACGGGCAAAGCGAGCCGTAGCAGCATCGTCAGGGGCAGGACCTAAAGCGGCAGGCTCGGGGGGCTCGGGGAGGTCACCAGTAGCGTGCGACCAGAGGGTCTCGCCCCCCTGGACTTGACTCTCTAACAGACGGCGAGCACGAAGAAGCCAGACGGAAAAGTCAAGAGGTCTACCGTCAGCGTCGAAACGAAGAACTCGCGGAGTCGCCATAGCGAAAACTAACGCGAACGAGCAGGCGAGTAACAGCAGGAGGTAAGAGGCAAATTAGGGTGCAGGTGGGACTTAGTCGCAGCGGAAGAGCGGGCTAGAGCGACGGGCCAGGGCGTAGGGTCGACGGGACGGGGGAAAGGGCGGGCACGATGCGACGGGGCAGGGCGACGCGACGGGGGAGGGCGACGCGACGGGGGAGGGCGACGGGACGGGGACGGGACGGGGCAGGGGCGACGGGACGGGACGGGGACGGGACGGGGCAGGGGCGACGGGACGGGACGGGGCGACGGGACGGGACGGGGCAGGGCGACGGGACGGGACGGGGACGGGACGGGGCAGGGGCGACGGGACGGGACGGGGACGGGACGGGGCAGGGGCGACGGGACGGGACGGGGCAGGGCGACGGGACGGGGCAGGGCGACGGGACGGGGCAGGGCGACGTGACGGGGGGAAAGGGCGCGACGCGACGGTGGGAAAGGGCGCGACGCGACGGGGGGAAAGAGCGCGACGCGACGGGGGGAAAAGGGCGCGACTCGACGGGGGGGAACGGGCGCGACGCAACGGGGGGAAAGGGCGCGACGTGACGGGGGGGGAAAAGGCGCTAGGCGACGGGGGGAAGGGCGCTAGGCTCGGCACTAGGCGCGGTAACAACGGAACCGGTACGAACGAGAGGTAGGATCAGGCTCGGGAGATACGAACGGAGAACGGAGGAACGGGATCCCACAGGATCCTAACCTAACTGATACCATGTCAGAATGAGGAATGGATGATGCATTGATGTTGGTTGGGGTACATATAGCTAACCCTAAGTTTTGTACCCCCTAAGACAAACCTCACTATAGGCTACAACATTTGACACTTGGCGGCCTCGTAGGAGTTTGGTGCCGCATTGAAGCGCAGCTTAGCCGCCAGCTCTGCACATTGCCGCAGGTAAGCCATCACACTTGGCAAGGGGTAGCTGTAGGTCTCGACTGCAAGGGCATGAAAGCCCACCCATGCGTTCCGGCGCGCGTATTTCTCCTCCTTCTTGGCTGCTACCGCCCTTGCCGCCCACCCAGGAGCTCTGGTGCAGTGCTCATCCTGGTGGGACATGTTCGGTGCAAATATTTATTTTTGCACGTCAACCAGCCGCCTGCGTCGCATTTTGCATTTTGTGTGTGTGCGCATTTTCATTTTTCATTCTGTGTGTGTTCTGTGCGCATTTGTCCTTGCATTTTGTATGTTTCATTTTCACTTGTAATTGCATTTTGTGTCTTTGCATTTTCAGTTTCGTTTTCACTGTTCTCATGAAGCGCTCAAATGAGGCTCACATGATGCGCTCAAATGAGGCTCCCACGAAGTCTCAAATGATGCCCTCATGAAGCTGAAATGAGTTCCCATGAAAGTCGCATGAGAAATATTTCATACGAGGCTCATATGGGCGAGCTTCGAATGTCTCATTCGAGACTCATTGGAGTGCCATAAGCCTCGAATTATCATGCGAGGCTTATTGAGGTTTCATGCGAGCGGGTGGTGTACCGAGGGGTGCTCGGTTGTTTGACTGGTCAAGGGGGGGTGCTGACATTTTTCGCGCAGGTCAAAGACGCGAAAATCTGGACCCACGCGCAAGTCCAGGCACGTGCATGAGGCCCCACAGGGCAGGCGCGTGTGCCGTGCACTGTTGCAACAGTGCTGTACAGCACGATCGCAACAGGACAGGGCACGTTTCGGCCCTGTCCCGCACTGTACACGCACATGATCGCAATCATGCGCGCTGTACAGCACGACCGAGAAAAATCTCGGTCGTGGCGTGTGGCAGGTGGGGACGTGTGGGATTTCCGTTGAAAAACAGAATCCCCCCGTTGACTCGCGGAACAAGAAATTGCGTGCGAATGTCTCGCCGCATAAAAGTATGATTTTGTCACAGGTACAATTCGGTTGCTCACGTCATCAAACGGTTAAAACCGTTTCACAGCTGTATACTCGCATGAACTTCATGTGATGCTTATGGAAGCCACATGGGAGCCACATGAAATCGCATGTGTTCATGGGAGGAGTCAGAAATGGAATTGCCTTGTGTTACAATAGTAGAAAAATGGCAACATCCTAAGAAATTATGCAACCGTCTCCTATTACAGCGTGGCAAAAAATCAATACCTTGTTCTGCAGCTACGTTTATGCTTACCTTTGTGTGTGCGTAGGATTTTATATAAATGTGTGCCTGTAATCGTTCTATATACAACAACTATTTTTCATTCGCCTTTTCAAGTTCATTCTCTACTACTACGTATTGACGAGAGTAGAATCGCTACCGTGGTGCTGCCGAAACTATGCTCGACCAGTTTACTCGTATTACAAGCTGAGCAAGGCATAACTACTCGCTTGCAATTCTTCTACGCCCTTGGCTAGGAGGTGACAAGCTGTCACGCTCGAAGGGCTGCAAGTGATGTTAAGTGTTGCCAAGTTTAAGTTTGTTTTACCGGTTTAAACGCTTCCGCATATCGTTATAGCAGTTAACAGGACACGGGGTCTGTCACGGTCACATCGCACATCCACACCTCATCCATCAGGGGATGGTGACATCCGCCTTGAGGTTCTCAACGAGAGAGTAAACATACGTCTCTTTGTGCATCGTGAAGCCCGCCTCTGCCCCAACCTTGGCTATCTCGTCCTGGAGTGCGTGGTGAGTGGCAATCCTACCTCCCCCTTTCTTGCAGCGCATGAGGTGGTTGGGGAGGTGGTGATCCGGAAAGGTGGTGCGGTATCGGCAGTCGCACCGCCTGGGCACGGTGAGGGGAAGGCAACTGCTATTGAGAGCTGTGAGGGTCCTATCCAAAGCGAGGGTATGATGGGGGAGCGCCAGCAGCCAATCCCCTGATCCGCGGCCTATCACCAACTCCATCCGCTAGGCATGTCTAGAGAGGGGGTTGGGGCGCATCTGCCTTGCTTCATTCATGACCCCCAGTAAGCGGCGGGTGTGAACCGCCAATGTGAGAGACTGCTGTAGCTTATGTCCTTGGGGATCCGCCTTCCCAGCTGTGAGGATCTAGGATCGAGCTCACTAAAGTGAATGTGAATTGAATGAATCACCTGGGTACAACACGAGGCTATATATAGGCTCGATGCAAGGCCTAGTAACCAGGTATTACGCAAAGGTTCCGAGGGTCGCGAAGCGTCCCGAACAGACCCTTCCCAAATTCGATAGAATGCGATTTGGTGGCAACCGAAAAGCCCAGAATTCGGTGTACGCAACCTAGCTCGGTGCTATAACTATAATCTAATCTAGGAAAGCACTTAGCCTAGGAAATCATTCATGCATGCATAAAATAAACCTAAGCTAGAAATAGCATTAAAAAGTCCAGGCCAGCTAGCAAAGCTGGCATAAGCCGTCGTACTCTCACACTTCCCTCCCTCAAAGCTGGGCGGCGTAAGATACACTCTGCTTGACAAGATAGTCTTCGAGAGCACGGCGTGCGTTGCCCATATCAGCTTCTGCAACCCAATTGTCCTCAGTGGGGTCGTATCCCTAACAGCATATCAGGAACTCGAGGGTCTTGCCGCCGCGGCGCCGATGAGTGAGAACGCGCTCGATCTCGTACTCTGGTTCATCCTGTACGAGTACAGGTGGTGGTGGTAGTAGCTGCTATCCCTGGAACTGTTGGTTGGGGTCCTTGTAGGGTTTCAGTAGCTGAACATGGAAAGCATTGTGAAGCTTCCACGTATCTGGTAAGCGCAAGCGGAATGTAACTGGTGTCACCTGTGCCTCAACGAGAAAGGGACCACAGAAGCGAGGCCGGAGTTTGGATGGGAGGTGAGACAGGTTCAAGTTGCGCGTGTCAAGAAGCACCTGATCTCCGACTGCTACTGAGTGATCTCGTCGTTGGCGATCGGCATACTGCTTCTGGGAGTTCTGCATCATGGTGAGACGTCGCTGAGTCTTCTCCCATAGCTGCTGCATGGTGGTGACGAAGTCGTGTGCGGCTTGGACGTGTGCTGGTGTGGTTGGCTGCTGTGGTGTGAGTGGTTCCCGTCCGTAACACAGGAAGAAAGGAGTTTTCCCTGTGGCCGCATACGAGGGTCGGTAACTATGTGTCCCAATGGCTGATGGCGTCTTTGCAAGCTGTGTGCGGTAAATTCAACCACTTCATTGAGTCGCTCTGTCTGTCCGTCAGTGTGGGGGGGGTGGGGGTATGCTGAAGACATCGCAAGCTTAGTCCCCAACAGTCCCATGAGCTCCTTCATTACTCGTGAATTTGGGGTCTCTATCCGAGATGAGTGTAGCGGGAATGCAGTGCATGGTGATGATGCGGTCGAAGAAGAGGCGAGCAGTTGCTTCAGTAGTAGCTGTGACTTTGGTCGGTATGAAGTGACCCATTCTAGCGTCATGCCCTCGTGTGGTCAAAGGAAGTCCTGTGATGAAGCAGCCATGGCTGCTTCGGTATGGGTAGAGGCTGAAATAACATTGCTTTTTTCTGCCTGCTACTCTTCATCCGCTTGCACGTGTCGCAAGAGGTGACGAACTGCTGCACGTCTGCTGTCATTTGGGGCCAGTAGTAATACTTTGCTATCCCTGCTAACGTCTTGTTGCTCCCGAAATGTCCAGCGTATAGTATGTCATGAAACTGGTGCAAAGGGATCTGCCGTAGTGGGGCGTAATTCGGTACCCAAATCTTTCCTGAACCCTTCCTTACCGCTAAGTCTTTCTCCCACTGTAACAGCTTTTGTTTCTCTGCCGTTGCTATCTCTGCGTCCACGGAGTACCCATGTTGGAATAGACCCTTGAGCAGAGGGTTCATACCATCAAGTTGGATGCCTGCTACATGACCAGGGTGGCTTAACGCGCCAGCCTTGTTGTGTAGCCCGGGTTTGTAGATTATGTCGTAGTGGAAGTGGGTTTCCAAGAAGTCCACACACCATACCTACAGTGGTCAGTCTATACTGTGGTCTTGGCTCCCTCTAGGTAACACCTCCACGCCTTGAAGGCCACGACTATGGCGAAGGCTTCCTTGTCGTGTATGGGGTAGTTCAGTTCTGCTCCGTGTGGCTTAATACTGAGGTAGGCGATAGGCTCTAAACCGTGTCCGTGATCCTGCATCAGTATTGCTCCGGATGCCTGGTCACTAGCGTCTGCTTTGTTGTGTGATGCTATCATTTGCATTCACGTCTGTCTGCCTCCCATCATATGTTCGTGTGTTGCATGCGTGGTGTGAGCGTGTGCAAGAATTTGTGTTTTGCGCGGTTTGGATTTTCTGAGTGTGTGTGAATGTCATTTGGCTTGAGCAGATATCTGAAGTGATTTCTCTGCTCAAGAGCTTTCCGACGAACCAAGAATCGTCGCGATCGGAGCAATATCAAGAAAGTTACGAACATTGGAGTTCGTATGCTTTCTGTACTTTGGTTGCGGCGACTATGGGAAGTTGTGGGGTTTGACTCCATAAGGGGTATAGACTTTTGGGGGTTGGGAAATTCGAACCCATCACTGTAGATTGCTGCCATGTGGTTGGGTGAAGCCAAACCAGGTTGGCAAGTGTGGCCAAGTTGGGGTGAGGTGGATGGCATGAGTTGGGAAAGTGACAAATGTGAAAGTGGGGTTGCCTATGGAGAGGGGAATTGTGTGGTATGGGGTTTCCTTGGTTGGGAACTCCCTTGGGACCTTCCCTCTCGTCCTCCTCTTCCCTCCCACCTGGTTTAGTGCTACTCTAACTCTCTTGTGTGCAACTTGTGGAACTTGTAAAAAACTATTTTGAGTGAGTTAAGTTTCCATGTGGCAGCATACCCCCTAGTGCGCCGAAAAGCATAACTCGAGATTTACTCCACCTTTTGATACGATTCAAATTGGGAATGATAGCCACGGTCAACATACTTGAGTTTGAGACCGTTCAAACAGTGCAATTTTAGTCGATGGCGTTTCTTGTGAAGTCGCGGTTTCTGTCCAGAAATTGTGACCAGCGATTTTGTGATATTTCGGCCCTCAATCTTCATAGACTCAGTCCTTAATCTCTAACATGCTTCAACCACGTAGTCCTTGTCTGGATCCGATAGGTTGAGTTCTGTCGCTGTAGTCAGTGCTGTCTGTAGCTGTTCCATGGCTTGCTGATGAGGAGTATCCCATTTGAAGGGCGTATCCTTTTTTAGTAGGTCGGTTAGTGGCGCTGCTATCTTAGCGTACTGTGGCACGAACCTGTTGTAGTAGTTGGCAAAGCCTAGGAACTGCTGCAACTCCTTCACATTCTCCGGGCCTTTCCCCTCTTTAACGGCTTCGATTTTCCGTGGGTCCACGTGTACACCCTCCGCACTCACCATGTGCCCGAGAAACTGCACCTTCTTTAGTGCGAAGTCGCTCTTCGACATCTTCACGTTTTACTTATTTTTCCGCAGGATCTCGAACACCTTCCGCAAATGCTCCACGTGCTCCTTCATGTTCTAAGAGTGGATGAGGATATCGTCCAGGTACACTACTACGCACTCGTCCAGCAGGGGCCGTAGGATATGGTTCATCTCCGCCTGGAACGTCGCTGGTGCGTTGTAGAGTCCGAACGGCATCACTAAGTACTCGTAGGAGCCGTATCTGGTACGGAATGCCGTCTTGTGGATCAAGTCGTCCGCCATCTTGATCTGCCAGTAACCCGACCGTAGGTCCAGCTTCGAGAAGACTGTTGCACCATGCAGCTGGTCTAGTAGGTCGTCTATGCTCGGTATGGGATATTTATTTTAGACTGTCTGCTTGTTCAGTACGCGGTAGTCGATGCACATCCGTAAACTGCCATCTGTCTAGTTTTAGGGTGAAAATAATTGGTGCACCATAGGGAGGGGTGGATGGGCGGATCAGTTGTCTGTATAGTAAATACTATATCTGTTTCTTCATGTCTGTCACTACTGTCGGACTCAGTCGGTATGGTGCACGTGAGACGGGTTTCGCACCTGGTTCCTCCACGATCTCGTGCTCGTGGGTGCGTGCTGGAGGTACGCCTGCAGGTAGGTCGTCGGGCATTATATCCTTGTACTGCTCCAAGACCTCCTTCACTGTTGGAGGAAGCTCCAAATTCGGCTTCTCCTCCTCTGCTGCTGCCATGACCAGTGCTAAGTAACCCGTGTTACTCTCGTTCACCGTCTGTTCGAACTATGCCAGTATCATTTCAGGAACGTCCCCTGTATCCATCCAGCTTCGTAGCTCTCTCCGCTTCCCATTGTTGTAGATGCACACCTTGCTGTTGACCCAATCGATCTCGGGGTTGAACCGCTTCAGGAAATCTCGCCCCAAGATGAAATCTAATCATTTGATGTTGGTGACTGGTAGCTTCGGCTTCCACCTCAACGCACCTATATGCAGCTGCAGTGATGCTTCGCCGTGGATGGGAAGCTTCGTACCGTCCACCATTGTTGTCGGGAATTGGGTCTCCACCGCCTTCTCTCCAATTTTCTCCAATGTTCCGCGGTCACACACCGAGTGAGATGCACCGCTGTCCACCAGTGCCTGGAGGCGTCGTCCATTGCATAACACCTCGAGGAGTAGTGGTTTCTGCTGCGCTGAGTAGCCAAAGAGGGTCTTATTACTAGGATCGTAGGGTACATCAAAATGAATACCTTCCCTAGTTCCTATACCTGACTCAGCACTTTTCTCTTCCAACTTCACCTGGGGGGTAGGAGGATTTTTCCGAGGCTTGTATGTTTTCTCCTGAGCCTGGATTTGTCCTCTAAGCCTTTGCAGCTGTGTAGGCTTCACCTATGGGCAATGGGGAGCCTTAACACGATGCTGCAGGGAGAGAATATTAACTCCACGGAACGCACGACCCTTTTCTACGCTCCGTAGTACTTTGCCCAATTTCTCTGTTACCTAAATAATTTCTAAACGCTTTCTCTTGGCCTCTAAATCTCCCCTAAATTTTTCAAAGGCTTGAAAACAACGAGAAGCAATATTTTTCGTTACAGTATTATTATAGGATACTTTTAACGAATTCTTACTTTCGTGGGTGTTCGGCTGGAGTTTCCCGGTCGGTGCAGAGTCTTTTTTTGTGGAGCCTCCATTCGCCTCGGCGTTTCCCCTGATGCCGGCCGGTCGTGACGTTTTAAATTCGCGCCATCATTTTCTCCTTTTTTCACCCGCTCCGAAGTCGCCACGTCGTCGCCCTTTTATGCTTTTCGGATCTTTACGTGATCGCCAGGTCGATCCGCGGCTACTGGCGATTCCCGTTTTTTTTACTTCAGGGGTGCTCCACTGTTGCCGCCCAGCATTGCCGCACGTGCTTTCTTCATTTTGTAGCACAACAAGGTTTGATGCCCTACTGTGCCACAAATTTCACATTTTGTTGGTTGCTGCTTCGCGTCGGTTCGGTGAACGTGGGGGTGCTGATCGCTCCGTGCCGAATGTACGGTTCGGCCCGAAACGTCGTGTTTCGGGTTGACCTCGAGTCAACGCGTCGTATCGCTCTGCAGCAAGCACGTTGTCGCGGTAACTGTTGTAGTTCACTGCAATTACTTGTCGGCGAATCTCCAATTTTAACCCTTCTGTGTACGCCTGGATTTTTTCACCTTCTGTCAGGTCAGTTATGCGGTTGAACAGTAGCTCCATCTGCTGCGTGTACTGTGCTACACTACTGTACTGTTTGTGTCGCTGTATCTGTTGCCGCGCCATATACGTTGTATTAAGTAACTCAAAACGTTCCATGAGGTCTGCCCGAAACTGCGCCCACGTTTTCTCACCTCGGGCCACGTCAGTGTAATAAATCCACTCTAATGCTGGTCCCCGTAACAGTGTCGCTGCGAGCCGAATTCGTGCTGCGTCGTGTGTCGGGGTCGAACAGCCAATGGCCTCGAAATAAATTTCGAGGGTCGCCACGAATCGTCGAACGTCAGATCTTTTCGCGTTGGGATTGAATGCTTCGGGGAGCCACGGGCAAGCAGCTTCGAGGTTCGGTGATGGTGGTGCCATCGGTCCGTGAAATGTTGATGTCGCCACTACTACTGCTGCCGTCGCTGCTATGTTCGCTGCTGCTGCGGTGGCTACTCCTGATTGGTGTGTCAGAAGGGCCTCGATTCGCCGGATCGCCTCCTGCGTTTGTTCCACATCGGTGCGAAGTCGGGCGATGTCGCTCGTCGTCGCGAAATTGTTGCCTTGGCCCTACATGCCTGACATTGCGCGTTCGAAAAAATCGAAACGAGGGGGAGCGAAAAATACGGAACCGGTTTTACGTACCCAAAATCGGTGTTTAACATGCGTCGCCCCCACGATTTTTGGAAACTTGGTTTTAGCGATCGAAAAATTGTTGCGTGTAAACGTGCTCTGATTACCAAGTGTGAGGACCTACGATCGAGCTCAGAAAAGAGAATGTGAATTGAATGATCACCTGGGTACAACATGAGGCTATATATAGGCTCGACACAAGGGGCAGTAACCAGGTGTTACGCGAAGGTTCTGAGGTTGTGAAGCGTCCCGAACAGACCCTTCCCGAATTCGGTAGAAGGCAATTCGGTGGCAACCGAATCTCCCAGAATTCGGTGTACGCAACCTAGCTCGGTGCTATAACTATAATAAACCTAACCACCTAGCCTAGGAAATCAAACAATTCATGCATGCATAAAGAAAACCTAAGCTAGTAATAGCGTAATAAAGTAAAAGCAAGCATGCATGGCTGGCATAAGCCGTCGTACTCTCACATGTGGGATCTGTACTATACTATATAGTCGAACATCGAAACGGGCGTGTGTCGGCTGTTCTGCCCATCCAAGCTTTATATGGAAAGGTGTAGTTTCAAAGCGTGGTTCATGGTGAATTAAAAAAACCTGGTGGGAATTGCTGACTCCTTCATTGGGGCTCGCATCCTTGTGGCGATGCTCCTATTTGTTCGTTCTGCTATGCCTTGCTGTTCGTGTGCGTATGGCAGAGGCACCGGGTTCTGGATCCTCTTCGCACTTAAGTAGTCATTGAACGGAGTAGTTTAGTCTACATGGCGTGCAGAACATTTAAGAAAGAGTTTTTTACCTTGTCAATCTCCACTTGTGTAGTATTTGATGAATTACTTATGAAAACCCGAAGACCAACATCCGCAGCGGCAGGAGCAGTAATCTCCGCAGCAGCAGGAGCGGTAATCGCCGCAGCAGCAACATCATCGGCATCAATGAGCTGCAAATGGTTTTCGATATCATGGCAGATTCTCTTCGCTTCATTGATCACAAAAGTGAAGCTGATTCGATGGTTATATACACCACTCAGTTGTAGAAATAACCGATCGACAATCAGACGGTAGTCAATAATATTTTTCCACTCTGCAAAGTGGAAGAGTAGTTGGTTGTACAACATACAAAATAAACGTGTATGTATGCATTGTGACGAGAAGTGTTGGTAGAGCAGAAAAAAATCATAATCATAACATGGATGAGCAAAGAGCAAATTGGTTGCTTTATAGCTTTGGGGTTACATGGCAAACAACATGGATTAAATCAGTTAAACGGTCAAAACGAGCACGAACCATTTTTTATTTTAAAAATTAGAGTCGCAATTGTAACAGCTCACAACTCACGAGTCGGACCCTATGCGGCACAGCTCACGAGACTCAAACCAACTTGCCGGTTAGTTTCTGTGTTCAAGACTAGCAACTCCGCATACGCAACCGTTTGAGGGAGGGATACGATCGAGTGCATTCGGGGGGAGGAGGGGGGGTATTGCTGAGTGAAAGGGGTGGGGCAGAAAGTAAGAGGGAGGGGGGTGGGGCGGGGCCTTTGCAGGGGGGGTCTATAACCTCACCTTTGTTGCTATGCAATTCACACATAGCCGACCTCACCTTAATAAAGCAACGTTCGTTGTAAAGTATCTTCCCGTCATCCTCACTCCCGCCCTCCTTCCATCTCCCTTGTTTCCTGTCTTGCCCTTCCCCTTTTGTGTCTCTCTGCCTCTCATTCTCTCTGCCCCTTCATGTCAACTGCTCCTTGTCCTTTCTTCCTCCTGGTTTAGGTGATCATACAATACCTCTCTCCTCCTCGTGTGTCAGGCTGCCCTGCCCCCTCCTGTGCCTCAGCTCCTATCTTGGCAGCTCTGGTCACGAGACCCAAAGCATGAGCATTGTAGCACACCAATGCCTTGTGTGGAAGCAATTCCATAATGCTGCAAAATGTCCTCTTCGCAAAAATGAGGGTAAATCCTGACTGTGTAGTAAGTGTTGGGATGTTATAAGGGGAGACAATATAATATAAGATCTAGCAAAACGATTAGTGCCTAAACTGCCTTATCTTCAAGGTTATGCAGCCCCTCTTGCCTCTGCTCCTTGTTACCGATGCAAGCACACTTTTGTTTGGGTCACCAGCTACAGTGGTAGCAACTAGTTTGAATCAAAATTTGGGAGGGAGAATAGGGGAAGGGGGGAAGGGGAGGGGGACGAGGGGAAAGGGCTCAAGAATTGATACTGTTTGAACCACCGGGGGTAATGGTAGCTGCAGCATCAGCTTTTGGGGCGTATGATCAGGTAGGTACTGGGCTGGGGCATAGTGAAGGAGGGAGGGAAGGAAGGGGAAGAAGGATAAGGGCATGGGGGTAAAGAGTGTGGGAAGTAGTTGCAAGCAAAATGGCTTTAAGACCTGTTGGGGAAAAAAATGGGGAGGGAGGAAGGGTAGAGGTGGGTAAAGGCTTGGGGGTAAAGGAAAAGGTAAGGATGCTGAACGTACAATTGACCCAAATCATATAACAAAAGAATGCTGAGGGAAAGCACACCACGGAACATTTCTGTCTAGAGCTAGAAACACCATTGTGTGCTTTTCCATTGTTGCCACCTGCAACAAGCTCAGGGCATCTTGAAAACCAACCTAAAATACGCAACATCATCTGAAGCACAGGTGCTTCCATATGACAGGTGTTGCGACCACGACCTAGCAATTTTAGTAATACTGGTAGTGAAAATTTGATGATTGCATGTGGGATGGAAGGCTTCAGTACTCCGTACAGGTCTGAGACATGCTGTGCTTTTGCTGTTGAAAATCATACAGCCTTCCAAAACAGGAAGGATGAAACACATGATGTGGTTTTGTGCATTTGTGCCACAATATAGTATCTAAGTGTTGTTTTCCACGTATGAAGGTGCCCTCTTACTCCTCCCAATACCCCCCCACAGCGCACCATACGACATGCGGGCACCATGCCCACACTAAGTCTTACCATCGTCTTGGATCGATTGAGCAAGTAGCTAATCCACAATTTTTTTGGAAATGCTTGCCACAACCGTGGAGGTATGGTTCGGTACAAGATCACATCCCGATCCTTGCAGGAAAAGAGGGGAGGGGAGAAGTGGATGACAATATTGAAAAGAAAGAAGGGTGCAAAACCACATTCAATCACAAAACCCTCCTAATTCCATTAGGTGAAAGCAAGATAACGTATTAAAGGCTTTTCTTCCGCATTACTCCTCCGCCCCCCTCTTCCACATCACCATAAGGTAAAGCACCTACATGTTGGTCTTCGGCGGTTCACCATAATCGGCGATAATCAAAAGGATTATAAGTTCCAATGCTACAAATATTTGCACTAATTACAGTTCTTCCAGATGCTTCGTCTTTGCTTTGCTAAAAGCAATCCCCTCTGCAAGATTCTGCTATGGCAGCTGCTGCACCGTGTCCATTTCCTCAAAACTGCTCAAAGACACAATATTGATAAGTTACACACAGCATATATATGGTTAATACGCATTATTTTATAGACACAAGGCCCACGAACAGACACTTGTTGCTGCGGCGTTAAGGCGCGCGGGCTGCAGCGGCGTTGAAAAGCACTTGCGTGAACCCTGGTGAATAATGTGGTTGCAACCACCCCGCCTCACCTCGCCCCACCTCGTGTCACCTCGCAGCAGCAGTTGAAGGAGAGGGAAACGAGGCTGGGGGCGAGGCTATGAGGTCCGAGGAGGCTTCGGAGATCCTTGCAGCGCTGAGGGAGAGAAGGGCGAGCGATGCGCAACGCTAGGAGGGGAAGAGAGAGGGAGGCGGGAATGAGCTGGAACAATCCCCAGTCGTAAAGTAACAGCCACCACGCAGATAAAACCCTACGTTTTTGTCGACGCTATTTAATATCTCTTAGCTTATGGGCAGGGTAGGCTAGATCTGCGTACGTTGAAAATAGGGAGCGTGTATCTTAGATTCCTCGTCCACGCACGATCGTCGTTGGATAAGCAGAGGAGTTGGTGTACCCAGAGAAGGGGTTGCTGAGAGACACTGAGTACCACTGCTCATGCTGGATGTACAGTTTGTGCGGTGAACCTACATGCTATTTGAACCAGGGCCAACATCAGGAGCATGCAACTTTCTGCAGGGCCCCTATTCGGTTGTGTGGAAAACCGTTGGGGCTTTGGGTGTGCTGCGCAAGATTGCCTTGTTCCGCCACTCAGCAGACTGTTGTACAGTTGGAACAGCACAGGCCACTGACACACCATCCACGCAAGTATCGCACGAAGTCGTCGCCAAAACCCAACCCCCCCGGCCCCCTTCCTTCACAAAAACAAGGGTGGTGCAAGCGCGAATTTGTGCGGTGCGGAATTCCCTTCCGCACGGAACTCCTCATCAAATCGGACGACTGGAAATTATGCATATTTTTTGTGCTCCTCGGGCCTCCGCAAATGAATCTCAATACTGTGTACGCAACTAACCTTTTTTCTTGCTAATTTTGTTGCTCGAAAATGCCAACTTCACTGATCATTAATGTTTTTACCGCATTGCATGTCTCCCTAGTTCAAACAACATATGCCACAATGTGCTGTTGTTTTGTGTAAGTATGTTTTTTACAATTACGTGTAGCTAAAGAAAAAAAAGCAGGCTTCAACAACATGAGGCACAGCTTCAGCAATATGCCTTCTCTTACGAAAAGGTCGCAGCCGATGTGGAAGAATTGAAGCAACAACAGGAAGTGAGTGCGAGAAAAGCGGCAACAACAGGAAGTGAGTGCGAGAAAAACGTAAAAGCTTTTACGGTTGCTACGCCAGTCCCAATCGTCTTCCATACGTTTGCTTGTGCACCACCATGTCTTCATGCATGCGTTCGTTAAAACACATGAGGAGTCAAGTAAGCAAAAAACTAGTCATTCTTCGTTTAATTCTTTCTCCCGGTGTTTCTTTCTTTCTTTCTTTCTTTCTTTTGCTTGTATACCTTGCTATGGCCACACAATATCAGAAGATGTAAAATAGATGAAGATTTGGCAAGAGAACGGAAGAGGCAAGAGAGTGTGGGAGAAGAGATGGAGGTGGAGGAGGGGGAGGAAGAGGAGGACGGGGAGGGGGAGGGGGAGAAGGAGGAGGAGGAGGAGGAGGAGGAGGAGGGGGAGGAGGAGGAGGGGGAGAAGAAGGGCTCTTGGAGCTCTTGAGATTCAGTCCTGACTGCCACTCAGCACGATTGATCCAAAGCATGAAGCAGTCAAAGGCTCGCAAGAGGCAATTGATGTTGTCAGCCGAGACGTACGTGTGCTGGCACCGATGATGGTCATTGGAAACTTCTGCTGTCGAGTTTGCTCTTGCTTAAAATCTTGAACGCGCTGTAGACCTTGTCGAGCGGTTTGTAGCGCTCGAAGCCCAGAGGAAGACCTGGAAACGACTTGTGGGCCAGTGAAGCTTCGGGACAAATAATGCAAGGTGGGTCGTCCGAGTTGGCTCGAAGTGTATTACAGCTGGACAAGAGAAGTGCATTGGTGTCGAATATGTGAGCTTAGATCGAGTTTTTTAGAGTTGTTTGAGACGGATGACCAAGTCGTTGGTGCAGATGTCGAGGGTGGCACGATATTCGATGGTTTGGCAATAGTAATGATCTTTGTGTGCTTGTTCCGACTGTACTGTTAGAGGATGCACCAAGGTCCCTCGTGCAGTGACTGACAGCCTAGCAAAGATGTCCAGGCTGCAGCGGCTGGAAAACGAGGTGCTTTTGAATCTGGAAAGTATGTTTGGATCTAAAGACACTATATAGACACTTTTGAAGAATATTCAAGGTAGTTGAGTTGACATGCTTAAGTGTACATGAACCTCTTAATATCAACCTCATTAGGGCAAATAATATAATGCCATTGCATACATATGCAAGTATCGCATCACTCCTTGCGTGCAAAATTACGCCTACTTTAAATAAAAAACGGGCCTACACTAAATAAATAGCGCTACATCTAGAATAGCTCAATTTGCACCTCGTTTGTATTGTGATGCCTGGGATAAGCGGCCCTGGAGGTGAGGTCATCTCAAGTCAAATCCCCAAGCTCATCTGCTTCCATCTCAGCTTCAGGGATCTCCTTCCATCCAACGATGCAGATGCTGCCAATGCCGACACAGTCGCCATCTCGGTCAACGGGCCCCTCGTTGATCCACCTCTGCACCACCAGTGCCTGCCTGGAGAAGGCTGATGGGTCCCCTGATCGCTTGAACTGGGCCTTGTCGTGCGGATAACGAAGCTTGAAGCGCACCTAAAACGAGTGGATCAGAACCACAGTAACAAGACTACTTTAAACACAAACAAAGATTACCGTACTTGACTTACCGCTGCAAGGATAACCAACAGCTGATCAGGAAACAAGGCAATGGGAAGGGCGTCGTCGAATTCCGGGTCCCAAAGGGACACACACTTGACAAACGCTGGGCTAGAAAAGGGTGATCCCTCCCACAGATGCCAATAGATTCCCATCATGACTGCCAAAAGAGAAACCATTTGCTAAAAGGAGGGCTCAACGGAGTACAGGAAAAACAGGTATTTATAATTAACAAACACTTACCGTCGGACTGGTTCTTCACGTAATCCGCGCACACCTTCGCGAAGTCATCGATCTCGGCGAAAGTGAGCTCGCCCTTAAGGGTGCGCTTCTCCCTCATGAAGATACACGGATCTCGGCTCAAGGCGTAAACGCGGCAGAAGCGGTAGATCTTCCTGTTGGGATTGTTAAAACGATCCATAGCATCCTTCAGCTTACCCTAGGACTTAGCAATCGCTGCCACCTGCATCCCTTCGGCTGATTCGGGGGTGTAGCGTGCATGCCCTGCACACGACGTAAGCTGTGATAATCAGTACAGTCCTAAAAATGAAGGGAGAATTGACACAACACTTAAAAAACTTACTGATCAATGCATTTTGCATGGCATCAGAATCAGGATTGGGGTTGAGAAACGCTTTCTTGAACAAGAATTCATCACAAGCGTCCTTGGAGTACTTTTGCAAGACGATGATAGAGAGTCAGGACGATTGTAACTGGATTGCGTGATGCAATGAAATGCAAACCCGTACCTTCCAGTCGAGAGTCGACTGGTCCACTTGCGTTGTCTTATTAGCAAGGTGAATTATAAGCACCAGTGCGCTTTTCAGGTCTTCGCGAGGCGACCATTCTCTTTCTGATAAACTCCGGCGATCACCTTCTGAGTTTCAGCCTTAGTTCGAAGCTCCTCATTCACATCAGGTTCGGCACGCACTTCCTCATCGAATAGAGCGGCATCAGTTGCATACGCACGCCCCGTCGCCCGGGTCATAAGCAACTCCATTGGGCTGCGGTTGGGGTTTCCTGTTCAGGGGGGAAATTTTACAAAGCGACACGTTAGATATGAATTCAACAGGTTGAAAGCAGGTTGTTAACAGCGGCCAAATGATGCAGAACAGCAACTCTGAGACACCACTTTGAGAAAGGTATAGCAGACATACCTTCAATAGCAGCAGGTGTCCCGGCGGGACAGCATCGGGAGCCACATCAGCAGGAGGGGAACCACCATCAGGAATAGCTGAAGGTGAAGACCCGGCAGCAGCGACGGCAGGGGGAGATCCGGCAGCAGGGGAAGACCCGGCAGCAGCAGGGACGGGACCACCGGCAGCAGCATCGAGGGGACCACCGCCAGCCATGGACTTCACTCCAGCTGCCGGTGCAGAGACGGTTTTCCCAGCAACGTTGCGGTTGTTGACGTCATCAAGGCTCCGCCTTGCATGTTTGGACCGTTGGCCGGTGCGATGGCGGCCCTGCGCTTGCTCGTCGGCCGATTCATCGTGGCTATTATCTGTGAGAAACAATGAACGGTGGTTAGTTGTGTTCGACTTCATTCGTGCAAACAAATAAAAAACGCAAAACAAAACCAGCGTGCAAATACATGCGGTAGCAGCGGTACTAATGTACTTGTGATTGTCCTTGCTCTTCCATGCCGAAAGCTGTCTAGTCAGCAGGGAGCGCAAAGATTCTGGGACAAGGTTTCGAGCTTTACCGCATGTCATGACTGTAAGGGTTATTAAACAAAGGATCCGAGTTCCAGCGTATAGCGAGCAAGATGCAGACACATCTATTTATACGAAAACGTCCGTGTGACAAAAAAGCGGGTTTAGGCGTTGGCGAATGGACTACTAAAGGAGGGTTCGTAAAACGCTCCATGCATTGCTGTCACCGGATTCATTACCAGACGTGAGACCAAAGTTGCCTCGCATGGAGGCTCGGCACTGGTCGCGGAAAGAGCGAATGAGAAAGAAGTTAGGCCTCGAGCAAGGTTAAAACGAAGATTGAAATTTCAAACTTCGAATTCCAAAACTGAGACACTTGGACAGAGCAGTTGCCTCTTTCCCCTGCCAACGAGGAAGGGAAACGGGGGAGAGAAGGGGATGGGGTGGGGTTTCAGAGAATGTGAGTTGCTGCCCATGGGATTAAGTGCGGTACTGCCTCAGGTGCGATGGCGTTCGCATTCATGAACAGCATCAAATCTGGTGCGCTGGCGGTCCTTATGCACCCATGTACATGTTTGTCATTTCTCCGCGCGTGCTATCACCACCACACATCCGTGGATGAACCTGTTTCTCGAAGGTGAAGAGCTTTATTATTGGCTGAAAATTGTAACGTTGGAACCTCAAGGACACGTTCGTGGCTGGCGAGGCGATGTCATGTGCGGCAAAACAGCCTCGCAATTTCTCATCGTACATCTTTTGCCAACCATGTCAGAATGAACGGACTGGAATGATTGAACTAACAGTGAAATCAGTACAAGTACCTAACCCTAGAATTGTGTACCCCCTATAGGCTAACCCACTGTAGCCTAAACAACCACAACATATATAATGTTTGACACACCCCCATAGGCAAAGTGGGGGAGAGCAAGGGGTCACAAGACCAGTCAAAGCAAAGCAAAACAAGCTCAGGGTGGATCTCAAGGATACCACACAAATTCTGAGCACAAGCAAGTGGTCACAAGACCAGTTCACATGCAGGTTGATAATATAGCAAGAGATACAGTGATCACAACCTAGCAGGTGTAAACATGCAGGTATATATATAAAGATCACAGTACAAGCAGAGTCAAGAAGTAAGTAAGTGAGGTCCAGCAGGCACAAGGCCCAGAAGAGTACAGAAACGCTGATGGTCACAAGGCTGAAGCGCCTTGGTGAACACATCAGCAAGGTTGGCCTCTGTGGCCACGTAACGCAGACGAAGCTGACCACGCTGCTGCAACTCTCGAGCAAGGAAGTACCGCAGGGCGATGTGCTTCGTTCTGTGCTCCAGTCTGTGCTCCTCACACAAGGCAATGGCAGCCTGGTTGTCGACGTACAGCACTGGAGGAGAACGAGGCCGCTCTCCCAAGTCGGTCAGCAGGTAGGTCAGCCAGCGTAGCTCCTGGGCAGCCATGGCTGTGGCGTAGATCTCAGCCTCACAACTGGAGCTGAGAACAGAAGAAGAGCGTGTAGAACGCCAAGAAACTGAGCCGGAGCCAAGGCTGAAGGTGTAACCCTGAGACGACCGCTGAATAGCCTGGTCGTCCGCCCTAGAAGCGTCTGAGTGTCCAGTAAGTACAACTCGGTCTCGTCCTCCAAGCACTAGCCCCATGCCCGACGTACTGCACAAGTAGCGCAACACCCTCTTAACGGCATCCATGTGCTCCTTCCTGTGACGGCCAGGAGCGACATAGCGTGCAAGGATGCTAAGAGGATATGCAAGGTCAGGTCGAGTGCAGGTCATCAGGTACATGAGGCAGCCCACAAGCTCTGGATACGGGCCACTCGGCTCTACGGACTCATCCGAAGGCAGAGCTGAGAGCGAGTGACCGGTAGGCAGAGGAGTGGACTAAGGCGAGGAGTACGTGAAGCGGAAGCGCTGAAGGATCTGCTGCACCATGTGTGACTGAGTCAAGGTGATGGTGCGCCGTGCTCTGTCCCGGGTGATCCGCAAGCCAAGATAGCTTGTCAGTTCACCCAGGTCTATGCACGTGTGTCTCCTCTGCAGCTCCGACTTCACGTGGGCGAGTGCCGCGGTGTCAGCAGTGGCAAAGACCAAGTCGTCGACGTACACGAGGATGTAGAACGGCGGCAGCGAGGTGTCTGTGCGTAGAAACAGTGACGGGTCAGCAGTAGAGGGAGCAAACCCAAGAGCCGCAAGTGTCGTCCTCTGTGTGTCGTGCCACTCACGCGGTGCCTGGCGGAGACCGTAGACCGGCCGCTGGAGCCTCCACTGGGTACCAGGAGGAACCGACCCAGTGAAGCCAAGAGGGCGGCGCAGCCAGATCTCCTCGTGCAGGCTGCCCTGCAAGAAAGCAGTGCTGAAGTCAAGTGAGTGAAGCTCGTAGTCGCGCTGAGCGGCTATGTGCAGCAGCACCCGAAGAGTGGTCATCTTCGGAGTGGGGGAGAAGGTCTGAAAGAAGTCAACTCCCTCTCGCTGACTGAAGCCTCGAGCCACGTAGCGCGCCTTGAAGACAGGAGGAGAACCCGGTGGCCGCTTCACCCTGAAAATCCACATGCCACTGACGATGTTCGCCCCAGGTGGGGGAACCTCGTCGATGTAGGTGCGTGTGGACTTCTAGGAAGCCATCTCTGCGTCCATGGCTGTCTGCCACTGAGAGGAGTAGGGACCCGCCATCGCCTCAGCGTAAGTGCGCGGGGTCGGGATGTCTGGTGCATCCGGGTCTCCCTCAGGGGCAACTAGCATGGACACGAGGTGGGGCAAAGCAGCAGCAAAGCACTGGAACTCCTCCTGTCTGTCCTTAAGGACGTCCGTGCCAAGAGCACACTCACCCCCGACGGACGGAGGACAGACAGACTCAGACGCAGACTCAGCAACAAGGCTAGTGGCGTAGTCTAGACGACACCGGGCAGCAAAGTCGATCAACTCAGCGACCAGAGCAGACGCAGCAGAGGACTCAAAGGTAGGGTCAGTGACAACAGTAGCAAGGAGACGGGTGACAGTGGGACTGGCAGCACGACGGGAGTCAGACTCTGGGTCAGGAAGAGTAGGCAGAGAGGACGCAGGAGGAGACGGCAGCGGGACACGCTGAGGAGCAGTGGAGGGACGCAGAGTCATGTAGTGAGTGCCAGGGACAGGAGGAGGACGCTCACGGGGGACACGACGACCAGTGCGAGCAGTACGAACAGGCGACGTAGGACGAGACGCAGGCTCACGACGCTCTGCAAGACCTCCTGTGGGACCAGTGTAAGGAGAGGGACCAGGAAGAGGCGAGGCAGGCGGTAACTGTAACTGCGACTGGACAGGCGGAGGACACTCTACGGAGGGAGGAGGACGAGGAGGAGGAGTCTGACCAAGAACCTGCTGAAGGAGCGGTACGAAGTACGGTCGTGGCCGCGTAGCGTCTCCAGAAGGAGCAGAGACACCAGCGCCCGGGTCCTCAGCACCAGTAGCAGCTCCACCGCCCGGGTCCTCAGTACCAGCAGCAGCTCCACCGCTCGGGTCCTCAGCACCAGCAGCAGCTCCAATGCCCGGGTCCTCAGCACCAGCAGCAGCTCCAACGCCCGGGTCCTCAGCACCAGCAGGAACTCCACCAGCCGGGTCCTCAGCACCAGTTGGAACTCCACCAGCCGGGTCCTCAGCACCAGCAGCAGCTCCACCGCTCGGGTCCTCAGCACCAGTAGCCGCGCCACCGCTCGGGTCCTCAGCACCAGCAGCAGCTCCACCGGTCGGGTCCTCAGCACCAGCAGCAGCTCCAACGTCCGGGTCCGCAGCACCAGGAGCACCACTCCGAAGACTGCAGCGCCTCGTGTACCACTCTCGGATCTGCTGAAGGGAGGGGAGCTCCCGGGCAGGAGGGGAAGCACCGCGACCAGCTCCAGCAGTACCTCTCCGGAGGCGGCAGTACTGTAGGTACCGCTCCTGCAGCCGCTGTGAGGAGAGGGCTCCTCCAGGTGGAGTACCCCCAGACTCAGCACCCCCAGGCTCCGCACCCGCAGACTCAGCACCGTCAGGCTCACTACCCCCAGGCTCAGCACCCCCAGGCTCCGCACCTCCAGACTCAGCACTCCCAGGCTCAGCACCCCCAGACGCAGCACCCCCAGGCTCAGCACCCCCAGGCTCAGCACCCCCAGCAGGACGAGAGTCAACAGCTACCTCGACAGGCTCACCCGGGTCTACCTGGGACACACCTGAGGGAGCGGCACCCTGAGGGGGGAGGGGGTCTGGTACCTCAGCACCTGGAGCCAGGAAGAGAGGCGGGGGGGGGAGTGGGGCAGTGCGGTAGGGGAAGAGGCGGTAGTAGGGGACAGACTCGTCAAAAGTGACGTCCTGAGAGGCCAGGACACGACGCGAGGTGGCGTGGTAGAACTGCCAACCAGGCGCGTCCGGGACAAAGCCAAGGAAGACACAGGGGACAGCGCGACGGGAGAGCTTGTCCGCGGACGTGTCGCGAACAAAAGCTCGGGATCCCCAGACCCGAAAACGCGACGCATCGCCAGCCTCTCCCGTCCAACGCAGTGTCGGAGAAGTCTCCGGTAAGGAGACACGAGGCCAGAGGTTGAGCTGATGCGCAGCGTATCGGACTGCAAACGGCCACAGAAAGTGGGGGGCAGCCGCATGAACCAAGGAGGTACGAGCGACCTCCATGACCAAGCCAATGCGGCGCTCAGCAACCCCATTCTGCTGTGGAGAGGCCGGAAGCGTGAACGACTGCTCAATGCCCTCCTGCTGACAGAAGGCCTCCAAGAGGCCAGAGGAAAACTCCCCACCTCTGTCAGAGTGCAGACGCAGGACAGGGAAGTCGGAGCGGAAACGCTCACTGAGCTGGAGACGAGATCTGCGGATCCAAGGGATCAAGACATCAGGGACGTCACCCTTGGTGCGCAAGGGGAAGACCGTGGTGTAGCGCGAGAAGTCGTCAACAACAATCAGGAAGTACCTCTCCTGACCCTGTCCACGGACGCGGGCTGGGCCCCACACGTCCATGTGGAGCATCTGCAAAGGAGCAGTCGTCGGGGGAAACGAGGAGGAGTGAGGAGCGGCGCGCTGCCGCCCCTCGACACAGGGAAGACAGGGAGGAGCAGGCGAGGGTGGGAGGGGAGGGAGAACCCTGGGAAGACCAGCAACAAGGTCCCGTTTGTGCATGGCCCGAAGGCGCTGCACAGACGGGTGACCAAGGCGGTGGTGCCAGAGGACAGTCTCATGCGCCAGAGAGCGACACGAGCAGGGGGCGGACAGCTGACCTGACGCAGACGCAGACGCAGCTACCTGAGGGGACTCAGTGGTCAGTGTGTACAGGTCCGACCCCGGCTCTCGAGTGAAGGTAGCCAGGTGGCGGCCCGTCCGAGCACACGTGCAGTGTGTCACGCGCTCGTATGCAGGGGTGAACTGGTGAACACCCCCGTCCTGGAGCGCACTACCTGCCACCAAGTTCGTAGAGAACGAGGGGAGGTAGAGACCTGACAGTGTGCCTGACGGGACCGCAGGACAAGGAAGGACAGTGGAGGAGGTCGCAACGACCGGACCCCCAGAGGGGTCAGCGAGGGAGACAGCAACCGGCCGAGCGAGTGGCTCAAGGACAGTGCGGTCACGAAAGAAACAGCGAGAAGCACCTGAGTCCAGAGTGAAGGTGTGAAGTGCTGCAGTCGACTCAGTACCAGGGGGGACGGACTCACTAGCACCTAGAGCAGCAGCCTCACCAGGACCTGGGGCAGCAGACTCACTAGCACCTAGAGCGGCAGCCGGACTGGTCAGAATGCCCGGGTCGGGCGGAACACGCAAGTACTGGGCACCCTCTCCACTAGTAAACATCGCATACATGGCAGTGAGAATAGCATCAAAGTCTAAAGCCCAGATATCAACTCCCTTCCTCTCCAGATCACCCCAGCGGGGAAGCTCAGCGCCGCCAGGGAACTGAGCGCGCCAAGCGTCGGTAAGGCGCGAGAAACAGCGGTGCGTGGGGAGCGACCTCCCACACGTTTGGCCAGTGCGGTCACCCGCCCCCGGGTGCAGGTAAAGCCACCCGCCCCTGACGTACGTGCAGGTAAAGCCACCCGCCCCCCCCACTGCGAGTACCACTCACGTGCCTCCTGGAGCGACGGGGCGTGCTGCTGGCTCTGGCCACCGCCAGCGCCTCCACGACCACCACCGCCGCCGTCACCGCCTCGGCCACCTCCACCCCTGCCGCCGCCACGACCACCTCCGCCTCCGCTGCTGCCTCCACCCCTGCCACCGCTCCCGCCGCTGCTGTCACCACCCCCACTGCCGCCACTAGCCTCTCCAGTCCCACCTCCACCCCCACCGCCACCACCCCCGCCTCCCCCGCCACCACCTCCACCCTTGCCCCCCTTGCTCCTGCGGCGCCCGCTCGGAGCAGACGCGGTCCCGACCTTCTCAGCACCAAGGAGGTCGACAGCAGCAGCAGAGGCGACAGAGGGGAGAAGGGGGGAAGGGGAACACCCCTCAAAGAACGGGGTGCGGGGGTCGCCACGAGAGGTGCCTACAGCGACGATGCTCGCCTCGGCTGCAAGCAGTTCCTTCTCGAGGAGGGAAACAGTGAGCTCAGTGGGGGAGCGAGCGAGGAAGTGGTCCCTGACTGCGCGCAGAGAGTCAGGGAGGCGGGTGACGATGTGGTAGAGCGTGATCCAGAGCGGGGGGGGATTGCTAGCAAGGAACTCGTCAGGCATAGCAGCGCGAAAGCGGGCCTCACTAGTCTTGAGGTGGGTGATGAGGTCAGCAACTGTCTGAAAGGAGGCCAGGTCGGGGAACAGGTAGGGGAGGGTGAGGCGGCCTAGTGTGGCAGAAGCAGGTGAGGAGTAACGAGCAACTACAGCAGTGTACAGGTCCTTAGCAGTCTTGTGCTGGCCAAAATGCTCGCGCTCATCTATCGGTAGGGAGTTGCGAATAGCGAAGCGAGCGTGGGCGTCACGAGTCTGCCACTGTGAGCGCTGAGTGCTGTCTGCAGTGGTAGGAGGGGCAGTAGCGTGACCGAGGGCATGATCGTACACCGAGATATCCTCCTTGGCCGTGAGCTGTAGAATTAGGTGCAGGTCATCTAGCCAGGTGTCAAACTTCACTGGGCGGCCCTCAGCATCGAAAGCAAGTACGGGAGGACTAGCCATAGTGGCAGCAGCAGTAGTGGTAGTAGCAGTAGGAGTAGCAGCAGTAGTAACAGTAGTAGTAGCAGTAGGAGCAGTAGTAGGAGCAGCAGTATCGACGGGGCTGCTCAGTACGGGCGGCGCGGCTCGGTTTGGGCGGCGCGGCTCGGTTTAGGTAGGACGGCGCGGCTCGGGTAGGGCGGCGCGGCTGCGCGGATCCGCTAAGCGGGGTGGGACGGGGTCGCGGGGCCGTTAGGTGGGGCGCGACAAGGCCGCGGGGCCTCTAAGCGGGACGCGACGGGGCCGCGGGGCCTCTAGGCGGGACGCGACGGGGCCGCGAAGCTGGTAAGCGGGGCTCGAAGGGGTCGCGGGGCCGGTAGGTGGGGCGCGACGGGGCCGCGGGGCCTCTAAGCGGGACGCGACGGGGCCGCGGGGCCTCTAAGCGGGACGCGACGGGGCCGCGGGGCCTCTAGGCAGAGCGCGACGGGGCCGCGGGGCCTCTAAGCGGGACGCGACGGGGCCGCGGGGCCCCTAGGCAAAGCGCGACGGGGCCGCGGGGCCTCTAAGCGGGACGCGACGGGGCCGCGGGGCCTCTAGGCAGAGCGCGACGGGGCCGCGGGGCCTCTAGGCGGGGCTCGATCGACGGGGCCAGCGGGGCCGGAAAAAAAAAAGGAAGCGCACGAGGGCGCTAAAGGGAAGGCGCTAAAACGCGCTCCGATAGTAGAGCGCACGAGGGCGCTAGTAGGTAGTAGGTAGTGGTGGGCCCGAAGAGAACTTAGGTCCTAGCGAAGGACCTGCTCTGAAACCATGTCAGAATGAACGGACTGGAATGATTGAACTAACAGTGAAATCAGTACAAGTACCTAACCCTAGAATTGTGTACCCCCTATAGGCTAACCCACTGTAGCCTAAACAACCACAACATATATAATGTTTGACAAACCAAGCATCATGCAAGTGTGCAACTGGCCAATGAAGGGTTCAACTATGTCAGATTTTTGGGCAGCAAAATATCCACCTGTTCACTTAACTGTTTTAAACGCGAGCACCAACCGCCCCATCTCGTTACCAGGGTACTTTCGAAAAGGCAAAAGCAGTGCGTGATATGTGCGGGATGGGGTGGGGGAGGGTTGAGATTCGGGGGGAGGGGGGGGGGGGGGGGGGGGGGTTGTTCACTTACAGCTCAGTAAAACATATACTGCAAAGAAAAAGTAATCGTCACGCGAGCATGTACAGCGTTCCATTCTGACTCTGCATTGTTGGCGGAAACATCCGCCCAACACGAGTCAAAGGTGACGTGTGGGAAGACTGCTACAACCTCACTACTAGGTAAAACTACAAACGACACCATGGGTGAGTGGCGAATTTGAGAGTGTGAAATGAATGCACACTCAAGGGACGAATCACGGAGAGGTAGCACGCGGTCAAGTGTGCTCGATAACTTGCTTGCGGCGAAATTGAAATATGTTACGATTGAGCTCGGTGAATTTTAATTTCAACGTGGTCGTACTGGGTAGTCATAGCAAATATGACGTGGTTCTTACCCGCTGTTGACACAGGAGAGTGTCGTGAACACACAATGTTCAGTACAGTATTAAAACAACACTTTATCTTTTGCGTTATGTGTATCAAATCGGATGAAATCCAAGACATTTTAAACCAATGAAACCTAGACACATTTTTTATGCTTTATATTTAATTTGAGCATTTCAAAATAATAATCATCTCATTTACTATGTCATTCAATATCACAACATTATATACACATATACAATCAAATACATACAGTATCAACATCTGCCATTCAAAATGGTTTAGCACAAACGTTGCCACGGGATGTGAAGGGTCAACAGTTTTGGGGACGACATGACGCACACGCAAGATGCTCTCAGCTGGCAACACCCCATACCCGCGGCTAGAAGACCACCAATTCAAGGTCTTCATGTCACTCGTCTCTGACTGTGGGAGGGATCCGCAATAACGACAAAATACAAGCTGCTCCAAACACTGCTCCTCCCTGTCTTCCTCGTCCTCGACGCCGGCAATACACACAGTCCATCTCAGTGTAAGAATAAGGAAAAGCTTCGCATGCCACACCACCTTCTTGTTCTCGCCATCCTCTCCCTCAATATCGACATCCGAAAACCAAGGGCCATCATGGAATGCTGGAGACGCTCGTGCATGCTGTGGATACCTGCTGTACCTTGTAAAATCGTCGTCGGGTGGTACTGCAACACCTGAATGCACCTCTATCATCCGAGCAAAGTGTACCTCGTTGGCGCCATGCTCTTCCCTGAGGTATGACACAATACTGTCCTCCAGAAGGTCAAAGTCTCCTGGGACGCTCCGCAAGTATGCCCTGAAGGTCTTGTCACGCTCGTCACCCAAGACAAACTTTGCACTCGTCCCGGTGACAGTAGCAACTCCCGTCTCTATGGCCTGCAGTAGTTTAAACCACGAATGGTCACACATCCGGTAGGAACAATACAGAACATGATGAGAAAGCAGGAAACACAATCAAGAGAACCATGCAGCTAAAGGGACAGCAGTACATGTCAGCATAGTATTCAGTTACTCATAGGATGATTACGAATACATCTACATCTTCCAATGAAAAAGAACAACGCAACTGCTGAAGGGCGGCTGATCGTGCGTGAGCATCAGGAACATCATCGGCCGCAGTCATCCACTCGACCAGCTCTGATGTCAGGCAATGCCGTGTGATGGTTGCTTCGGCGTTCCTCTTGTTAGATGCTCTGTACGGTCTCTTCATCAAGGCCACCTGCACGTGCTCGTACACATTGCAGTAGTGGATCGGGACGCCACGACGCCTGATGTCGTCACTGACGTGAAGCATCGCGTGAAACTTGGGGACATTGAATTTTGATGCTTGATCACCGTATCAAGGCCTGTATGCGGTGGTTGGCACGACGTAGGAACGCAACCTGCATGAGGACTGCTGTGCTGGCTGTGTTTGTGATGCTCTGTGATTCTGCATAAAGTTTTTCCCAATTAACCGTCATCGCCCGGATAGAGGAAGATATTGCCAGACTGTAAAGGACCAGAATGGGGGCATACAGTTGGATATGTAGCAATCACAACTTAATCTACCGTACCGTAGCTCCTCCTTCACTTCTTCCTTCACCTCCTCAACTTGCTCTTCTTCAACCACCTCACTCGCCTGCACAGCAACTTCAACCTTCTCCTCCTCCTGCGCTTGGGTTGTGATGCGAAACGAAGGGCTGATGCGGTAAGTCAGCTTCGGGGCAGGTGAAGCATGTTCCTCGAGCTCGCTGAAGTTCTCTGCCGTCTGTTAAAAGCAGAGAGTCCTTGTCGAGTGTTCCTACTCGAATTGTGTTGTTTAACACAGTGTTGCTTGGGTGTCCCATTCTTGCGTGCCAGATTTCTTCGTTGGCGCGATGACCGGGTGAGCGCTGATACATGTCGGAGTTGGAGTAGAGACCGGTGGTGAAGTTGGGACTGTGATGAAATTCTCGTGGTGCTGGCTGAAGCTGTTGTGCAGGTGTTGGTGGTGCATCGTCGTTGAAGAGCGCCGTCGTTGAAGGACCGGCGACTGGTGTCGTCGTTGTCGCTGTTGCTGTTGTTGTCTCTGCTGCTGCCGACGTTGTCTCTGCTGCTGCCGACGTTGTCTCTGCTGCTGCCGACGTTGTCTCTGCTGCTGCCGATTGTTGAATCGCTGCTAATGCTCTTGTTCTCTCTGTTTCAGGAATGGTATGTGAATACCAGAAGCCGCCTGGACTGAAGTCGGGGTCAAGATCCGGAGGGTGTGTCCAGTTGGTAAAGTTGACTATGGCGTCACTGTCAGCGGTGCCGAGATCAGGAACGAAGTCCAAGACGAAGACGTTGTTTTTAAGGATTGCCTTCCCGATGTAAAGACCTCCTCTCCCGTGGTACAGCTTGAATTCTTGGGTAGTGCTGTCTGCTTCGAGGTGGATGCCTTTCGCCATCAACTGACTCACACTGAGAAGGTTGTATCCGAGGCCTTCTGCGATTAAAACTTTGGACATTTGCAGAATGACGTTTGTCTCCCGTGACTGAAGTTGTACAATTCCTTGTCGTCGTGTGTACAGGTTTTGATTATTGGCGACGGTGATGACGACCTCTCGTTGAAGCTGATACTCTCTCTGTACGAAGCGTCCCGAAGAACACATGTGTTGTCCGCAGCAACTGTCCAAGAACCACGTGTCTTTTCCGGATGGCTCGTTTTGGGCGATGGCAGCGTATGTCGGATTTGGTTGAAGTGCTTCGCGACGAGGTGTGGTGTTGTCGAGTTGTTCTTCCGGTGAGTAATGAGGTGGTGAATCCATGACGCAAGAGTCACTTAGTCTTGCCATGCAGCTAACGATGTTTCTTGCTCCTTGCGCAGGTTGTCCCGTTGAGGTTGTTGAAGCTTGGATCTGGGTCGTTGGATTTGCTTGCGTTGACGCAATTTGACTGCTTGAAGGTCGAAGGTGTCGTTGCGGGGTCGTTGACTGTTGACGATTCGGGCAGTGCGTGCGCGGGTGCCCTGAAGTCTTGCAGATGTGACAGAAGGGAGGTACTGGCTTCGGCTGTTGTTGTCTGTTGCTGTAGTTGTTGTGTCGTCGTTGGGTGTGAAATGCGAACTCTGACGTTGTCGTCTTCTTCCTGTGTCGTTCTTCTTGCAGATCCATGTCCTGCTGTTCGGCGTGGATTTCGGCGCAGAGTGCTGCCTCAGAAATTCGTCCGTGGGCTCGGAGGATGGCCTTTGTTGCGCGCCACTGAGGGCCGAGGCCACCGATGATGACCGTCACGAAGGCGTCCTCAGAGATTGATCCTCCACATCGAAGAAGCTTGTCGCGCAGTTCGCGACATCGACTGATATATGCCATTCCTTTCTCTCCTGGTTTCATCTCAACTGTTGTCAGCTGCGCCATTAACCTGCTCTGGTTTACACTGTCTGTTGCTTGATACAGGCTCTTCAGATGGTTGTACGCGAGCTCCGCCGAGTTGCCGAAGGCCCGGTAGGACCGAATGTTCTGCTGTTGGGTTGGTGTTAAGTTCCTCAGTAGGATCGTATACGCCATCATCGATTGATATGTGTACTGCTGCTTCTCATACTGTGTGCCGTTTGCTGGATATTGCAGGGACCCGTCGAAGAAGCCAAGTATCTGCGCGCCCTCCATCATCAACTCGAACTCAAAGGACCAGGTGAAGAAGTCCTTTCCGTCGAATGGTCTTGACGTCTGAAGCTTCAAAACGTGTGCGAATTGCGACTGTACTTGTAACGCGTCCAGTGATTTGTCTTGTGCAGGCGAAGACTGCGGCATGAAGCTGATTGACCCGCGTTCGTACGGGGCGAAGGTAGGTTGCTGCTGTTGATTTCCGCGCGCGTATGACGACCCATCAAGGCTCATGGGTGTCACTCCGTTGTTGCTGTTGTGTGTCTGTGCAGGTCCCGACTGCTGGTGCTGCTCGTAGAAGGACATGAAGGAGAAAAACTTCTCCATCATGCTCTGGTCAAAGCCCGTGGGGCGATTTGTGAGAGTCTCGGTGGACGTTCCCCTAGGTCTTGTTGCTGTGCCTTCCTCTGTCTGCAGGCCAGAGGCAGGAGGTGGTGTAGGAGTAGTCCCCGGGGAGCCATTAGAAGAGCTCCTCTCCTTGTTTGTTGCCATGTCTTGTAATGTCTTTGAATTGAAAAGGTAGAATTTCCCCTGACCGCTCTCATACCATGTTGGAAACAAGAAGTCGCTAGAGCGCAGCGGAAGCTCTAGGAAGATAACGACGTCCCTACGGCGGGGCAATGGTCACTCAGAGGTAGCTCTCCTAGCTTGTAACTTGGTGCCAGAGCAGCGGCCGAGGGTAGGCCGGACACAAGCTTGGGAATTGTGTAATATGAGCAAGGCATTACATTCTGTTATATAGCAAACAGATAGGGCAAACAGTTACCAAGGCGCAACTGTATAACAGTTGCGCTGCGTCGCTTGGGTTGCCTTGTTACAGTCGCACTGGCGAGACTTTTCAGCTTCGGCAAGGTCAGTTGCGTGTACTATTCTCGCTGCCTCCTGCAGAATCCGACTTTTCAGCTGCCACGCGGGTCGCAACCGCTGTGCTCGGTTGCGCCCCGTTGACTCGCCACCAGGTTCAAATCCCTCGCTATGGCGAGCCCCTGTAAGCACACTTCGAACAGTGCACTTATAATAAAAGCATACAAAGATATTCTCAACATTATGCTCCTATGTCGCCACACGCGACGCGATCTATCCTGGCTGTGATGCGGTGCCACGATTTTGCAAGCTGCTACTCCTCGGGACGTCATGAGATTGATTTTTTGCTGTTACACGGATTGAAATTGCAGCGGCTACCATTACGAAAGACCGCGCCCAGCTTTCCTTCCACTGCTGCCTGCAGCGTGAGGGGATAGTGCGAACGCGCCCCTGTTGTTGCTGCTGCATCTCGATCTTCTACTGCTGCCGCGCGATCCGTCGTTGCTGCCACGTGATCTGCCGGTGCCGCCACGGGATCTGCTATTGCTACCGCGATATGCTTGTGCGGTGGCGCAATTTTTGCTGCTGTACCGCGATTTGCGACTGCCGCGGCGCGAGCTGCTGCAGGTGTCCGCGAGTTGCTGCTGATACGGGATATTCGCGGAAGATGCTCGAGATTTGCTTCTGCTTCCGTAATTTGTTGCTGGCGCAGCTCAATCTGCCATCAATGCTCTAGATTTGCTGCTACTTCCGTGATTTGCTGCTGCTGCGGCGAAATCTGCTGCAGGTGCTCAGTGAGCACTGCTCACGAATTGCTGCTCGTTCTGCCGCTGCTGCTGCCGTCGCGCGATCGGCTGCTGCTGCTCTGCGATCTGATGCTGGTGCGCTATCTGCTGCTGCGCGCGATCTGCTGGTGCCGCCCGTGATATACTGCTTCCGTGCGCGATCCGATGCTGCTGCGCACGATCTACTGCTGCTGCGCACGATTTGCTGCTGCTGCGCATGATCTGCTGCTGCTGTGCATGATCCACTGCTGCTGCGCACGATTTGCTGCTGCTGCGCATGATCTGCTGCTGCCGCGCATGATCTACTGCCGCGGCGCGCGATCTACAGCTAGTGGCGCACAAAGCTGCTCGCGCCGCGCAATGCTGCTGATGTCGCGCTTTGCCGCTGGTGACGCGCGATCTATTACTGGAGCTACTTACAGCACCATTCGTGGTGTGGCTTCCGGGAGAGCAGCTTCGAACAACTCTCTTTACCAGAGTTGGTGCCCTGTGTAACACAGATGGCAATTGCAACTGTGGTGCTTAAAAAAAAAAAAAAAAAAGAGAGGTGGTTTCAAAATACGGTATATTTGGTGGCTTACAAAGGCTTTGGCCATATGAAGATTATGGTTTCACGGCTTTGGCCTCAGAAGATAACGGCCCAGAAAGGCGATCAGTTAGCCTCACGCAAGAGAAATCTCATGATTTTGAAAAATACCTTTGTTGAGAGCTTTAAGCCTTCTATAATAATATATGTCTAAAGCATGACTTAAAAGAGCAACGGGCAGATTTGACCATCCAATACAAAAAAGTTGCTTGATGAACAATGGAATTTATATTTATATATATATATCGAGCATTTTGTCAAAATGAAGAATGGATGATGCATTGATGTTGGTTGGGGTACAAATAGCTAACCCTAAGTTTTGTACCCCCTAAGACAAACCTCACTATAGGCTACAACATTTGACACACCCCCATAGCCTAAGTGAGGGGTGTCTAGCAGAACCAAACGAGTACGGTCACAAGACCAGTCCAAGAAACGAAGCTCAGGGTGGATCACAACGTCACCATACAGTCTGAGCACAAACAACAGTGGCCACAAGGCCAGTCCAAGAAGTAACAGAGATATATAGAAAGCAAAGTAAACAGTACACTCAAGTCTAAGCAACACGAGAACCAGTGTCAACAAGGCCTAACTGCACACAGCACCTCTGGTGGTCACAAGGCGGAAGCGCCTTGGTGAAGATGTCTGCAGTGTTGGCCTCTGACTCCACAAACTCAAAGCGAGCCTGTCCACGCCTCTGCAACTCTCGCAGAAGAAAGTACCTGACGTGAATGTGCTTCACTCTGCTCTCCAGTCGTGGCTCTCGACAAAGGAGAATAGACGCCTTGTTGTCAGTGAACAAGGTCGGTGCAGAGCTCGGCCGCTCACCAAGGTCGGTGAGCAAGAAGGTCAACCAACGCAGCTCCTGTGCCGCCATGGCACCAGCGTAGATCTCAGCCTCAGCTGTAGAGGTCGAGACCGAAGAGGAGCGCGTGGACCGCCAGGAAACAGCTCCAGAGCCCAGGCTGAAACAGTACCCCTGAGTAGACCTGTGAGTCTCAGCGTCGTCAGCGTAAGAGGAGTCACAGTGACCAGTAAGTACGACAGACTGCTGCCCTCCAAGAACTAGCCCCACGCCTGACGTCGTCGCTAGGTACTTCGCCACCCTCACAGCTGCTGTCCAGTGAACAGGACGGTGTCTCCCTGGCGCAACAAAGCGCGCAAGAACGCTGAGAGGGAAGGCGAGGTCCGGGCGAGTACAAGTCATCAGGTACATGAGGCAACCCACAAGCTCTGCGTAGGGACCACTAGGCTCGAACGGCTCGTCAGGAAAGGGTCCAGTGAGTCTGTGGTCAACAGCAAGAGGTGTGCGCTGTACTGTGGAGTGCTGAAGCCCGAACCGCTGAAGGACCTGCTGCACCATGTGCGACTGTGAAAGTGTAATGGTGCGAGCAGCTCTGTCCCTGGTGATCTGCAGGCCAAGGTAGTGGCGCAGCTCACCAAGATCAGTGCAGGTGTGTCTCTTCTGCAGTTCGGACTTCACGTGTGCCAAAGCAACCCTGTCAGGGGTGGCGAAAACAAGGTCGTCAACGTAGACCAGAACAAAGAAAGGTGTGGGGCCACGACGAACGAACAGCGACGGGTCAGCAGAAGACGGCTGGAACCCAAGGTCAGACAGGGTAGAACGCAGGGTGTCGTGCCACTCACGAGGAGCCTGACGAAGTCCGTAAACCGGTCGCCTCAGCCTCCACTGGGTCCCAGGAGGGAAAGAGCCAGTGAAGGCAGAGGGACGACGCAACCAGACCTCCTCGTGAAGACTGCCCTGAAGGAAAGCAGTAGAGAAGTCGAGAGAGTGTAACTCGTAGTCTCTCTGTGCTGCTACGTGTAGTAACACCCGAAGAGTGGTCATCTTCGGGGTGGGCGCGAAGGTCTGAAAGAAGTCAACTCCCTCGCGCTGACTGAAACCTCTAGCCACGTAGCGCGCCTTGAAGACCGGAGGAGATCCCGGTGGCCGCTTCACCCTGTAGATCCACATGCCGTCGACTACGTTCGCCCCCGGAGGGGGAACCTCATCGACGTAGGTGCCTGTGGATCTGTAGGAGGCCATCTCTGCGTCCATGGCAGCTCTCCACTGAGAGGCCCAAGGCCCTGACACTGCCTCAGCGTAAGTGCGAGGAGTCGGAATGTCAAGGGCGTCGGGGTCACCCTCAGGGGCGAGGAGCATGGCACAGAGATGAGGGGAAGCGGCCGCCAGGAACTCTAGCTCAAACTGCCTGTCCTCTAGGGCGTCACAACCAAGGGCAGACACACCCCCGACGGCCAGAGGACTGGAAGGAGGAGCAGCCACAAGAGCGGTGGCGAAGTCAAGGCGGCGGGTAGAGGCAAACTCAGTGACTGCGGCAGTAAGAGCGGACACAGAGGACACAGAGGCACGAGGGTGGGTAACAAGAGAGGCGAGAACACGAGAGAGAACAGGACGGTACGAGCGATAGTAGTCAGTGACAGGAGAAGGAAGCGACACAGTGAGGGCCGACTCAGGAGGAGACGGAAGCACAGACGGAGACGGACGAGGTGGACGAGAACAAAGGAAGGCTGTACGAAGGTCAGTGAAGGGAACAGGAGACGAGGGACGAGCACGAGGGGAGCGACGAGAGGCCCAAGTCTGAGAAGGAGGAGGAGACAACGAAGACTGAGAACGAGGGAAAACAGCGGGAGAGGGGTCAGGAGGAGGAAGCGGAGGACCAGAGACGGGAGGAGAGGGGGAGGAGGAAGGAGAGGGAGACGGGAGACCAAGGGTCCGAAGACCCGAGACAGGAGGAGGAGACGGCAGCAGCTGCTGCTGCGGCTGCTGCGGCTGCTGCTGCTCCAGCGGCTGCTGCCCCTGCTGCTGCTCCTGCTGCTGCTCCTGCTGCTGTCGCTCCTGCTCCTCGAGCCGCTGCAACTCTCTCTCCTCTCTCTCCAACTCCAGCTGCTCCTCACGAGCACGGCGAACACGAGCCTGGAACCTGGTCGGGTAGGGGTGGGGGGAAGGAGTAGTGTCCGGGGCAGCGGCAGCCCCAGAGTCGACCTCCGAAGCACCAAGCACACCACCCCCAGAGGCAGCACCAACACCAGCTCCAGACCCAGGCTCACCAGAACCTGAAGGAGGCGCACCCTCACCCCCAGACGCAGCACCCCCAGACTCCGCACCAGCACCCCCAGACTCCGCACGACCAGTACCAGCCCCCGGAAGACAAGAGTCCTCTGCAACCCGCGGCTCAGCTCCAACTCCAGCACCCCCAGAACCAGAGACCTGTACAGGGACAGTCGCAGGACCAACCTCCCGAGAGGGAGCACCTGCAGGAGGCGGCGAGGAAGACTGTGGGGAGGGAGGCCGTATAGGGGGGGCTACCGAAGGGGGAGGGCTAGCCTGAGACACACCAGACGTGTCAAACTATATGTGCTGCATATTGTCTAGGCTGTAGTGGGGTAGCCCATATGGGGTACAACCTAGTTAGGGTTTACTACTTGTACTCCTGCATCCTGTTAGTTCATCCATTCCTGCTGCTAGATTCTAACATGGTTTCAGAGCACTAAGGTCCGTAGGACCGTTTTTTTTTCGGGCCCACCTACCGCTGCGGTTACCGCGCTACCCCACGTAGCCTTGCCTTGCCTTGCCTTGCCTGCGCGCTGCCCCTAGAGGCCCGTAAGGCCCGCGCGCCGCCTCTACACGCCTGTCGGGCCCGCACACACGCTGCTACCGCGCGCTGCCCGCACCGAGATCGCGCAGCCCGCCCCGAGTCGCGCGCAGCCCGCTGCAGCCACGCGCAGCCCGCACCGAGCCGCGCGCAGCCCGCTGCAGCCGCGCGCAGCCTGCACCGAGCCGCGCACAGCCCGCTGCAACCGCGCGCAGCCCGCACCGAGCCGCGCGCAGCTCGCAGCTGCCGCGCGCAGCCCGCGCCGAGCCCGCGCAGCCCGCGTCGAGCCGCGCGCGGCCTGCTACGGCCTCGCGCAGCCCGCGCGCGGCCCGCAGCAGCTCGTGCCGAGCCGCGCGAGGCCTGCTCCTGCCTCGCACGGCCCGCGCGCGGCCCGCAACAGCCCGCGCCGAGCCGCGCGCGGCCCGCTACTCCCTAGCGCGGCCGCGCGCGGCCCTTTGCCTCGGCCCCGACCTGCCGCTGATGCGGCCCCGCCCAGCAGCTGCCATGGCCCCGACCTGCCGCTGATGCGGCCCCGCCCTGCAGCTGCCACGACCCCGACCTGCCGCTGACGCGGCCCCACCCTGCTACTGCCGCTGACGCGGCCCCGCCCTCCAGCTGTTTCGGCCCTGCTCTGCAGCCGGTTTTGCGGCCCCGACGTCGCCGCTGTCGTGCGCCTACTCGAGCGCCGGCCCTGCTCTCCCAGCCTTTGGTGAGCGCCTGCCTGCCTGCCTGACGGCCTGCCTGTCTGCCTGCCTGCCTGCCGGCCTGGCTGCCTGCCTGCCTGCCGGCCTGCCTGCCTGTCTGCCTGCCTGCCTGCCTGTCTGCTTGCCTGCCTGCCTGCCTGCCTACCTGCCTGCCTGTCTGCCTGCCTGCCTGCCTGCCTGGCTGCCTGCCTACCTGCCGGCCTGCCTGCCTGCCTGCCTGCCTGCTTGCTTGCCTGCCTGCCGCGCCTGCCTTGCCTGCGCTACTGCTACTGGCAGGTGGCCAGATGCAGCTCCAGCGACATTCACGCGAGCCTCTGACGCCTCAGCAGCTTAGTGAGTGGTATACTAGCTGGGGTTGTCGCGGTAGCCGTCGTAGCTGTCGCCCTGGAGCTGGTCAGTTGGGAGCGTCTGGCAGTGGCCAGCTGCAGCTGCAGGGACGTCCACGTGAGACACTTACGCCCCGGCAGCTCCAGGAGTGGTACGCTCAGTGTAGCAGGTCTACGCGTACAGTCCGCTGCCCGTACGTCATTCGCACAGGTGCTAGGACTGGTCAGCCTTGTGGGACGCTTGGTCACACACAGTCCCGCTGCTTCGCCCGTCTGAGCGACGACTGGCGCACAGTGTTTGGCGACGAGGCTGAGCTCCCCACCTGGCTGGAGCTGCATAGACAGAGGGTAGATATCTTTGCGCTTGACTATGATGCTATTCTCACTGCCATGTATGCATTGTCTACTAGTGCTGACCGTGCCTGTTGCCTGTGCGTACCGCCTGACCCTGGTGAGGCTGCTGCCCTAGGTGCTAGTGCGTCTCCTGCTCTAGGTGCTGGTGAGGCTGCTGCTCTCGGTGCTAGTACGTCTACTGCTCTAGGTACTGGTGAGGCCGTGGCATCAGGTGCTGCTGTGTCTGCTCTCTCTGGTACTGCGCCCACTGCGGTCTCGCACACCTTCACCCTTGACTCAGGAGCTTCCCGCTCCTTCTTTCGCGACTGCACCGCACTCACGCCGCTCCGTCGGCCAGTCCCGGTCTCCCTGGCGGACCCCTCTGGGGGTCCAGTCCTTGCCCACTATTCCACGGTTCTGCCGTGTCCGGCCGTCCCGTCCGGCTCGCTGTCAGGTCTTTACCTCCCCTCGTTCTCTACGAACTTGGTGAGTGGAGCTGACCTCCAGGATGGGGGGGTTGACCAGTTCACTCCTGCGAGTCAGCGAGTGACTCACTGTACGTGTGCTAGGACGGGCCGGCACTTGGCCACGTTCACCCGTGCACCTGGCTCGAGTCTGTACACACTGACCACTGAGTCCCCTCAGGTAGCTGCGTCTGCGTTTGCGTCTGCGTCTGGTCAGCTGGCGGCCCCCTGCGAGTGTCGCGCTTTGTCGCACGACACTCTCCTGTGGCACCACCGCCTTGGTCACCCCTCCTTGCCTCGCCTGCGTAGCATGCACTCTCGCTCCCTGGTCTCTGGTCTTCCCAGGTCCCTGCCTGCCCTCCCTCCCTCGCCTGCGCCGCCCTGCATTCCTTGCGTCGAGGGGCGGCAGCGCGCCGCTCCTCACTCCTCCTCGTTTCCTCCCACAGAGGCTCCACTGCAGACGCTCCACCTGGACGTGTGGGGCCCAGCCCGCGTCCAGGGACAGGGCCGCGAGCGGTACTTCCTGCTGGTCGTCGACGACTACACGCGTTACACCACGGTCTTCCCCTTGCAGAGCAAGGGGGACGTCCCTGCTGTTTTGATCCCCTGGATCCGCGCTGTTCGTCTCCAGCTCCGCGAGCGGTTCCGGTCGGACTTTCCTGTCCTGCGTCTGCACTCTGACAGAGGTGGTGAGTTCTCCTCCGACCTCTTGGCAGCCTACTGTGCGGAGCACGGCATCACCCAGTCGTTCACGCTTCCGGCCTCTCCGCAGCAGAATGGGGTTGCTGAGCGCCGCATTGGCTTAGTCATGGAGGTCGCTCGTACCTCCATGATCCATGCGGCTGCCCCCCATTTTCTGTGGCCGTTTGCGGTCCGGTACGCCGCGCATCAGCTCAACCTCTGGCCCCGTGTCTTCTTGCCGGAGACCTCGCCCACACTGCTGTGGACGGGGAAGGTTGGTGATGCGTCGCGTTTCCGGGTCTGGGGTGCTCGTGCCTTTGTCCGCGATACCACCGCGGACAAGCTCTCCGCCCGCGCTGTTCCCTGTGTCTTCCTTGGCTTTGTCCCTGACGCGCCTGGTTGGCAGTTTTACCACCCCACCTCGCGCCGTGTCTTTGCGTCTCAGGATGTCACGTTCGACGAGTCGGTTCCCTTTTACCGTCTCTTCCCCTACCGCACTGCCTCGCTCCCCCCCCCGCCGCTCTTCCTTGCTCCAGGTGCTCCCCAGGTAGACCCCCTCCCCGCTCCCGGTCCTGCTCCTTCAGGTGTTTCTCAGGTAGACCCTCCTCCCTTGACTGCGCCGGTTGAGGTCACTGGTGACTCAGGTCCTCCTGCGAGTGGTCCTGCTCGGGGTGCTGAGCCTGGGGGTGCGGAGCCTGGGGGTGCTGAGTCTGGGGGTACTGAGCCTGAGGGTGCGGAGCTTGAGGGTGTAGAGCCTGGTGGTGCTGAGCCTGCGTGTGAGGGGTCTGGGGGTGCTGAGCTTGGCGGTACTGACGCTGGAGGTTCTGGAGCTACTGAGGGTGCTGGCGCTGGAGGTTCAGGAGCTGCTGGAGGGCCTAGTCCTGGTGGCGCTGGAGCTGGAGGTCCTGGAGCTGTTGAGGGTGCTCGCGCTGGAGGTTCTGGAGTCGCTGGAGGTACTGGTGCTGAGGGTACTGACACCGGAGGTTCTGGAGCCGTTGGGGGTGCGGGCGCTGAGGGTTCTGAGTCTGCTGTTGCGCGGTCTCCTTGGAGTGGCCGCCTTCGTCCCCGTGTGCCTCTCACCCCACAGCAGCTGCAGGACTGGTACGGTCGCCGTCAGCGTCGCGCTGCTGGAGCTCGGAGTCGTGCTGGTCCTTTGTCTACTGGAGGTGCTGGAGTTGCTGGTTCTGGAGGGGCTCGTGCTGGAGACACTGAGGCTGGAGACCCTGGGACTGGAGGTGCTGGCTCTGGGGGTGCTGCTGCTGGAGACGCTGAGGTTGGAGACCCTGGAGCTGGAGGTGCTGGTTCTGGGGGTGCTACTGCTGGAGACCCTGCGGTTGGAGACCCTGGGACTGGAGGTGCTGGTTCTGGGGGTGCTGCTGCTGGAGACACAGAGGTTGGAGACCCTGGGACTCGAGGTGTCGGCTCTGGGCCTGGAGCTTCTGGAGCTGCTGGAGGTACTGGAGCTGCTGGAGGTACTGGAGCTGCTGGAGGCACTGGAGCTGCTGGAGCTGCTGGTTCTGGTGCAGCTGCGCCGACACGACTGTTCTTCGCTCCGCCGTCTCCGTCGTCTCTGCCGCCGTCTGCCTCTGTTCTTCGTCAGGTTCTTACTCTTCCGTCGTCTACTGGTCTTCCGTTATAGCCTGGCTCACCGCTGCCTGCTCCTTCTCCTTACGCTGAGCTGACTGGTAGTCCTGCTGTGCGTCGTGAGCCTGCGTCGCGTCCTGTCTCGCCTGCTCGTCCTGGTCGTACCGGTCCTCGTGTTCCTCGTTCGCGTCCGCCGGCTGTCCCCAGCGCGCACCTCGTAGTCCGTCGTCCTTCCTCTGTTCCGCAGCCTGTTCCTCTGCCGTCTCCTCCTGCGTCCTCTTTGCCTGACGTTCCGGACCCTGAGTCTGACCGGTTTCGTGCTCAGCACCCTACTGTCACGCGTCTACTAGCCACAGTTGTCACTGACCCGTCGTTTGAGTCTGCTGCTGCGTCTGCTCTTGTCGCTGAGCTTGTTGACTTTGCTGCTGCCTGTCGTCTAGACTTCACTGCCAGTCTTGTTACTGAGTCTGAGTCTGTCTGTCCTCCGTCCGTCGGGGGTGAGTGTGCTCTTAGCACGGACGTCCTTGAGGACAGGCAGGAGGAGTTCCAGTGCCTTGCTGCTGCTTTACCTCATCTTGTGTCCTCGCTACTTGCCCCTGAGGGAGACCCGGATGCACCAGACATCCCGACTCCGCGCTCTTACGCAGAGGCGATAGAGGGTCCCTACTCCTCTCAGTGGCAGGCAGCCATGGACGCAGAGATGGCTTCCTGGAAATCCACAGGCACCTACGTTGACGAGGTTCCCCCACCTGGGGCGAACATCGTCAGTGGCATGTGGATTTTCAGGGTGAAGCGGCCGCCGGGTTCTCCGCCTGTCTTCAAGGCGCGTTACGTGGCTCGAGGCTTCAGTCAGCGAGAGGGAGTTGACTTCTTCCAGACCTTCTCCCCCACCCCGAAGATGACCACTCTTCGGGTGCTGCTGCACGTTGCTGCTCACCGTGACTACGAGCTTCACTCTCTTGACTTCAGCACAGCTTTCCTGCAGGGCAGCCTGCACGAGGAGATCTGGCTGCGCCGCCCCCCGGGCTTCACTGGGTCGTTCCCTCCTGGTACCCAGTGGAGCCTCCGGCGGCCGGTCTACGGTCTCCGCCAGGCGCCACGTGAGTGGCACGACACACTGAGGACTACGCTTGCGGCTCTTGGGTTTGCGCCTTCTACTGCTGACCCGTCGCTGTTTCTGCGCACCGACACTTCCCTGCCGCCGTTCTACATCCTCGTGTATGTCGACGACTTGGTTTTTGCCACTGCTGACACTGAGGCTCTCGCCCACGTGAAGTCGGAGCTGCAGAAGAGACACACGTGCACAGACTTGGGTGAGCTGCGCAGCTACCTTGGCTTGCAGATCACCCGAGACAGAGCACGTCGCACCATCACCTTGACTCAGTCACACATGGTGCAGCAGGTCCTTCAGCGCTTCGGCTTCACCTGGTCTTCAGCACAGGCCACTCCTCTGGCTACAGGTCACACGCTCTCAGCTCCACCTTCGGACGAGTCCGTAGAGCCGAGTGGTCCTTACCCAGAGCTAGTCGGCTGCCTCATGTACCTGATGACTTGCACTCGACCTGACCTCGCGTACCCTCTTGGTCTCCTGGCTCGCTACGTGGCTCCTGGTCGGCACCGACCTGAGCACATGGCTGCTGCTAAGAGGGTACTGCGTTACTTGTGCAGCACATCAGGCATGGGGCTAGTGCTTGGAGGGACGAGCCCAGTTGTCCTCACTGGGCACTCAGACGCTTCTTGGGTTGACGACCTGGCTACTCAGCGGTCGTCACAGGGTTACACCTTCAGCCTTGGCTCTGGTTCAGTTTCGTGGCGTTCTACACGCTCGACTTCAGTTCTCGGCTCCAGTTGTGAGGCTGAGATCTACGCCACCGCCATGGCTGCACAGGAGTTACGCTGGCTCACCTACCTGCTGACTGACTTGGGAGAGCAGCCTCGTTCTCCTCCAGTGCTGTACGTTGACAACAAGGCCGCCATTGCCTTGTGTGAGGAGCACAGACTGGAGCACAGAACGAAGCACATTGCTCTGCGGTACTTCCTGGCTTGAGAGTTGCAGCAGCGAGGCCAGCTTCGTCTTCGCCACGTGGCCACTCGGGCCAACACTGCTGACATATTCACCAAGGCACTTCCGTCTGGTGATCATCAGCGCTTTTGTACTCTGTTAGGCCTTGTGCCTACGTTTCCACACTTGCTGTAGTCTCTGCTTGTACTGTGATCTGTACATATATATATATATATATATATATATGCATGCTGGCTCTTGCTAGGTAGCCATCACTGTACTGTTATTGCTGCATATATATCTCTGCATGTGAACTGGCCCAGTGGCCCTTTGCTTGTGCTCAGAATGCGTGGTGACGTTGTGATCCACCCTGAGCTTGTTTTGCTTCTCTTGACTGGTCGTGTGACCCCTTGTTCTCCCCCACTTTGCCTATGGGGGTGTGTCAAACTATATGTGCTGCATATTGTCTAGGCTGTAGTGGGGTAGCCCATATGGGGTACAACCTAGTTAGGGTTTACTACTTGTACTCCTGCATCCTGTTAGTTCACCCATTCCTGCTGCTAGATTCTAACAGACAGCTTCTTCGCGCTCGCCGCCTGTTAGAGAGTCAGGTCCAGGCAGGCGAGACCCTCTGGGCGCACGCTACTGGTGCCCTACCTGCGCCCCCCGACCCTACGCCTTTAGGACCTGCCCCTGACGACGCCGCTAGAGCCCGCTTTGCCACTCAGCGAGCTGACCAGACGGCTTGGACGTCACGTGACGCTGCGGCCTGCATCGCGCTCAGCAGCCTCCTCCCTGAGTCTGAGGAGGTTCACTTCACTCAGGTTCGCACCGCTGCTGCGTACCTCACTGCGATTAAGGCCCGCTACTCTACTCCCGCTGCTGTCTCTCTTGGCCGCCTGTTCCTCCCGTTCCTGTTTCCTGACCTAGCGTCTTTTGAGCGCTCTGCTGACTTGATCGCTCACCTCCGCTCGCTCGACGCTAGTTACCGCGCTGCTTGCACTGAGGCACAGCTTGCACTGCTTCCTCCCCCTATGGCGATTACTATCTATTTCATCGCCACTAGCCTCCCTGACCGCCTTGCCTCCGTTCGCGACGCGCTTCTGCTGAAGCACCCTAGTGAGCTCACCGTCGAGGTCCTTGAGTCTGCACTCAAGGACGTCGAGAGCAACCTTCGCTCGGTAGCCGCTGCCTCTGGTGCTGTGCCCCCCCCACTCTTCCACGGGTGCACAGTCCCGCAGTTACCCACCTTTACTGCCTCACTTGCCACTGCCGCTACTGACGCGACTGCAGCTGCTGTTACGACTGCGTCGCGGTCCCGCGGTAGGAGTGGCAAGAAAGGCGGTTCTGGTGGTGGTAGTGGAGGTGGAGGCGGAGGTAGTGGAGGTGGCGTTGCGCCTGGCGGCGGTGGAGGTTCAGGGCCTGGAGAGGCGCCTCGTGCAGTGACTGGTGACTCCACTGCGCCTGCTGGTAGTGGCGACGCCCGAGTTCGACAGTCGCCTCCTGTACTTCCTGCCCCGGTTGGTGGAGCAGCGGCGTGGTACCAGGCTCAGCGTCAGCAGCAGCTTCTGCAGCACCAGCAGCCCCTCTCCTCCCAGCAGCCTCAGCAGCAGCAGCGGCAGCAGCTGGCTCCAGGGTCGGGGCTGCGTCAGACCCAGCGCGGTGCTGCTTACACTCCCTGCACCTACCAGGTTCTGACAGGCCCTCGTCGTGGCCACCCTTGTGGCCGGTTTCACCCCCCTGGTCAGTGCTTTGCTCAGCTCACTGACACGGTTCGTTTGGTCTACGGGGTTGGTGCTCCTGCCCCTGACTGGCTGCCTCTTGTTCAGCGCTACGGCTCCGCTCTGTGGGGCATGTCTGCTGAGCAGTTAGTTGATCTGATTGGTACTCCCCATGCTATGTATGCTGTTGTTGACTCTAGTGTTTCTGACTCTGCTTACTCTGGTGTTGTTAGCTTAGGTGCTAGCCTTGCTCAGTTGCCTGTTGCTAGTGTAGGTTCTTGTGTAGACTCTAGTCCAGCGGCTACCTCAGAGGACGGTTCGCTGTCGTTCACGCTGGACTCTGGAGCTTCTCACTGCTTCTTTCGTGACAGCACGACACTTACGCCTCTTCCTGCGCCTGTTTCTGTGGCGCTGGCTGATCCCACTTCGGGACCAGTCACCGCGCGTCACACTACCACCTTGCCGTGTCCGGCTGCTCCTTCTGGGTCTCTCACTGGGTTTCACGTCCCCTCGTTCTCCCGGAACTTGGTGGGCGTGCGACCCCTCGTGAGTCAGCACGTGGGTGTGTGGTTTGAGCCTTCTGGAGAGACTGCGGTGTGTGTTGACGGGGACTCTTACCAGCCCCTCGCCACTTTTGCTGCTGAGCCGGGCTCCGGTCTCTACACTCTTCACACTCGCCCGCGCGCTCAGCAGCGACTGCAGCAGCAGCAGCAGCAGCCGCCGCAGCAGCAGCAGCAGCAGCAGCAGCCGCAGCAGCAGCAGCGGCAGCAGCCGCAGCAGCAGCCACAGCCGCCCCTCCTGCCCCCGGCCCCTGTTTTGCCTCCCGTTCGAGTCCTCGCGTCTCACCAGGTTGCTCCGTCCCCCCAGGTAGCTGTGTCTTGTCAGGTTCCTCCGTCTAGTCCGGTCGCTGCGTCGTGCTCCTGTCGGTCGCTTGCCCACCCCACCGTTTTGTGGCACCACCGGCTGGGGCACCCTTCTCCTCCTCGTCTTCGCGCTATGTCTCGTCAGCGTCTTGTCTTAGGTCTCCCGCGTGTCTTGCCGTCGCTGCCGCCGTCCCTTGCACCACCGTGCGGTCCTTGCGTCGAGGGTAGGCTGCGCGCCACCCCTCACTCCTCCTCCCTTCGTCCGGCCACCGAGCCTTTTGAGACGCTGCACTTGGACGTCTGGGGCCCCTCTCCTCGCCCTGGCCCTGAGCGTGAGCGTTTCTTTTTGGTGGTCGTTGACGACTACTCCCGCTACACCACAGTGTTCCCCCTGGCGAGGAAGTCTGAGGTGACTTCTACGCTGATCAGGTGGTTGCTTACCACCCAGGACACTCGTGGTCGTCGTGTCAGCTGTCTCCACTCCGACCGCGGGGGCGAGTTTCGCTCCGGCATTCTCGCTGGATTCTGTCGCGAACAGGGCATTCGTCAGTCCTGGACGCTTCCGGAGTCCCCACAGCAGAATGGGGTTGCTGAGCGTCGCATAGGCCTGGTCATGGAGATTGCCCGCACCTCCTTGACTCACGCCCGTGCCCCCCATTTCCTGTGGCCATACGCGGTCAGGTACGCCGCGCACCAGCTGAACCTCTGGCCACGCGTCTCTCGGCCGGAGGCTTCACCGACCAGTCTTTGGACAGGGTCCCCTGGTGTCGCGTCGAGGTTTCGTGTCTGGGGGTGCTTGGCTCTTGTCCGCGACACCTCCGCGGACAAGCTCTCGCCTCGCGCCGTTCCTTGTGTCTTCCTTGGTTTCCCTGAGGACTCCTCTGACTTCACCTTTTACCACCCTCCCTCTCACCGGTTCTTTGACTCCCGTGACGTCCGTTTCGAGGAGTCCACCCCCTACTACGTCAGGTACCCCAGTCGAGGTCTCCCGGTCCCTCCCCCCCCTCTCTTCCTGACCGCCGCTCCCCCGCCTGCTCCCCCGGTACAGCCTCCCCCCCCTGGTCCAGCCCCGTCTGGTGTGTCTCAGGCTAGCCCTCCCCCTTCGGTAGCCCCCCCTGTACAGCCTCCCTCCCCACAGTCTTCCTCGCCGCCTCCTGCAGGTGCTCCCTCTCGAGAGGTTGGTCCTGCGACTGTCCCTGTACAGGTCTCTGGTTCTGGGGGTGCTGGAGTTGGAGCTGAGCCGCGGGTTGCAGAGGACTCTTGTCTTCCGGGGGCTGGTACTGGTCGTGCGGAGTCTGGGGGTGCTGGTGCGGAGTCTGGGGGTGCTGCGTCTGGGGGTGAGGGTGTCCCCAAGCCTCCCAAACCGATCATTTCGCCTGACGCGACGCCACCAAGGTCCCGAACCTGAACCCCCAGAAAAAGACACTTTGAAATCCGTCCACACACCAAGCTCCTTATTTTTCCACCGTTCGATTCGAGTGACGTGGCACGTCGACGAGTAGACAGCGACGCAGCCGAGCCTGAAAATCGATCGATGAAGCGGACGAGGCATCTAGGCTTGGAGGCGAGGGTTTCAGTGGGCGAGGACGGAATGCAAGTTGAAATGGGGTCGCTACAGTTGGAACTTTTCATTCCCACTTCCTCAGCCGCTCTGTCGATCAGCAGTGAAAAAGTCTTTTCTGAAATCAGACTGTGTCCAACGATCAGTTTCGGTTCAGCGATCTGCAGTCAAGTAACATGGCCTCTCTTGCTGATATTTGCACTGTTAACTCGGTTTCTCAAACCTCGAGCAGTCCTGCAACGCCTACCAGAGGCATTGGCAGGTTCGGAACCCCGCGATCAGTTTTCTCGCCTGTAAGATACTCTCCTGCCCAGCCTTTTGCTTGCAACGACGACGGTGAGACGTACAGCAGCAGCGTGCTTCTAAAGAGCGTGAGGCCGCTACTGGAGAATCTGGTGAAGCACCTCCCTGACGGCCAGCACAAGCCCTCCAAGGTGCATGTACATGGCGCACCTGATGTGAAGCGGCCTGGAATCGGCCGCTTCGGAGGCAAGCCTGCACCTGCGTTCGTCGCTGCTGCTGCTGCTGCTGCTGCTGCCGCAGTCACACCGTCTGCTGTTGTTGTGCCTGTGGTGGTGCCTGAGTTAGCACCTGTGGCTCCAGTGGCTTCAACCAAACCACAGGTGGCTGAAGCGTCTGTGACCACAGAAGCATTTTCGGAGGAGGCGAGTGCAGATGCTGCTGGTCAGCGTGAGCAGAAAGCCAGATGGGCCAAGCTGCGTCAGGAGGTTCTTGCAATGGATGTTGAAATGACAAAGCTGAGAGCACGTGTAGCGTACCTGAGATGGGCCAAGCTGGACCAGGAGAAGTGGGCCAGGGACATTGAAGCCGCCATTGAAGCTTCCTTGCCTGCCTGGATCGTGACTCGCAAAACCGTTCCTCCTCCTTCTGCAGCAGCAGCGACTGTAGCAGAGTTAGCAGCACCAGCTGCTCCCTCTGCAGCATCAGCAACAATTGTGAAATTACCTGTTGCGGCATCACCAGTGAGAGGAGCTTCACCAGCAGCACAGGAGTCAAGACCTGCTGTTCCAGCAAGGTGCAAGGTGGGGGTTGAAACCGTGAAGGATAAGAATGGGTGCAGCAGCAAGGCCGTGAGCATGGGTGTGAAGGGTGGTAAGGGCAGCAGCAAGCCTGCAGTCTCCGCCCCACGTGCTGCAGCAGCAGCAGTTGCAGGATCACGTGGTGCTGCATCATCAGTGAGAGCAGGTGGCAAGGCCAGCAGCAGGCAGGCGAGTGGGGCGAAGAGGAGAGAGGAGGGTGGGTGTGGGGAGGGAGCAGCAGGGAGGGCAGCAGGTGGAAGGCAGGGTGGTGTGAAGGCAGCAGGTGGCAGAGCAGTGGCAAGTGGCGTGTGTGGCAGGGAGGGGGTGAAGCAGCAGGCGGGGAGGAGAGAGGGTTTGGTGCATGAGAGGCAGGCAAGGCCAGGCAGCAGCAGCAGGGCGCACAGAAGGAGCTCCTGAAAGATCCAGAATTGGAATGATTGCTCTCAAAATGAGAACAAACATGAGTACAACAATCAAGGGTGTGCTTGAATAATGGTGACAATAGAACAGTTCCCAGCTGCTGTTGGGAATATGTGAGGCAGAGTAGGAACTATGTACACTGTATATTACTAGGATACGTTTATACCTGTAGCTTTTCTCTATGAGTAATACTTGTGATCTGCAATTGCATTACACAATCACTCTTTTTGACATCTCCATGGAAGCAAAGCAGCTTTCTAGGAAGATTGCACCACAGCACTAAAACACAGAGGGTCAGGTCATTACATCTGCAGGTTTTTTTGGGTTGCGAAGCAACCCTTTACGATCGATTTTGACAATTTTTTTTCATGGTTTTTTAAAATAAACCATGAAAATAAAATTCGTACTCTACAGTACCACCCTTCCCATTGTGCATGTTGAACAGATTTGAATATTGATAGCAGTTTTTGTAGTTGTTTTGTGTATAAATGCTATACTGTGTGTATGATATCTCTTACTGTTTGTTCTTGTTGTGAATAAATATTATGAATATTAGTAATGATTTACAAGCCAACCATGCTTAAATGAATGTAATGATGAGGCATGATATATAGATGCATAATACCAATACATGCATGAAAATGCTTCTGTATGCACGTGATATGCTGAAATGCACCACACCCCTATATCATACAAATGCGTGACAGTTAACGACCCAAAAACTAGGCTACCGCATCCCCTGCCTAGCATGGGGGGGAAGTCAATAGCAAAGTCTTTGAATAATCAACTAGCACATGAAACAATACAATCTGTTAACTACCGTCATCGCCCGGATATAAGACATATATGCAGGCCCTCAGATTGGTTTCAGGGTATGCTGATGGATCAGCGTGCCCTGCCCAAATTAGTGACCAAATCAGCGTTGGGGGTCAAGTTTATGCTGATTTTGTCAGGGTAAAATTTCATTGCTTAATGATTTATAAGTCAAACAATTCAATTTGGCTTCCCTGGTCAGTACTAGTAGCGTAGCTGTCTAAGGTTTCGGCCTGTAACCGGTAAGGTCTCGGGTTCAATGCTCGCATATAACAGGTACATTTGTATGTGGCAATGACTCTGGGCTTAAAGCCCCATGTACTTGCACCATGTCCCTGTACCCTATACATTTTACTATGCCCGAATCAGTGTGATTCGGTACACTGTACTGAAGCTTCAGTGTTACTGGTACACCTACACACAAATTCGTCAGGGTAGTCCTACACTTCAAACTGAAAAATCAGTGCAAACATAAAGAATATACTGAAATTTCAGGGAAAACGAAAATCACAGCTACAAAATCAGCCTAATCAGCGTGTTTTACGCTGATATCTGAGGGCCTGCATATATGTCTTATCTCGTACACGGGCAAAAATGCTTGAGTTATCTTGTAAACGGGATGGTTTAGGGTGTCTTATAAGTCTTATAAATGGAAACTTATTAATCTACTTAGATTTTTTTCCGTACTTCTTGAAAAAGAGTTCCTCATAATGAGTGTGGATGTTGCGAAGGTGCCACTTCGGCAACCACTGCCCGGGACGCCACGTCATGGAGAACACCTGCAGAGGCAAATTTGGTAGGTCCTGGGTCAGCGCGTGGAAGAATTCGCGCTTCGCAAGGGTAAAAATTGTCAGAATGAGGAATGAATCATGCATTGATGTTGGTTGGGGTACATATAGCTAACCCTAAGTTTTGTACCCCCTAAGACAAACCTCACTATAGGCTACAACATTTGACACACCCCCATAGCCTAAGTGAGGGGTGTCTAGCAGAACCAAACGAGTACGGTCACAAGACCAGTCCAAGAAACGAAGCTCAGGGTGGATCACAACGTCACCACACAGTCTAAGCACAAACAACAGTGGCCACTAGGCCAGTCCAAGAAGTAACAGAGGTATATAGAAAGCAAAGTAAACAGTACACTCAAGTCTAAGCAACACGAGAACCAGTGTCAACAAGGCCTAACTGCACACAGCACCTCTGGTGGTCACAAGGCGGAAGCGCCTTGGTGAAGATGTCTGCAGTGTTGGCCTCGGACTCCACAAACTCAAAGCGAGCCTGTCCACGCCTCTGCAACTCTCGCAGAAGAAAGTACCTGACGTGAATGTGCTTCACTCTGCTCTCCAGTCGTGGCTCTCGACAAAGGAGAATAGACGCCTTGTTGTCAGTGAACAAGGTCGGTGCAGAGCTCGGCCGCTCACCAAGGTCGGTGAGCAAGAAGGTCAACCAACGCAGCTCCTGTGCCGCCATGGCACCAGCGTAGATCTCAGCCTCAGCTGTAGAGGTCGAGACCGAAGAGGAGCGCGTGGACCGCCAGGAAACAGCTCCAGAACCCAGGCTGAAACAGTACCCCTGAGTAGACCTGTGAGTCTCAGCGTCGTCAGCGTAAGAGGAGTCACAGTGACCAGTAAGTACGACAGACTGCTGCCCTCCAAGAACTAGCCCCACGCCTGATGTCGTCGCTAGGTACTTCGCCACCCTCACAGCTGCTGTCCAGTGAACAGGACGGTGTCTCCCTGGCGCAACAAAGCGCGCAAGAACGCTGAGAGGGAAGGCGAGGTCCGGGCGAGTACAAGTCATCAGGTACATGAGGCAACCCACAAGCTCTGCGTAGGGACCACTAGGCTCGAACGGCTCGTCAGGAAAGGGTCCAGTGAGTCTGTGGTCAACAGCAAGAGGTGTGCGCTGTACTGTGGAGTGCTGAAGCCCGAACCGCTGAAGGACCTGCTGCACCATGTGTGACTGTGAAAGTGTAATGGTGCGAGCAGCTCTGTCCCTGGTGATCTGCAGGCCAAGGTAGTGGCGCAGCTCACCAAGATCAGTGCAGGTGTGTCTCTTCTGCAGTTCGGACTTCACGTGTGCCAAAGCAACCCTGTCAGGGGTGGCGAAAACAAGGTCGTCAACGTAGACCAGAACAAAGAAAGGTGTGGGGCCACGACGAACGAACAGCGACGGGTCAGCAGAAGACGGCTGGAACCCAAGGTCAGACAGGGTAGAACGCAGGGTGTCGTGCCACTCACGAGGAGCCTGACGAAGACCGTAAACCGGTCGCCTCAGCCTCCACTGGGTCCCAGGAGGGAAAGAGCCAGTGAAGGCAGAGGGACGACGCAACCAGACCTCCTCGTGAAGACTGCCCTGAAGGAAAGCAGTAGAGAAGTCGAGAGAGTGTAACTCGTAGTCTCTCTGTGCTGCTACGTGTAGTAACACCCGAAGAGTGGTCATCTTCGGGGTGGGCGCGAAGGTCTGAAAGAAGTCAACTCCCTCGCGCTGACTGAAACCTCTAGCCACGTAGCGCGCCTTGAAGACCGGAGGAGATCCCGGTGGCCGCTTCACCCTGTAGATCCACATGCCGTCGACTACGTTCGCCCCCGGAGGGGGAACCTCATCGACGTAGGTGCCTGTGGATCTGTAGGAGGCCATCTCTGCGTCCATGGCAGCTCTCCACTGAGAGGCCCAAGGCCCTGACACTGCCTCAGCGTAAGTGCGAGGAGTCGGAATGTCAAGGGCGTCGGGGTCACCCTCAGGGGCGAGGAGCATGGCACAGAGATGAGGGGAAGCGGCCGCCAGGAACTCTAGCTCAAACTGCCTGTCCTCTAGGGCGTCACAGCCAAGGGCAGACAAAAATGTACGCGTTATTTCAACTTTCGCTATAATGTATTGAAGTTTCGATTATAAGACATATATGTCTTATCTCGTACACACAAACAGATGTCTTATAATGAGGCTAGCCTGTTTATAAGAGACACCCGTATAGTAGACAACCCCTGTCTACTATTCAACACTGTCTTATATCCGGGCGTTTACGGTATAAAAAAGAGGTTCTTCACTCTATCAAATCCAGTTCGAAGTGGCAAACACACGAGTCACTGAGTGCGCCAATGAACCAATGAGAAATGATAGAAATGAACCCCCTTTTTAAAATTGACAGACATGCATTGATATTGCAATGACAGATGAGATGAATGCACGCATACAAACAAACATATTCACACAATAAAAAACACGAGCTCTGGCAAACCCAGCCAAAAAACACGCGATACACGCGATACTAAATAACAAGCAAATCAACGTTAAAAGGACAATACGTCACATCCTAGTGACCAATACACATTTTCCAGATTGAAATCGCCTTCCCGACCATCAAGGCTCCTGAAATACCGGTTTAGAAAATAGAAAGGAGGAACGGAAAGAAAATAGCCGGTACAACAAACAAAACAGAGTTTAAGGTTTAGGGTATGTAAACAAGCAGCAAACTCATGCAAACACACCTACAAGGAAAACATACTAGAGAGCAAAGAGGCTGGAACAGCCTACAACCTACAATCGACAGAGTATCTCATACATTAGCTATACCTATGACATGGGAAACGTCAAAGCAGTAACAGATGAAAACAGGGGACGATAATACGGATGTGGGCAAGGAAGGTCGAAAGAATGCAAAAAATAACGACGGAATGAATGAAATGGACAAATCAGAACACGAAGGAATAAGACAGATGTTGCAAGAATATATAACCAAAGAAAAGAAAACTAGAACACAGAATGTAGGTAGAAGGAAAAACTAATAGGTCATGAACAAGTGTAGGTAAAGGGGATGAAGGAAGAAGGGACCTACGGGCGGAACGGAAGCATGCATGAGTCGATTGTACCGATAAATCAGTATCAACCTAAAACATAAGATCTCACAGAAGCTAGCTATGCTTAACTTAGTTTAGCGTAGGAATTACAAGTAATGGCTGTGTCAGAAGAACTAGGCAAGAATGAGTGCATTGAATGGAAGAATTGGGTACAAGTAGCAAACCCTAGTTGGGGTTGTACCCCATATTGGCTACCCCACTACAGCCTACCAACAAAATACAGTTTAACACACCCCCATAGGCAAAGTGGGGGATAACAAGGGGTCACAAGACCAGTCCAGCAAAGCAAAGCAAAGCCCAGGGTGGATCACAACGTCACCACCCTCCGAGCACAAGCAAAGGCCACAAGGCCAGTTCACATGTAGTGCTAGATATAGAACAGGACAAGCAGCAAGATATATATAAAGTACAGTACAAAGAAAGTCAAGCAGTAAGCAAATGAGGAAACGTGGACACAAGGCCTAAAGAAGTACAGTGCCGCTGATGATCACTAGGCGGGAGTGCCTTGGTGAAGATATCAGCAGTATTGGCCTTCGAGTCCACGTACACAAGCCGAAGCTGACCGCGCTGCTGAAGCTCTCGAGCAAGAAAGTAGCGAAGAGCAATGTGCTTCGTCCTGTGCTCCAGTCTGTGCTCCTCACACAAGGCAAGGGCCGCCTTGTTGTCACCGTACAGAACTGGAGGAGAACTAGGCCGCTCTCCCAAGTCAGTCAGCAGGTAGGTGAGCCAGCGTAACTCCTGTGCAGCCATGGCTGTGGCGTAGATCTCAGCCTCACAACTAGAGCCGAGAACAGAAGAAGAGCGGGTGGACCGCCACGAGACAGAACCAGAGCCAAGGCTGAAGGTGTAACCCTGTGACGACCGCTGCGTAGCCAGGTCGTCCACCCAAGAAGCGTCCGAGTGACCAGTGAGGACAACTCTGTCGCGTCCTCCAAGCACCAGCCCCATGCCTGATGTACTGCACAAGTAACGCAGCACCCTCTTAGCAGCCTCCCAGTGCTCTCGCCTGTGTCTCCCAGGTGCAACGTAACGAGCAAGGATGCTAAGAGGGTACGCGAGGTCAGGTCGCGTGCAAGTCATCAGGTACATGAGGCAGCCTACAAGCTCTGGGTACGGGCCACTCGGCTCTACGGACTCGTCCGAAGGTGGAGCTGAGAGCGAGTGGCTGGTAGCCAGAGGTGTGGCCTGTGGTGAGGAGAACTGGAAGCCGAAGCGCTGAAGGACCTGCTGCACCATGTGTGACTGAGTCAGGGTGATGGTGCGGCGAGCTCTGTCCCGGGTGATCTGCAAGCCAAGGTAGCTACGCAGTTCACCCAGGTCAGTGCAGGTGTGTCTCTTCTGCAGCTCCGACTTCACACGAGCGAGTGCCTCAGTGTCAGCAGTAGCAAAGACCAAGTCGTCGACGTACACGAGAATGTAGAACGGCGGCAGCGACGTGTCTGTGCGCAGAAACAGCGACGGGTCAGCAGTAGACGGCGCGAACCCAAGAGCCGCAAGTGTAGTCCTCAGTGTGTCGTGCCACTCACGTGGCGCCTGGCGGAGACCGTAGACTGGCCGGCGGAGACTCCACTGGGTACCAGGGGGAAACGACCCAGTAAAGCCAGGTGGGCGGCGCAGCCAGATCTCCTCGTGCAGGCTGCCCTGCAGGAACGCTGTGCTGAAGTCAAGAGAGTGAAGCTCGTAGTCACGCTGAGCAGCAACGTGCAGCAGAACCCGAAGAGTGGTCATCTTCGGGGTGGGGGAGAAGGTCTGGAAGAAGTCGACCCCCTGACGCTGACTGAAGCCTCTAGCAACGTAACGAGCCTTGAAGACAGGCGGAGAACCTGGCGGCCGCTTCACCCTGAAAATCCACATGCCATCGACGATGTTCGCCCCAGGAGGGGGAACCTCGTCGACGTAGGTGCCTGTGGACTTCCAGGATGCCATCTCTGCGTCCATGGCTGTCTGCCACTGAGAGGAGTAGGGACCCGAGATCGCCTCTGCGTAAGAGCGCGGAGTGGGGATGTCTAGTGCATCCGGGTCTCCCTCAGGGGCAAGCAACCAGGCCACGAGATGAGGTACAGCAGCCGCAAGAGAGTCAAAGTCCTCCTGCCTGTCCTCAAGGACGTCCGTGCCAAGAGCACACTCACCCCCGACGGACGGAGGACAGACAGACTCAGACTCAGTAACAAGACTGGCGGCGTAGTCTAGACGACAGGCAGCAGCAAAGTCGACAAGCTCAGCGACCAGGGCAGACGCAGCAGCAGACTCAAACGACGGGTCAGTGACAACAGTGGCGAGAAGACGCGTAACAGTAGGGTGGGCAGCACGAACACTGTCAGACTCAGGGTCGGGAACGTCAGGAAGAGAAGACGCAGGAGGAGACGGCAGGGGGACACGCTGTGGACCAGTGGAAGGACGAAGGGCCATAATGTGCGTGCCAGGAACAGGAGGAGGACGCGGACGCGCGACACGACGACCAGTGGGACCAGTGCGCGCAGTGCGAGCAGCGCGAGCAGCGCGAACAGGCGAGGCAGGACGAGACGCAGGCTCACGACGCTCCGTAAGCGAGTCCGGCTGTGCAGTGTAAGGCACAGGAGCAGGGAGGGGGGAGCCAGGCTGAAGGGGAAGGCCAGTGGAAGACGGGAGGGAAAGAACCTGGCGAAGCACCGTGTCAGGCGGCGGCAAAGCCGACGGCGACGGAGGAGCGAAGAACAGGCGCGACGGCGGAGCTCCGCCAGCACCTCCAGCACCCGGAGCACCAGAAGCACCTGGACCAGCACCCTCCGCCGCAGCACCCCCCGAGTCGGCGACGTCAGCACCAGAGGCCCCAGCAGCGTCAGACCTCCCCTCGCCAGCACCTCCAGAACCAGCAGGACCACCGTGTCCAGAACCGTCAGCTCCAGCAGCTCCAGTACCGTCAGGAAGAGCACCCCCAGACGCAGCAACCCCAGGCTCCGTAGGCTCAGCAGCAGCACCCCCAGGCCCAGTACCCTCAGGCGCAGTACCCCCAGGCTCAGCACCCCCAGACTCCGTACACGCAGGCTCAGCACCCCCAGTCGTAGCACCCCCAGGCTCAGCACCCCCAGGCGCCGAACTCCCAGGCACAGTACCCTCAGCTCCAGCACCCGCAGTCCCAGCACTCCCAGGCCCAGCACCCGCAGGCTCAGCACCCCCAGGCTCAGCACTCCCAGCAGCACCACCTGCAGCAGCACCTGAGTCACCTGTGACCTCGACAGGCTCAGCGACGGGAGGAGGGTCTACCTGAGAGACACCTGAAGGAGCAGGACCCTGAGGGGGAAGGGGGTCTACCGGAGGGGGACCAGGAGCAAGGAAAAGCGGCGGGGGAGGGAGGGGGGCAGTGCGGTAGGGGAAGAGACGGTAAAAAGGGACCGACTCGTCAAAGGTGACGTTTGAGAGGCGAAGACCCGGCGCGAGGTGGGGTGGTAAAACTGCCAGCTAGGCGCGTCAGGGACAAATCCAAGGAAGACACAGGGAAGCGTGCGGGAGGAGAGCTTGTCCGCGGACGTATCGCGGACAAGGGCACGAGCACCCCACACCCGGAAGCGCGACGCATCGCCAACCTCCCCCGTCCAACGCAGTGTGGGCGAGGTCTCCGGCAAGGAGACACGGGGCCAGAGGTTGAGCTGATGCGCGGCGTACCGGACAGCAAACGGCCACAGAAAATGGGGAGCCGCCGCGTGGACCAAGGAGGTACGAGCGACCTCCATGACCAGGCCAATGCGGCGCTCAGCAACCCCATTCTGCTGTGGGGAGTCCGGAAGCGTGAAGGTCTGCTCGATGCCCTCCGCCTGACAGAAGGTCCTCAAGAGATCGGAGGAAAACTCACCACCTCTGTCAGAGTGCAGACGCAGGACAGGAAGATCCGTCCGGAAACGGCGGCGGAGCTGGAGACGAACTGTGCGGATCCAAGGGATCAGAACAGCAGGGACCTCACCCTTGGTGCGCAAGGGGAAGACCGTGGTGTAACGCGAGTAGTCGTCGACAACCAGCAAAAAGTACCGCTCACCGCCCTGGCCACGAACGCGGGCTGGGCCCCACACGTCCAGGTGGAGGGTCTGCAGAGGAGCCTCTGTCGGGGGGAACGAGGAGGAGTGAGGGGCGGCGCGCTGCCGCCCCTCGACACAAGGAAGGCAAGGCGGCGCAGGCGAGGCAGGGAGGGGAGGGAGAGACCTGGGAAGACCAGACACAAGGCGGTGACGGTGCATGCCACGGAGGCGTGGCAAGGAGGGGTGACCCAGGCGGTGGTGCCAGAGAAGAGTCTGGTGTGACAGGGAACGACACTCACAGGTGTGGGCCACCAGACCTGACGCGGACACCTGACCGACAGCAGCGACCTGAGGAGACGCAGTGGTCAGTGTGTAGAGACTCGACCCCGGCCGACGGGTAAACGTAGCCAGGTGACGGCCGGTCCTGGAGCACGTGCAGATCGCCACACGCTGTCCTCCAGGGGTAAAGGTGTCAACCCACTGATCCTGGATGACAGCGTTGCTCACCAGGTTCGTCGAGAACGAGGGGAGGTGGAAACCCGACAACGAGCCAGACGGAACCGCCGGACAAGGGAGCACAGTGGTGGACTGGGCAAGGACTGGGCCCCCAGAGGGGTCAGCCAAGGAGACTGGGACCGGTGCAGGAAGCGGTGTGAGCTCAGTACTGTCACGAAAGAAACAGCGGGAAGCACCTGAGTCAAGGGTGAAGGTGTGACAGGCCTCAGCCGGTGCGGTACCTGAGAGAGCAGTCTCTGTGGGTGCTGTACCTGAGAGAGCAGACTCGCAAACAGCCGGGACAGCACTGGAGGGAGCAAGTACAGGGGGCACCATACCGGAGAGAGCAGACTCACTAGTACCCAGGGCAGCGGGCTCTATACCTGGGTCAGGCGGCACACACAAGTAACAGTCTCCCTCGGCACTAACAGTCAATGCATACATGGCAGCAATAATAGCATCATAGTCAAGAGCAAAGATATCAACACCAGCCCTCATGAGCTCAGCCCAGCGGGGGCGCTCAACATCCTCGCCCATCTCCTCACGCCAAGCGTCGTCAAGGCGGGAGAAGCAGCGGTACGGGGTGTGGAACCTCCCACACGTCTGTCCCTTGCGGTCACCTGTGCGAATGACATAGGAACAGCGGCCATTGCCCCCCGACGTCCCACGCTGAGCAAGCCACTCACGAAGCTGCTGGGTCGTCTGGGGACGCTGCTGCTGCTGGGAGCTCTGGCCCGAGCCAGTGCCTCCACTCCGACCTCCGCCACCACCACTACCTCCGCTCCGACCGCCACCACCGCCGCCGCCACCGCCGCCGCCGCCGCCACCGCCGCCGCCGCCACCACCGCCACTGCTCCCTCCGCCGCCCCCGCCTCCGCTGCCGACCCCACTCCCACCAGCACTCCCGCCACCGCTCCCTCCAGCACCGCCTCCCCCCCCACCTCCCCCACCTCCTCCCCCCCCAGCGCCACCCCCGCCACCCTTGCCCCCCTTGCCCTTGCCGGTGCGGCGCCTCCCACCAGGAGCAGAAGCAGCGCCAGCAGACTCAGCACCAAGGAAGTCAACAGCAGCAGCAGTAGCGTAGGAGGGAGCGAGGGGAGAGGGAGAACACCCCTCAAAGATGGGGGTGCGAGGAGCGCCACGAGCAGCACCGACAGCTACAATGCTCTTTTCGGCCGCTAGCAGCTGCTCCTCTAGGAGGGCGACTGTGAGCTCAGTGGGACAGCGAGCAAGGAAGTGGTCTCGAACTGAGCTGAGGGTGTCAGGGAGTCGGGTGACTATGAAGTGGAGTGTCCAGTACAGTGGAGGGGGGTTCTTAGCGCAGAACTCGGTGGGAAGGGCAGCACGCAGGCGAGCATCACTAGTGCGAAGGTGGGTGATAAGATCGGCGACTGTAGCAAAGGTGGACAGCTCAGGGAACAGGTACGGCAGCATGAGGCGGCTAAGCTCGGCTGTGGCAGGCGAGGAGTAGCGAGCAACGACAGCATCGTACAGGGCCTTAGCGGATTTGCAGTCGCCAAAATGCTCGAGCTCAGCTAGCGGGAGGTGACTGCGAATGGCTAGGCGAGCAGCTGCGTCACGAGTCTGCCAGTGGGAACGAACACTAAGCTCAGCTGTGGCAGGAGGGGCAGGTGCAGCACCAGACGCGTAATCATAGAGCGACACATGCTCCTTGCTATCGCTCAGAAGGAACAGCTGCAGGTCATCCAGCCAAGTGGCGAACTTCACAGGGCGGCCCTCAGCATCGAACGACAGTACGCGGATGGAAGCCATAGTGACAGTGCGACTGAGCAAGAAAGCTGCCGCAGCGTTGCAGGTAGGTAGCTCGGCGGGAAGCGCGGCGGGCGGGCGACTCGGCGAGCGGGCAGTGCGGGGGGCGGGCTACGAAGCGGGCAGCGCGGCGGGCAGGCGGCGCTGCAGGCGGGAAGTGCGGCGGGCAGGCTGCAAAGCGGGCAGCGGGGCGGGCGTGCGACGCGGCGAGCGGGCAGCGCGGCGGGCGGGCTGCGAAGCGGGCAGCGGGCGGGCGGGCTGCGAAGCGGGCAGCGGGGCGGGCGGGCGACGCGGCGAGCGGGCAGCGCGGCGGGCGGGCTGCGAAGCGGGCAGCGGGCGGGCGGGCGACGCTGCAAGCGGGCAGCGGGCGGGCGGGCGACGCTGCGAGCGGGCAGCGCGGCGGGCGGGCTGCGAAGCGGGCAGCGGGCGGGCGGGCGACGCTGCAAGCGGGCAGCGAGGCGGGCGGGCGACGCTGCGAAGCGGGCAGCGGGCGGGCGGGCGACGCTGCGAGCGGGCGGCTCGGCGGGCGGGCTGTGAAGCGGGCAGCGGGCGGGCGGGCGACGCTGCAAGCGGGCAGCGAGGCGGGCGGGCGACGCTGCGAAGCGGGCAGCGGGCGGGCGGGCGACGCTGCGAGCGGGCGGCTCGGCGGGCGGGCGACGCTGCGAGGGGCGCGCGAGGGCGCTAACGAGAGGCGCACGAGGGCGCTAACAAGGGCGCGCGAGGGCGCTAGCGAGGGCGCGCGAGGGCGCTAACGAGAGGCGCACGAGGGCGCTAACGAGGGCGCGCGAGGGCGCTACGAGGCTAGGGCACGGGGTAGCGTGGTAACCGCATGCGAGCGGTGGTGGGCCCTTAAAAAAAACGGTCGGTAGGTCCTAGGGACCTCCTGCTCTGAATACCATGTCAGAAGAACTAGGCAAGAATGAGTGCATTGAATGGAAGAATTGGGTACAAGTAGCAAACCCTAGTTGGGGTTGTACCCCATATTGGCTACCCCACTACAGCCTACCAACAAAATACAGTTTAACAGGCTGGTCCTAACAAGGGCTTACAACCTTTGGATAAACAACTCTCGTCAATGAGACTAGATCTAGCTTACAAAATCAACTTAGTTCTACTTACTAGGTTCTCACCTGTCAGTGGTAGGTAGCTGGAGCGTGGTTCGAAGGCGTATGCCAAGAAAAGCTCCACTGGCGAGAGGAAAATGAGGGAGCATATGGCGCATATGGAGCAGGCGAGCTGAAGGGGGGAAAGAATCATAGGAAGAAGGAAAACCATTTGAATTGAACAGAATGAAACGATGAACAGCTGAACTGGAAAATGAAACGATGAGATGCTTTCTAAAGATAGGGTCGGACTAAAAACGATCTAGCTGCCAAGGTAGAATGTGTGAGACTTCTACATTCTATATAAGAGCATTACGAACTAGTTATATTGAAGGTCGTCGATACTTAGTTTAGTCTAGAATATAGCATCTACCTTAGTTCTACTTAAAGCTTAGAGATATACTCACCACTGGTAGGTAGGTGAGCGTGACTGGCGGGCGTGGGTGGGGAACAGAGACTCACTGGCGAGAGGAAAGAGAAGAAAGGAGATGTGAAACTCTAGGTAGTACCAAAGTTGGCGTATTTACATTTTACCTATAAATTTTTGCGGCAGTTGGTTGAAATCCGGTAAGCAATCGAGTGGTCACCAGTTCGATTCCTGGTGACCGTTTTTCAAATCTTGACTAGGTAAAAGGAATGCCGTTAACTTCCACACCAACTACTACATGTTGTATAAAAATAAGAATGTACTTACAAAAAAAGCTTCGCAACCCTAGGATGACTTTGTCTCCTCTTGTTTTTTTTTTTTTTTGTGGAACTCACTCACGTATTTGCATGGAAGGATCATCAAGCGCTGTTCCTTGTTCAGAGAAATCCTTCTGAAACAAGGGTTGATTGAGAACCTCAGCTGGGCTGCGACGGAATATACGGTATCAAAGATTGAACCAGGGCATCTCAGAAAGAAATGTTTTGTGAGTCATGACTTGTCCGTTGCAAAATACAGAGTGATGCAGTCTACAGCATTGTCAGCATCTTCCCAGCTGCGCCCCACAAACGTGACCTGCAGCCCAATGGCTCGCTGCAGTGCCGGCTTCAGCTGCGAATAAATCACCGTCACTGCCCCGCTGCTGCCCCCCCCTGCCTTCACGTCTGGTTCCCCAAGTGTCGCCACCACCTCCTTGGCTTTCATGCTCACCCTGGAAGGAGGGGAACAGGGATGGGAGGACGAATGCGAGGCATGCGTGCACATGAATCGACTCAAAGGTGGTTAATTAACGACCCCGCTGCTGTCCCCCTGTCTTCATGTTCCTTCCCCCCCACAGCGCTGCCGCCACCTCTTTGGCTTTCATGATCACTCTGAGAGGAGGGGAGAGGGGATGAGTTCATGAGAAACGGAGGAGAGAAGTGGGGGATGGTGAGCAGGGGACCTACTAGGGCCTCCAACCCCTCCCTGGCCTTGATGCTCAAAATGAGAGGTGAGAGGAAGGGATATATAGGGTGTCGACACTCTACACATGCACATCACCGTACCCATGCACATCACTATACCCATGCACAACCACCACCCTCCCAGCTCATTGCGTGTCACATGCATGTGGTTTGACTTTCAATCATTTCCAAAAAGCGCTCACAAGAGCATGCACTCACATGCACTCCCAGCGAACGCCCCATGCGCGTCACTGTACACATGCACGGCTGCCACCCTCCCAGCACTCTGCATGTCACATGCATGTGACATGGGTCCTGTATGCACTTACTTGAGTCCAAACGGCAGTGTCCCAGCTAAAGCCTTGTACCCATGCACGTTGCTGTACACGTGCACGGCCGCCACCCTCCTATCTCTTTGCAAGTCACGTGCATGGGGCGTGAGTGCTACACAGACTCACTTGAGACCGAACGGAAGGGAACCCGTGAAAGCTTTGTACCCATGCACGTTGCTGTACACATGCACGGCCGCCACCCTCCCGTCCTCCACACACAGTGACAGCCCCATCGCCTTGTAGTTGACATACTCACACGCTGCCCGCCCCCTCACTGCTGGATACGCCTTTCTCTCCGCCTCCAGGGGGCTGCTCGCACCCCCTGCGCTGCTGCCACTGCCGCTGCTGCTTGTGCTGCTGCCTGTGCCGCTGCTACTGCTGCTTGTGCTGCTGCTACTGCTGGCGTTACTGCTGCTTGCAAGGGTGGCAAGGAGCTGAGTGGCGACGGGGTCGTCTGGGCTTCGATCGAGAAGGCTCAGCACTGACGACGCCATGGGTGACCGGCAGGAGGGATTTAGCGTGGTTTAGAATGGTGCAGAGTGCGCAGAGCACTTCAGAATGCTCTGAGGTGGATCAGATTGCGCACGGCACGGTGATTGGTTCTGGGAGGAAGAGGGAAAGGAGAGCAAGGGTGGAAAGAAGGATGCGAGTGCGGTTGGTAGAACAAACATAGAGGAGAGAGAAGTGGTTCAGTGGAGCGGGAGAACGGTAAAAAACTCTTACTGCCACAAAGGAGAGCAGAACGCGAGGGGTGTATGAAGAAGCAGGCAGGTGTGTGGAAGGAAGGAGGAGGAAAGAGAAGATAGAGAGAGAGCCGTGGAGATGAGAGGGGAGGGAAGGATGAGAGTACTGGAAGATACTAAAACGGAAGAATCCGAACAAGGGGACGAAGGAACGTGGGAGTGCTGCGTGGAAACTGTGACTCACAGACGCTGCTGATGTTGATACCACTGCGCATCAACAAATGCGACTGGCCGGAACAATGAGAATGGTCGACTGGTCCAGCCCTAGTCGATCCCGCGTACAGGACGGCTCGCACACAAGACAGCGATTCAGCAGCCTTGTGATCGCTGCCGCATAAGGCGGCAATACAGACAAATTTTCAGGCTCATGCTTTTTTAGAGATTGAACAAGCAGCTTTTTGGCTATAAGTGATGGTGCATAAAATCGGACCATGTCGTTCGTCTAGGTTGGGCCCTCACCGCGAGTCACAAAGTTGCCACGACGGCTGCGCCTGGTGCAATTGAGCGTGCACCAGTTGCACTCTTGAGCCAACTCAAAAGTCACCAGTTGCGCACGGCTGGGAAAGCACATGCGACCGACTGGCGGTGGTTCATTGCTCCGCGAGCATGCCGTGCCTTGGGATGATGGGGTAAGGCGAGGTGAACCAAGCCAAGCGAACTCTTCAGAGTTGCCGCTGAAATGGCCAGAGGGAAGGAGAGAATGCGAGGTCGGGGGGGAAGGAGGAATAAGAAAATGGGCATGGTTCAAGTGTAGGATGTCATGTGAAGCACAAGCAGAAGAGGAAGTCAAGAATGGAGAGGTGGGCTGCGGAGGCCCTACTTCCATCAACTTGAGTAGGTGTGCAGGTTCATGCAGAGCGTGATGTGATGTGATGGGATGGGATGTGTTGTGATGTGATGTGATGTGATGTGATGTGATGTGATGTGATGTGATGTGATGTGATGTGATGTGATGTGATGTGATGTGATGTGATGTGATGTGATGTGATGGGATGTGATGGGATGGGATGTGATGGGATGGGATGGGATGTGTTGTGATGTGATGTGATGTGATGTGATGTGATGTGATGTGATGTGATGTGATGTGATGTGATGTGATGTGATGTGATGTGATGTGATGGGATGGGATGGGATGGGATGGGATGGGATGGGATGGGATGGGATGGGATGGGATGGGATGGGATGGGATGGGATGGGATGGGATGGGATGGGATGGGATGGGATGGGATGGGATGGGATGTGATGTGTTGTGACGTGATGTGATGTGATGTGATGTGATGTGATGTGATGGGATGTGATGGGATGGGATGGGATGAGATGGGATGGGATGGGATGGGATGGGATGGGATGGGATGGGATGGGATGGGATGGGATGGGATGGGATGGGATGGGATGGGATGGGATGGGATGGGATGGGATGAGATGGGATGGGATGGGATGGGATGGGATGCGATGGGATGGGATGGGATGGGATGGGATGGAATGGGATGGGATGGGATGGGATGGGATGGGATGGGGTGTGGTGTGGTGTGATGGGATGGGATGGGATGTGATGTGATGTGATGTGATGGGATGGGATGGGATGGGATGGGGTGTGGTGTGGTGTGGTGTGGTGTGGTGTGGTGTGGTGTGGTGTGGTGTGGTGTGGTGTGATGTGATTTGATGTGATGGCACAAGAAGGGGACAGAGGAGAGCGAAAATGAGGAAGGAAGTAGATAGGGAAGGGGGGAGATAGGGAAGGGGGGAGATAGGGAAGGGGGAAGATAGGGAAGGGGGGAGACAGGGAAGATGGGAGACAGGGAAGGGAGAGGAGAGGGAAGGGAGGAAATAGGAAGAAGGGGGAGACGGAACGGGTGGGATAGGAAGAGGGGGGAGGGGGAAAGGGGGAGATAAGAAAAGCTGGGAGAGTGAAGGGAGGGATCAGGAACAGGTGGGAGAGGGAAAGGAGGAGATAGTAAAGCGGGGAGAGTGAAGGGAGGGATTAGGAATAGGGGGGAGCGGGAAAGGAGGAGAATGGAAGAAGGGGGGTAGGGAAAGGATGAGATAGGAAGAGGGCGGAGAGGGAAGAGAGGAGATAGGAAGAGGGGAGGGAGGGATGGGGGGGATAGGGAAGAGGGAAAACAGGGACGACGGGAGAGGAAGACGATAGGAGAGAGGGAACGGAGGAAAGTTGACGATGGGGGAGCAGGAATAGGGGAAAATGAGTGGAAGGAGGGGCATAAATGAAGGGAAAGCAGGGGGGCATGAGGGGAAGAAGGGATGGGGAAGAAATTGGGGTGCGGGGGGCAGAGGAGAAAAGATTTGTTTGATTTCGCTGACAGCCTTGGAGGTATTCGAAGGGAGAGGTAACCAGAGGGATTGGAAGCGCAGCGAAGGGAAGGCAAGGGATGGGCAGGTGAGAAGGGAGGCGCGACGAGGGAATTGGAGGCTTCACGCGGGGAGAAACGAGGATGGGAGGGAAGGCGCGACAAGGGGAGGCGCGACAAGGGGAGGCGCGACCAGGGGAGGCGCGACCAGGGGTGGCGCGATCAGGGGAGGCGCGATCAGGGGAAGAGAAGCTCGACGAGGGGAGGGGGAGGCGCGACGACCTGAGGCACTCGGCGGTGCGTGGGCAGGCGTGGTGAGGTGGCTTCACTCACCCGCGCGACAGCACTGAATAGTTTGTGTGTAAAGGTTGTGGATTTTCTTAATCCTTGGTATTTCCTGCGGCGAATGAGCCAAATGATTTATTGGGCAGAATTGCTATCTCCTCGCGTTCTAGTTCTCGCTTTCGCGCTTTTTCTTCAATGTACATTTGAGGCTGGCGCTTAACGCGGTTTGATGTGATGCGTTATGACGTAAAGAGGTGGTCTAGAGAATCAAATATTGGACACGACTTCGACAGAAGCTGTCAAAAACATATTTACAACTTGAAAATGCTGGAGATCATGGAGAACATGGAGAATATGGACAAACATGCACAATTATCAAAGTTACCACTTATTTTGGCAGCACAGGAAGTAATATCTCCTTAGTTACATTGTTATAATTAATATTCTTATGTCTCGTGGTTAAGGGGCAGTGCTTCATGCGAACCAGTAAACGTTGATTTTCCCATCTATTACATCGTAGGGAGTACCAGAATAAGTAGTTCCCAATATAAGCAGCAATAACATTCTCGCAGCCGATGGTAGGAAGGATTACGGCAAACCAGTTTCGCAGAACCAGTTGGACAAAAATGCCAGGGAGTAGCACCTTCGTGCGGCGTGGTTGGTTGGTTGGTGCGGCGGCAACACGGCGACCTTCCTGGTTGGTGCTCGTCTTTGCGGGTCAACCTGCAATGAGCAAAAGGTCCTTCCTCGCATCTCGGAAATGCTGGAAGCCCCCTCCCAACCAACCAACCCACAGCAAAATGCTGGACGCTCGAACCGCGCGAGCACGCGCGACTCGAAGCTATGGCTCTCCTGAACGGAGTGGAGCAGAAAATGGACTTGCGATTTTGAGACTCTAGGCTCACATCACAGCCACGCAACCAACAAAATCAAAGAAAGAGAAAAACAGAAATGATGCTGGGTTGATTGTGCGTGAGACTGTTTCTGGACTAGAATATTCCTAGGCGGCCTATCACCCTAATATTATTAAAGTGTGAACAATAGTTATAGACGAAAAACAGACAACACATGCTGTTATTACCATTACACCTAATTTCTAAAAAATAGTATTTCTAGTATCCCCAAGTATGATAAGGTTCGTTTCATTCGAGTAGCTTTCCCTCTCTGTCCCTCTTTGGTGACCTCCTGCCTTTCGGCCGCGACCCAGGTGGTGAATCAACAGAAAAAGCTCCGCCTGACTGTGTCGCACCGTCCTGGTTATGTTTTTCCGTGCTTCCAACGCCTGGCTGAGTGAATGATCCATGAGAGGTGGTGGTCGGCGCGGACTGATTGAAGGGCATGGATGATGGAAATGGCGTGGACTGGAAAATAGGAGGCGATGCAAGGTTTGCAAACAGGAGGGAGGCCAGGTTGGACGACTCTGTTGTCGTGTGCATGTTAGACACTTGCTGCAGCGCTTCGGCGACTTCCTTGTCAAGCTGCTCCTGCTGTTGACTGGAAAACTGCACCCCTGGCAGGAGAGCAACTTCCGCACCAGCAACTCCTGACGGACCATCGTGCTGCGTGGGTGTGGACCACCAAGCCGCATCCTGGGCCACATCCACCTGATGGGACACGTCATGGGGGGTCCACGTCATCGCGTCGTGGCTCACATTTTCCACCGTGACATCGGCATTATCATCTGCTAGCAGAAGCGCTTCAAGAGACGCAATGGTGTGAGCCGATGGCACTCGAGCCACCGGCGCTGGCCCGTGATAGCTCCAGGTCGGTGGGTTTTCGCTGCTGCCACTTGCAGTGATAGGAATGGGTTGTGGCTGCGCGTTCGCATTTCGTAGTACCGTTGAGAAGAGTCCACTGTCAGGTAAGCTCCCTCCGTCACTGTCAATCCTCGTCATCCGAATATTGTCCTCCCCCGCACATTTCGCTCCACTGTTTCTCCCGTCATATCCGGAGAATGCACCATCCTTGCTGTGCCTGCCGACGATGTCAGAACTCGCGGTAGTCACCCGCGCCACGACTCTACTGCCATGCAGTGGATCCGCGTTACTGCATCCTTCGCCATACGCGACAGGCGCCGCAATGACCCCCTCACTTTCCTCAGCGGTTACGTCATCCTCCGCAGATTCCGCATCCACACCATCATCGAGGGAGTCTGAAGCGGGCCACGACTTGCGCGCGGCGGACGCGAGTTCCTGCGGAGATGACGGCAGGGACATCGACTTGGCATGGTGCGGTGATGAAAGTCCCTTCCTCAGGCTGCCCAGCTTGCTTCGCTTCGCCGCGTCGCCCTGAAACGGGATCGAGTCGCGCTTGTAGAGGCGAATCACCACCCACGTGGACGTCCCCTGCTGCTGCTGAAGCTGCAGTAGCTGTTGCTGCTGCTTCTGTCGCGGTGTTGCCGGGGGAGGAACTCCCGCGCGTCCCGACGCTGCCGCTTTTTTACCGCCCTCAGTTGACTTGCCACTGACGCCACCACCAAGCGAAGCTTCCTCAACGGTACTGCCGATCAGCGAGTCCGGGTCGTCACTGGGCTCTACAAGGCGATACTCGTGCATCACCCACGCCGTCTTCTCCCCCCGCGGCGCCCTGCCTTTGTAGAATACGTGGCCCTTCTTATACCCAACAATGCGCCCGCTTTTGGCATCTTTAACGGACTCGTGCTCCTCCCGGCCGCCTTGGGATTCGTTCCCCTCCTTGCGCGAGGCGTACACGGGGCGGTCTTTCCCCGTGGCCTTCCAGTAGCCGGAAGACGTCATCCGATTGGCGCGCGTGCCCATGAGGTACTTTCTGTCGCGCGACGCGAAGAAGAACCACTCGTCGCTACCGTTAAGCGACACCATCGCCTTTCCCGGGAGTTCCCAGGGCTCGAACCCGTACATGTCAATGTCGCCGATCGCGTTCAGCGGGATGGGCTGGTTGGCGATTCTGCGGGGTAGATAGAAGGAGAGGAGCTCCTCATCTGTGGGATGGAACCTGAATCCGGGGGGAAGCGAGCCCTCGCTGTCTTCGTTCTCGGGCGCGGCAGCGAAGGACATTCCGACCTCCTTAGCGAGCAAGAATGCTCTGTCTCAATTTTGATAACTCAAAGCTCGTGTTTGAGCCCGAACTGTTGAGCTACGAAATTCGATGCTCGGGCTATTTTGTAGGATCTCGAAATTTCGAGCCGCGCATTCTCCATGTCCATGAGAACGAGCCGCGCGATGTGGCAGACGCGGTATCCAACGCGGTTGTACTGTTCCCTGATGCCGCGTAGATTGATTCGGGTAACACTGTCACCGTCAGAGGAGATCTTGCTTCGCCACCGAATTACTGTACACATGTCACGCGGTTATCACACGACCAGACAATGAAACCAGATTCGTGAACATTCGTCATAGTTTCGTTTCGTAACGTAACTAGGTCACATCTGTAACCATGCCAGAGTGCGCTTGAAGTGCAAACATTCGCTAATAACGAGGGCAGTTGCCGCTGAACAAGCATCTGATAGGAAGGTGGCTGTTCTTCGCCGCTGATTAGACATGCGATTGGAAGGTGGCCGTGGTAGGTAAATCAGTCACCGCTGTCCGCGTTACTGTCATGCCTCTCTCGTGCCACTCAAATAAGTTACACTCAAAACACAACTGAGTGATATAATAGCGTCTGGACTTCTCTTTCCAGTTTAGCACAATTGAGCGGAGAAGCCACTCACATCCCACCCCACCACATTCACCACCCACCACCAATTAGTTGCAGGTGCACCTATTTTCTGCGCCAGCTTTGCTTCCGTGAATTGCGCTCCGATCTCGCATCTGCTGCCAGGAGCTATGCTGTACAAACTATATACTCGCTGAGGCCAGCGGCTGCCGTCCAATGCGTTCCCAATGCCAAGAGCTCCTTTTTCAAATGTCGGACTTTAGTCAAACCTACTGTAGCTCTCCTTCGACATTTTACATGCTCATATATTGCTAATTCCGTTATTCCTTTATACGTCGGCCGTCTTCTTTTTTGCTTCCAAACGTCATCAAAATTCGGTTCTCCGTGCAAACGTCAGCACCATCGATGTCATCGTCATCATGGCATCGCGGCCATCAGAACCTTCTGCGAAGGCCGCTGCACGCGCGATCCGCGACGCCAACGTCGCTATCGGCGTTCAGCTACGCGGCCGCGCAGATAAAGCCGTGGCATATCCTGTGCGTGCTGGGCCTCGCGACGCAGCTCTACATCTTCCGCCAGTACGAGCTCGGTTGCAAGTGCCGCCACGAAGCCGCGTACGCGTTACAGTACGGTTCCGACGCCGCCGCCGCCGGCGCGCAGCAGGGCTCGTACGGTTCGGTCGTTACAACTCAGCAGGGGGGCAATGGCGCGAACGGATGGCGGGGTGATGGAATGGGAGATGGGATTCCGCACCGCGGGCAGCTGGAGACTTCCTGGCAGCAAGGGCAGGACACTATTTTCCAAAAAAACTACCAGCCACAGCAGCGGAGTGTGCAACAGGTGGAGCAACGACAACCCTATGAACAACAGCAACAGCAGGCAGTGGGGCAGGAGGAGCGGAAGCAGCATCAGCAAGAACAGGCTGGTCATGTGACCAATCAAGGTGATCCACGTCAGCAGCAACGGAACGAGCACAAGCCATCGCAAATGGAGCCCCAGCCACGCAGTTTCAACGGGTATGTGCAGAAAATACCCTGAATATTAGAAAACAAAGACCTGGTCCAGAAAAAATAACACTCGTTGGGGAGTGTTGTGCTGAGGCCCCAGCCCCGGTTTTTTTCTTTGTGTTCGCTTCCCTCCTTCATTGGGCTCTTTGACCTTGATTGCCCCACTCCACCTCCCTTTCACTCCACCTCCCTTTCACTCCACCCCCCCCTCACTCCACCTCCCTTTCACTCCACCCCCCTTTCACTCCACCTCCCTTTCACTCCACCCCCCTTTCACTCCACCTCCCCTTTCACTCCACCTCCCCTTCACTCCGCCTCCCCTTTCACTGCACCTCCCCTTTCACTGCACCTCCCCTTTCACTGCACCTGCCCGTTGACTCGCCTCAAGGGGTCTCACTCCCGTTGAGGCCTCTTGGATCAAAGAGGCCTCCAGCTGCCCCCCACCCACCCCCACCGGGGTTGAGGCACAGAAGTCGGATGCACCCAGGTTGGAGGCATGATGAGGGGATGGAGATTCGAAAACACGTGCCTCCCCTCTTACTCATGCTGCTCTTTGCCACCCCTTGCCTCCTCACTCTGGTCTGGCCTCATCGCAACCATGGCCATTCCACTCTCCATCCTTCTTCTTCCCATCCGTACTCCCCTCCTCGCCTTCACCCCCTTGCCCCACTCCCTCCCTTCCATGGCACTCCCTCCCTTCCATTCTCCCTCCCTCCCCTTCTCGCCTTCTTCATGCTGTTTCTGTCCACTTCCGTGCCTGCTGTTGGAATACCAAATGAATAGCACATGATGGCAAATGGTGGCACATGGTGGCACATGGTGGCAAATGGTGGCACATGGTGGCACATGGTGGCACATGGTGGCACATGGTGATACATTCCTACCACCCCCTGCTCACTCCCTACTGCCTGGCGGGGTGGACGAGTCCCAGGTGCACTCGTGTGCCATAACACATGCAAGCTGGAGAAACGGTATAGGTGGTAAAAACGTTCTCACCATTCTAGTTCAACCTTTTCCCTGTCCAAACCTCCTGGCAGGGTGGGCGAGTCACAACTGCATCTGATATGCTACCACACGTGCCTTCCCTAAACCGCTGGAGAGTTGACGGTTGACCCAACGAGCCTTCCCTGCAACACCCTTTTTCTCCTTCCCCACTGCTCACTCACTGCCTAGCAGGGTGGACGAGTCCCATCTGCATCTGGTGTGCCTTTTCATGTCACATGCAAGCAGGAGAAGCGGTTCTGTATGGTAACGAACCGCCCCACCTTTCAATATAGGAGACTGGTTTCTCCTGTTGCAATCCTCCTGGCAGGGTGGACGAGTCACTGCTGCATCTGGTGCAGCACGAGACATGCAAGCTGGAGAAGGTGGGGGGGCGAGGGGGGGACGACTACGGTGCGTGGAGCCTCTGCACCAATCACGTGCGGCCAGGTGGCGTCGTGTACTCGTTTGGCATCGGCGCTGACGTGTCGTTTGACAACGGGATGGTCAACCGTGGGCACAAGGTGGGTGCTTTCTCTTAGCTTGTCTTGTACCTGTCGTTGTTCGTGGAATGTGGAATGGAGAGAGGCATGCGGCCTGTACTGATTGTGCACGACTGTCAAAGTCAAAGCAATCATGCAACTCATGATTGTCATGCCGGGGAGCAGCACTGGGTGAGCAGCACTGGGTGAGCAGCACTGGGTGAGCAGCACTGGGTGAGCAGCACTGGGTGAGCAGCACTGGGTGAGCAGCACTGGGTGAGCAGCACTGGGTGAGCAGCACTGGGTGAGCAGCACTGGGTGAGCAGCACTGGGTGAGCAGCACTGGGTGAGCAGCACTGGGTGAGCAGCACTGGGTGAGCAGCACTGGGTGAGCAGCACTGGGTGAGCAGCACTGGGTGAGCAGCACTGGGTGAGCAGCATCCATTCCTTGAAACGGCGGGATGGGGGAGTCAGTGGCATGATGATGGAGGGGTAGCAGGCAGGCAGCATAGCATGGCATGGCACAGTAGGGCATCGCAGGGTTTTCAACTTTGAAGTCACTGTTCCCGAGTCAGTCTGCCCGCTTTGCACCCCCACCTTGTCCGCTCTCATCCAAGCCCCTTGGTATTCAAATTCAACCCCGCGGTCCCCTTGGAGCACATGTGGCACTCTCCCTTCTAATCCCATTCTCGCACCATGTCTCTCTGTCCCACTTCTCTCCCCCATCTCTCCTCCAGGTGTTCGAATTCAACCCCACAGTTCCCCCCAAGCGTGTGCAAGCCATGTTCAAGGAGCACCACAATCGCGACCAACCGAGTTTTACAAGCCATGCTCCAGTTCCATTCTCACACCATGTCTCTCTCTTCCAATTCTCCCCATCTCTCCTCCAGGTGTTTGGACTCGACCCCACTGTTCCCCCGGAGCGTGTGCAAGCCATGTTCAGCGATTCCAGCCGGGGTCTACAAGCTATGCTCCAGTTCCATTCTCACACGATGTCTCTCTCTTCCAATTCTCTCCCCAATTTTCCCCAATATTTTCTCCAGGTGTTTGGATTCGACCCCACTGTCCCCCCGGAGCGCGTGCAAGCCATGTTCAGGGACCACCACAATCGCGACCAGCCGGCCGCCTTCCAATTCCGTCAGCTCGGCCTGGCCGGCACGGACGGAATCGTCACCTTTTTCCACTCCAAGAACCCGCGCGTGCAGTCCATGACGGCCGTCAAGCCGGAGAAACTTGCCGGCCGGTTCGAGAGCCAGGGGATGCCGGCACCGGTGCTGCGATTGCCAACGTTTATGTGCGCGAACGGGCATGGGTTTGTCGATGTGTTGAAAATGGACGTGGAGGGGGTGGAGTTTGATGTGTGCGACGCGTGGCTTCGCATGCGATCGCCGCTGCCGTTCGGGCAGATTTTGATCGAGTTTCACGATCGCATGGTGACGGATGCGAAGGCGCGCAAGGGCGCGTGCCTGCGCGCGCTGCAGCGGAACGGGTTTGTGGAGGTGTACGTGAGCGACAACTTTCAAGAAGCCACGTACGCTCGCATGGCGCCCAAGGGATGAGATAATCTCTAGGTTTCAGGAACTGGTACATATTTGCGTGCGCTTACGCGTGAGGTATTTCCTAACCTCGAATCGAACACGAGACAATAGAGGCCAGCTCAACGAGGCTGAACGTTGGTGATTGCCACAGCTGGTGTTATGAATGAACTTGTCAGAGTGCGCAGATATCGAATAACGAGAATGAGAATTACAGAATGATTGAACAATGAAGTAGCGAGGCCTAAATAGGGGAAATCCTAGCTAGGCGGGGGGTTCGGGATGGGATGGCTCGGTGATGGCTACGATTGGAGCGGAGGCCGACTCGGGGGTGGTTGGGACGCGAAATTGTAGGCCGAACCAGAGGCTCGCGTGGCCCTCGGGATGGCCTCGCTATCGAGCGCCTCAGTAAGGATTTGTAAATCCTTACACTCTCCCACCTCCTAAATAAGGCAGCCCTGTACTGAAAAGGGTCCCACAGTAGCGAGGATGCCGTTGATCTTCACTTCAGCTGAATCCGACGGCTGAAAAGCCCCATGGAATATTTTCGAAAAGGTTGGAATTTAGAAAGCTTGCTTTCTAATAATTATCATTTGGCATCGTTCTCATTTCAACTGGGGTCTCTGAGACATGGGCAGCGGGGGTTTTCGATGACGGACGAGTGCCTCTGCGTGCTGTGCTGAAGAAGGGGCGTAGGCCAGATCTTGCAGCTGGCGGGAGGCGCTGATGAGATGTTCGGCGTTGGGCGTGACGTACATCTCCTTCGCTGTATCGCTGCGCCATCTGCCCAGTCGTTTGAAGATTCTGTCCGGCACGCCGGTGTTCGCCGCAGCAGTGGCTGCTCCTTTGCGAAAGGAGTGAGTGCCCAGCTGCTGTTCCCCTAGTCCGATCTTCCCAAAGGCTTCTTTGCACCAGTTCCGGATCGTCGGGTAGGACGGCGACCTTGCTTGGCCTTGTAGTGAGCCACGTCCAAAGATGCGAATCAGCGGCCCTGCGGACTGTCGGTCGTATCCCGCGAGTTGGATGAGCCGTCGGGTGCAGCGGACAGGGCAGAAGGGATCATGAGTTGCGGCGATGGGTATCCATGTGCCCCTTCCAGCTTGGTCCGTCTTGGAGTACGGGATTAGGATCCACATGACCTCACTGTCGAACTGGATGTCTTGCCACTCGATGGCAATGAGGTCCGAGTATCTTAGGAATCCAGTGTACATGAGGATAGGGATTAGCCCCTTTTGGAACTCCCCGGGGTTGTCGGACTGCAGGTAGCTCGCAGACATGTCGTGGACCTGTTGCAGCGAGACAGGCTCCTTCACTCGTGTGGGGCGAGGACAGTGTCGTTTCGCGAAGTCGCGTACTTGAGTGGTGAATGGGCCGGTCGTTGGGCATGTGCTCCCAGTCATGCGGTGTGCAAAGCTCACCGCTGAGCATGTAAGTTGTACCATGGGCAGTGTGGCTCTGTGTTGGATAGCGTACACCAGGTACAGCGCGAGGGTCATGTCCGACGTGGGAAGGAATGGGAGGTTGACCTTTGCACAAAATGCTCGAAACTTGACCCAGTATGGCTCGTATGTTCGGATCGTTGAATCGGCCCGAGACTGTGAGAGCATCTTTAATAGTTGGACTTGTAGCTTCGGTAATACGTCTGCGCGAAGGCGTGCAGGTTGGGTTAGTCGAAGACCACTCGTAGTGCAATGATTGTGCTATGAGGCAGTCCTATGCCTGAAAAGGCAGTGCGGTGCGTTCCTACTGCTAGGCATTGGCTGCCGTGCGTTATGGGAATGTGCGCTCGGACGTGCGGGGCCCAGCTAGGTGGGGAGGGTTGTAGCAGTGGCCACCAGTTTGCCCCCGTCCAGTGGGGGACGATTAGGGTGAATGATGCATTGGTGCGTTGTGCGTGGCGGATGACTGCCGGGATCAGTTGGGGTGGTGGGAACGCGAAGCCATTCTCGTTTGTCCACGAGCATGAAAATGCATCAACCACGGTAGCCTTGGGGTGTGGGATCTTCGAACAGAATCGTGGTAGCTGCGTGTTGTGATGGTTGGCGAAGAGGTCGATTGAATGCGGTCCCCAACGGCGATCAAGGATCCGGAACCATGGTTGCTTCAAAGAGTAATCATCCTGGTCGATCAGCTTTGACAGCTCGTCAGCATGGGAGTTAAGCTCTCGCGGGATCCATTCGACGATTAGTCGAGTGCCGAGCTTCATGCAGATACGGATAATGTCCTTGCAGGCGGTGGTCAGGTCGGGGGTGCGGGAACCGCCTTTGCGAAGGATGAAGAAGACCCCTTGGTTGTCCACCCTTACGAGCACGTGTTTTTGTTGGACCTTGTTCGCATACGTTCGGATGGCCCAAAGGACACCCTCGATTTCTCGTCGGGTGCTGGACGTTGCTTGCAGTGGTGCTGGCATGGCTGCACTGGCTTCTTCAAGTTCGCCAGGGAAGGTGAGCAAAGTGGCACCCCAACTGTGGGAACTGGCGTCCACGTGGATTACAGCGTCGTAGCTATTCCGGACGTGGAATGGTGCGCCATTAAATTTGTCAAACTCCTCGAGCCAGAATTGCAACTCCTCCGCCACAGGTGGGGAAATGCTCACACTGCTTCCCCAGGACGGCGCGTCGTTGATCGTTTGTAGCATGGCGTGGCTGAACGCGCGAGTCGTAGCACCTAGCGCGACAGCCATTGACGCGAGCGTGCCCGTGATTCTGGCGAGGTGGCGGACTGGAACCTGTCGACGTGCTTTGCTTGCGCTCAATAGATTCTGAATGTGTGCATGAAGTGATGCTCGTCGATCGGTGCCAATAGAGAATTGTCCCAAGTTGGTATCCAGCTCGACGCCCAAGAATCGCAGCTGTTGTGACGGGGACAACTGTGATTTTTTCGCGTTGATCACCAAACCTGCCATCTTGAGGTCCGAGATTATCATCTGGCATGTTGCCTGTGCATGTGCCTTGGACGTGCATAAGAACAAGATGTCGTCCACGTAGGGAACAACTCGAATGCCTTGTTCGCGCCAGCGCCTGGCTAATTGTTTGATGAGTTGTGTGAAGACAAACGGTGCTGTTGCGAGGCCGAAGGGCAGTGAGCGAAAGGAGTACGTGCGCCCCTCAAATTCGAAGCCGAGGAATTTCCAGCAAGAGTGGTGTATGTCGACATGATGGTATCCGGATTTTAGGTCGATGGAGAACATCCAGTCTCCTATGCGCGCCAAGTCGGCGACGCGGCTCAATCCCTCGTATTTGAATTTCGGAATGATCAGGTGCTCGTTCACTTTCCGAAGGTCGAGAATAAGCCTGCATTTGTCACGTTGCTCGACCACGTTGAGAGGGCTGATGCATGTAAGCTCCGCTGCCGGGGTAACGACCGCCGCTCCGGTCTCCGTCAGTTCGCGAATGGCCGTGCGCGTGAATGCCGCGTGTGTGTGTGCGCCGAGATGGTTGCGTTCGTGAAACGGTTGTGGAGGGTTGTGTCTCCATGGTAGCCAGTAGCCATTGGCGATGACCGAGAGGATGAGGCTACTTGGGCACCACGAGCTCCACCATACAAGGGTTGCGCGAAGCCTCCCGCGCATTCGCGTGACGGTCTTGTCTGTGACGGCGAATTCGTACGGATCATCGTCGTCTAACATCTCCTCGCTTGTTGCCTCTGCATGTTTGCGGAGTGACAATGGGGCAGGATTGCAAATTGAGGTTCTTATGGATATGATACACATCCTTCGTGTGTGAAGGGTAGGTGCATGCGATGGGTGTATGCGCATTGACCCATTCGAATAATCATTTGTCGGCAATTACATCCGCATTGTACGCCCTCGTTTTTTTTTTTTTTTTTTTGGCATCCCTCAACCAAAGAGCGGGTGTGAGTCTTCCCGCACGGTCATGTGATCACGAGTTGTTTTTTTTTTTTTTTTTTTTTTTTTTTCATGCCTCGTGCCTTCCATTCGACTCTCCTCCCTCTCCCTCTCCTTGTTTATCTTTGGCTTGCTCCCTCTCTCTCTCCCTCTCTTCTCTCTCTCTCTCTCTCTCTCTCTCTCTCTCTCTCTCTCTCTCTCTCTCTCTCTCTCTCTCTCTCTCTCTCTCTCTCCCCTCTCTCTCCCTCTTTTTCTCTCTCACACACACGTGCGCACACACACAAATTCTCCTTTGTTCTTGCTCTTGCTCACCCTTTAGTCAGGTCATGCTTCTTGGCCCTTTGGCCAAAGCAATGGTTGCACGTCCGATGAGTGCAAAGGTCATTGATTGGGGTCATATGGTAAGTGTCATTGCCATTCTTTGCTCCGCCCTCTCTCCTTGTCTCTTCTCCTTCCGCTTATTCTCTCTTTCCTCCCCCCCCTTTGCTTTATTTATTATTACTATTATTATTTTTTTTTGTCACACCATGAGCCAAGTCAAAAAATGCTTCTTTAATAAATCCGCCCGTATATAAACCGGGCCATACATTGCCATGCTCCTAGCATGCCTTCGCCCCTACCGCATGGGCTACTACCAATGGGCCAAGAGGTTTTTGCTCCCTCCCCCTCATCCTAGGCCTCTAGCCTATTAATCACCCCTAACTAGGGCTGGCCAACCGCCACCGCTAACCCCTTTGGGTTGCCCACGGTCTTTGCACATGACGTGCACCGTGCCACGCGCACAAGGCGTCATCGCTCAAGGCCCGCCCCTACACCACGGGTGCGGGTCCTTGGCCACCGTTTCCGTTTCTCGGGCAGCCACTTGCCATGTGACCCGGCTGGCCACAACGGAAGCACGCCCCACGGAAGCCATGGAAGCCACCCGTGGGCGGCGGTCCCCGCTTTGGGGTGTATGAAGTCGGCCCGTGCCCTCCACCGCGGTGGGAACGAGCGTACGCGCCTTCCGCGCGATCCATAGCTGCCACGTCAGCCACCGCCTGCTTGAACGGGCGGGAGGTGAGGAGACTCTTCTGCTGGTAGAGCTTGAATCGCTTCGCCACGCGGTCGTCGGTGTGGTCCTCGACTTGGAACATCACGAAGCGCTCCGAAATATAGTCGAGGGCGTTGACGACCATTTCGAGTCCGCCCGCCGTGTCGTCGTGCTGCAGCTTGTACTCCGCGTGTTTCAGGTAGGCCCTCACGTCCTCCAGGGGCTCCGCTTTCGCGCGCACGATTGTCTTCATGAAGTTTGCGGCCGAGAAGGTGGGGGTGGTGGAAGGAAGGGGGGGGAGATTTTCCATGGATGTAAAATTTGTTGCGTTGATTGGAGCCTCACCAGCGTCGTCGTCTGAGTCGTCGGAGTCCTGATTGTCGGCTGCGGCTTCGGGAATGCCGGTGGCTGCTTCTTTGTTGTGACGGCGTGTGGGCGCTCCTTTTTCGAATTTTCGTTTTTAGCCGAAATCGATGCTGCCGGTTGTGTAGTTTCGGCTTCAATGACGCTGGCGGGTCGCTGCTGTAACAGGGACAGAAGCGCTTTGACTTGGTCCGGGGTCAACGCCCCGGTCAAGTCAGGGTCCACGGTCGCGTCAGACGAGGCGGCCGTCCTGCGCCTCTGGCGCTGACGCGACTGCCTGAGGGGCGCGTGTGCCTCAGGCGCGTGCTCCGCGTCAGCAGCGTGTGGCGCCACGTTCGCCACAGGTGCCACAGGCGCCACTGGCGCAACAGGCGCCACAGGCGCCACAGGCGCCGAAGGGTGCTGCTGGTGCCGCTCGGCGTTTTTGTTGACCTCGAGCCCGCCCAGCAGCACGTCGACGGCAGTAGGGGCGGACGTTTCGCCGTCTGCCCGGCGCTTGTTGCGGCGTTCGCCCGACGTTTCCCGGGCATTGCGATCGTTGTCGGAATTAATCGGGTCGTTGACGACGGTGTTGTTCGCGCGGTTAAGTGTCGGCGTAGCAGCCATCGTCGTGGCGTTGTGGTTGAGAATGTCGGCTAATAATGTTGAAGGTGAAACGCCTCTCGGTAGAGAGCGGGTTCTAGCCAGCTTGAACGGAAAACTAAAAATGAGCTCGAGGAACTGAGAGTTGCATGAGCCGTTTGAAAAATGAGAGACGTGGGTGGAGGGAAATGAACTCCAACCCACGATTTGTAGTTGGAGATGGGCGTTTAGCGCGCTTCGACGATGCCAAATTCCCGTTACAGTCAGCTGCGCTTTCGAAATACGTAATTTTAAAAAACACTATGTGTGTTTAAAAATTATCATTTGTAGGCCGTTGATGCGGTCAGATTTCGATCTGACGGATGAAGGTGAACTGGCCCAAAATGAAGTGAAGGCTGGAATGTGGGCTGTGGATCGAATTTGATCTTGATCTGACGGTCGAAGCCTGACGCGAAAAGGGAGGGAACCTGCTGACGCGAATTCAAACGCGATTGAGCAGGAACCGTAGATCGTGTCGGTGTGATCGCGGTCGTCCGTCGTGCTGACGCAACCTGACAAAGTCAGAAAGGACCGAGAAAAACGCCAAGGAATAAACAGTGCGAGGCACTTTCTCCCCCCCTCGAAGAAATGCACCAGAAAAATGTTGTAAGAGTATCTTAGGCAAGATAGTAGGAACCCTAGGTATGGCGAGAGTTAGGAACGAGAGTCGAGAGAGAAGGCCAAAAGGGAGAGATTCAATATTGAGCGAGGGTACAAATAGGAGAGAACAAACAAGAAAGGTGCACCACCAAATAGGAAAACGTTATAACTACAGTATTCTACACTACAGGCAGTTATAGAACAATATATAGAATTATATATTATTCTGACACGCCCCCATAAGTGCCTGTAGGAAGAATGTGCAATCAACGCCCCCATAATGGGGTACACCAGACAGAGTGCAGCGGAAGAAACAGTGGCAGGCAAAAGCACTGATAGCCGGTGCAGAAGTGGCAGATACAGCTGTAGCACACCCTTAGCCAAGGCAGAAACAAAAGCAGGTGTAGGGGCGGCAGGTCGCCTGAGGAGCAGGCTCTGTGGCTGCAACGTGCAGCAGGACAGCAGCGGCTCGACGGCAGCACCTGCAGGCCCCAGCAGCAGGCAACAGAAGCAAAGGCAGCAAAGGCAGGTGGCGGCAGGGGCGGCAGCTGGAGGTGCCACGGTAGCAGCGGGCGGCAGCAGCAGATGCCCGGCTGACTTCCGCCACCCTCTCTCACCCCCCCCCCCACTGCTGCTCACGCAGCAGTGAGAGAGAGAGGAGGAAGGGCGGCTGCTGGCTTGACATAATCTCTCTCGCCACCCCCTCACACTCCCCCGATTCCCCCATAGCGACAGGCGCTGCAGGGAGAGAGAGGAGAGAGGAGGGCGGCGGCCGATTCCTGCGGGTACACTCCCGCCACCCCTGCACCCTCCCCCCCACAGCGACAGTCGCGTATGGGGCGATAAAGGGCGACTGCAGGCGCTGCTGGCGTCTCACAGCGTCCATCCCGTCACACCGCCTCCCCCGATGTCCGCCACGCCCACGACCTCCCCCCGCAGCAGGAGCGCGCACGGCAGCAGCAAGTGCGACAGTTGCAGCAAGACCGGCGGGAGGGTGGGCGGGGACAGTTGCTCGGACACGACGAGCGGGACAGAGGGCCGTAACGGAGGCGCGACGAAGCTGCGACGGGGCAGCGTGGCCGCGAACGACGGGGCGACGAGGCAGCGCGACGAGTAGAGCGCCGCCTTCGCCCCGTCGATCGCGCTGACGATCAGGACCGTCGCGGATTTCGACGCGACGGTCATTGTGGCGGCACGATTGCAGCAGAAACTCGTCGGGAGGGAGGGCCGCCATGCTAGGGTCGAAAAGCGGTGGGCCCGTTGATCGGAAACTAGCTCGATACCATGTTGTAAGAGTATCTTAGGCAAGATAGTAGGAACCCTAGGTATGGCGAGAGTTAGGAACGAGAGTCGAGAGAGAAGGCCAAAAGGGAGAGATTCAATATTGAGCGAGGGTACAAATAGGAGAGAACAAACAAGAAAGGTGCACCACCAAATAGGAAAACGTTATAACTACAGTATTCTACACTACAGGCAGTTATAGAACAATATATAGAATTATATATTATTCTGACAAAAAATTCCAGCAGTTGCGCCGATGAAAACAAACAAAACCAGGTGTTGATTCCCGCTGAAAACGAACGTCGAACGTAGAAGTGTCAGAATCTAGCAGCAGGAATGACTGAACTAACAGGATGCAGGAGTACAAGTAGTAAACCCTAATTGGGTTGTACCCCATATGGGCTACCCCACTACAGCCTAGACAATATGCAGCACATATAGTTTGACACACCCCCATAGGCAAAGTGGGGGAGAACAAGAGGTCACACGACCAGTCAAGAGAAGCAAAACAAGCTCAGGGTGGATCACAACGTCACCACGCATTCCGAGCACAAGCAAAGGGCCACAGGGCCAGTTCACATGCAGAGATATATATGCAGCAATAACAGTACAGTGATGGCTACCTAGCAAGAGCCAGCATGCATATATATATATATATATATATATATATATGTATATATATATATATATATGTACAGATCACAGTACAAGCAGAGACTACAGCAAGTGTGGAAACATAGGCACAAGGCCTAACAGAGTACAAAAGCGCTGATGATCACCAGACGGAAGTGCCTTGGTGAATATATCAGCAGTGTTGGCCCGAGTGGCCACGTGGCGAAGACGAAGCTGGCCTCGCTGCTGCAACTCTCGAGCCAGGAAGTACCGCAGAGCAATGTGCTTCGTTCTGTGCTCCAGTCTGTGCTCCTCACACAAGGCAATGGCGGCCTTGTTGTCAACGTACAGCACTGGAGGAGAACGAGGCTGCTCTCCCAAGTCAGTCAGCAGGTAGGTGAGCCAGCGTAACTCCTGTGCAGCCATGGCGGTGGCGTAGATCTCAGCCTCACAACTGGAGCCGAGAACTGAAGACGAGCGTGTAGAACGCCACGAAACTGAACCAGAGCCAAGGCTAAAGGTGTAACCCTGTGACGACCGCTGAGTAGCCAGGTCGTCAACCCAAGAAGCGTCTGAGTGCCCAGTGAGGACAACTGGGCTCGTCCCTCCAAGCACTAGCCCCATGCCTGATGTGCTGCACAAGTAACGCAGTACCCTCTTAGCAGCAGCCATGTGCTCAGGTCGGTGCCGACCAGGAGCCACGTAGCGAGCCAGGAGACCAAGAGGGTACGCGAGGTCAGGTCGAGTGCAAGTCATCAGGTACATGAGGCAGCCGACTAGCTCTGGGTAAGGACCACTCGGCTCTACGGACTCGTCCGAAGGTGGAGCTGAGAGCGTGTGACCTGTAGCCAGAGGAGTGGCCTGTGCTGAAGACCAGGTGAAGCCGAAGCGCTGAAGGACCTGCTGCACCATGTGTGACTGATTCAAGGTGATGGTGCGACGTACTCTGTCTCGGGTGATCTGCAAGCCAAGGTAGCTGCGCAGCTCACCCAAGTCAGTGCACGTGTGTCTCTTCTGCAGCTCCGACTTCACGTGGGCGAGAGCCTCAGTGTCAGCAGTGGCAAAAACCAAGTCGTCCACGTACACGAGGATGTAGAACGGCGGCAGGGAAGTGTCGGTGCGCAGAAACAGCGACGGGTCAGCAGTAGAAGGCGCAAACCCAAGAGCCGCAAGCGTAGTCCTCAGTGTGTCGTGCCACTCACGTGGCGCCTGGCGGAGACTGTAGACCGGCCGCCGGAGGCTCCACTGGGTACCAGGAGGGAACGACCCAGTGAAGCCCGGGGGGCGGCGCAGCCAGATCTCCTCGTGCAGGCTACCCTGCAAGAAAGCTGTGCTGAAGTCAAGAGAGTGAAGCTCGTAGTCACGGTGAGCAGCAACGTGCAGCAGCACCCGAAGAGTGGTCATCTTCGGGGTGGGGGAGAAGGTCTGGAAGAAGTCAACTCCCTCTCGCTGACTGAAGCCTCAAGCCACGTAACGCGCCTTGAAGACAGGCGGAGAACCCGGCGGCCGCTTCACCCTGAAAATCCACATGCCACTGACGATGTTCGCCCCAGGTGGGGGAACCTCGTCAACGTAGGTGCCTGTGGACTTCCAGGAAGCCATCTCTGCGTCCATGGCTGCCTGCCACTGAGAGGAGTAGGGACCCTCTATCGCCTCTGCGTAAGAGCGCGGAGTCGGGATGTCTGGTGCATCCGGGTCTCCCTCAGGGGCAAGTAGCGAGGACACAAGATGAGGTAAAGCAGCAGCAAGACACTGGAACTCCTCCTGCCTGTCCTCAAGGACGTCCGTGCTAAGAGCACACTCACCCCCGACGGACGGAGGACAGACAGACTCAGACTCAGCAACAAGACTAGCGGCGTAGTCTAGACGACAGGCAGCAGCAAAGTCAACAAGCTCAGCGACCAAGGCAGACGCAGCAGTAGACTCAAACGACGGGTCAGTGACAACAGTGGCTAGGAGACGCGTGACAGTAGGGTGCTCAGTACGAAACCTGTCAGACTCAGGGTCCGGAACGGCAGGCAGAGAGGACGCAGGGGGAGACGGCAGAGGAACAGGCTGCAGAGCAGAGGAAGGACGACGGACTACGAGGCGTGCGCTGGGGACAGCCGGCTGACGCGAACGAGGAACACGACGACCGGTACGACCAGGACGAGCAGGCGAGACAGGACGCGACGCAGGCTCACGACGCTCAGCAGGACTACCAGTCTGCTCAGTGTAAGGAGAAGGAGCAGGCAGCGGTGAGCCAGGCTGTAACGGAAGACCAGTAGACGACGGGAGAGTAACAACCTGACGAAGAGCAGAGTCAGGCGGCGGCAGAGACGACGGAGACGGCGGAGCGAAGAACAGCCGTGTCGGCGCAGCTGCACCAGTACCGGCAGCTCCAGCAGCTCCAGTGCCTCCAGCAGCTCCAGTACCTCCAGCAGCTCCCGTACCTCCAGCAGCTCCAGAAGCTCCAGTCCCAGGGTCTCCAGCCTCAGTGTCTCCAGCAGCAGCACCCCCAGAACCAGCACCTCCAGTCCCAGGGTCTCCAGCCGCAGTGCACGAGCACCTCCAGAACCAGCGACTCCAGCACCTCCAGTAGACAAAGGACCAGCACCACTCCTAGCTCCAGCAGCGCGACGCTGACGGCGACCGTACCAGTCCTGCAGCTGCTGTGGGGTGAGAGGCACACGTGGACGAAGGCGGCCACTCCAAGGAGACCGCGCAACAGCAGACTCAGAACCCTCAGCGCCCGCACCCCCAACGGCTCCAGAACCTCCGGTGTCAGTACCCTCAGCACCAGTACCTCCAGCGGCTCCAGAACCTCCAGCGCGAGCACCCTCAGCAGCTCCAGAACCTCCAGCTCCAGCGCCACCAGTACTAGGCCCTCCAGCAGCTCCCGAACCAACAGCGCCACCACCCTCAGTAGCTCCAGAACCTCCAGCGTCAGTACCGCCAAGCTCAGCACCCCCAGACCCCTCACACTCAGGCTCAGCACCACCAGGCTCCACACCCTCAAGCTCCGCACCCTCAGGCTCAGTACCCCCAGGCTCAGCACCCTCAGGCTCCGCACCCCCAGGCTCAGCACCCCCAGAAGTAGTACCCCGAGCAGGACCACTCTCAGTAGGACCTGAGTCACCAGTGACCTCAACCGGCGCAGTCAAGGGAGGAGGGTCTACCTGAGAAACACCTGAAGGAGCAGGACCGGGAGCGGGGAGGGGGTCTACCTGGGGAGCACCTGGAGCGAGGAAGAGCGGCGGGGGGGGGAGCGAGGCAGTGCGGTAGGGGAAGAGACGGTAAAAGGGAACCGACTCGTCGAACGTGACGTCCTGAGACGCAAAGACACGGCGCGAGGCGGGGTGGTAAAACTGCCAACCAGGCGCGTCAGGGACAAAGCCAAGGAAGACACAGGGAACAGCGCGGGCGGAGAGCTTGTCCGCGGTGGTATCGCGGACAAAGGCACGAGCACCCCAGACCCGGAAACGCGACGCATCGCCAACCTTCCCCGTCCACAGCAGTGTGGGCGAGGTCTCCGGCAAGGAGACACGGGGCCAGAGGTTGAGCTGATGCGCGGCGTACCGGACCGCAAACGGCCACAGGAAATGGGGGGCAGCCGCATGGATCATGGAGGTACGAGCGACCTCCATGACTAAGCCAATGCGGCGCTCAGCAACCCCATTCTGCTGCGGAGAGGTCGGAAGCGTGAACGACTGGATGATGCCGTGCTCCGCACAGTAGGCTGCCAAGAGGTCGGAGGAGAACTCACCACCTCTGTCAGAGTGCAGACGCAGGACAGGAAAGTCCGACCGGAACCGCTCGCGGAGCTGGAGACGAACAGCGCGGATCCAGGGGATCAAAACAGCAGGGACATCCGCCTTGGTCCGCAAGGGGAAGACCGTGGTGTAACGCGTGTAGTCGTCGACAACCAACAGGAAGTACCGCTCGTGGCCCTTTCCCTGGACGCGGGCTGGGCCCCACACGTCCAGGTGGAGCGTCTGCAGTGGAGCCTCTGTGGGAGGAAACGAGGAGGAGTGAGGAGCAGCGCGTTGCCGCCCCTCGACGCAAGGAATGCAGGGCGGCGCAGGCGAGGGAGGGAGGGCAGGCAGAGACCTGGGGAGACCAGAGACCAGGGAGCGAGAGTGCATGCTACGCAGGCGAGGCAAGGAGGGGTGACCAAGGCGGTGGTGCCACAGGAGAGTGTCGTGTGACAAAGCGCGACACTCGCAGGGGGCCGCCAGCTGACCAGACGCAGACGCAGACGCAGACGCAGACGCAGCTACCTGAGGGGACTCAGTGGTCAGTGTGTACAGACTCGAGCCAGGTGCACGGGTGAACGTGGCCAAGTGCCGGCCCGTCCTAGCACACGTACAGTGAGTCACTCGCTGACTCGCAGGAGTGAACTGGTCAACCCCCCCATCCTGGAGGTCAGCTCCACTCACCAAGTTCGTAGAGAACGAGGGGAGGTAAAGACCTGACAGCGAGCCGGACGGGACGGCCGGACACGGCAGAACCGTGGAATAGTGGGCAAGGACTGGACCCCCAGAGGGGTCCGCCAGGGAGACCGGGACTGGCCGACGGAGCGGCGTGAGTGCGGTGCAGTCGCGAAAGAAGGAGCGGGAAGCTCCTGAGTCAAGGGTGAAGGTGTGCGAGACCGCAGTGGGCGCAGTACCAGAGAGAGCAGACACAGCAGCACCTGAAGCCACGGCCTCACCAGTACCTAGAGCAGTAGACGTACTAGCACCGAGAGCAGCAGCCTCACCAGCACCTAGAGCAGGAGACGCACTAGCACCTAGGGCAGCAGCCTCACCAGGGTCAGGCGGTACGCACAGGCAACAGGCACGGTCAGCACTAGTAGACAATGCATACATGGCAGTGAGAATAGCATCATAGTCACGCGCAAAGATATCTACCCCCTGTCCATGCAGCTCTAGCCAGGTGGGGAGCTCAGCCTCGTCGCCAAACACTGTGCGCCAGTCGTCGCTCAGACGGGCGAAGCAGCGGGACTGTGTGTGACCAAGTGTCCCACAAGGCTGACCAGTCCTAGCACCTGTGCGAATGACGTACGGGCAGCGAACTGTACGCGTAGACCTGCTACACTGAGCGTACCACTCCTGGAGCTGCCGAGGCGTAAGTGTCTCGCGTGGACGCCCCTGCAGCTGCAGCTGGCCACTGCTAGACGCTCCCAACTGACCAGCCCCAGGGCGACAGCTACGACGGCTACCGCGACAACCCCAGCTAGTATACCACTCATCAAGCTGCTGGGGCGTGAGAGGCTCGCGTGAACGTCGCTGGAGCTGCATCTGACCACCTGCCAGTATCATTAGCGCGGGCAGGGCAGGCGTGGCAGGCAGGCAGGCAAGCAGGCAGGCAGGCAGGAACGCAGGCAGGCAGGCAGGCCGGCAGGCAGGCAGGCAGCCAGGCAGGCAGGCAGGCAGGCAGGAAGTAGACAGTCAGGCAGGCAGGCAGGCAGGCAGACAGACAGGCAGGCCGGCAGGCAGGCAGGCAGGCCGGCAGGCAGGCAGGCAGGCGCGCAGGCAGGCAGGCAGGCCGGCAGGCAGGCAGGCAGCCAGGCAGGAAGGCAGGCAGGCAGGCAGGCCGTCAGGCAGGCAGGCAGTCGCTCACCAAAGGCTGGGAGAGCAGGCGCTCACCGGGCGAGCATGGCCGGCGCTCGACAGCGGCGACGTCGGGGCCGCAACACCGGCTGAAGAGCAGGGCCGAAGCAGCTGCAGGGCGGGGCCGCTTCAGCGGCAGGAGCAGGGTGGGGCCGCGTCAGCGGCAGGTCGGGGCCGTGGCAGCTGCAGGGCGGGGCCGCATCAGCGGCAGGTCGGGGCCGTGGCAGCTGCGGGGCGGGGCCGCATCAGCGGCAGGTCGGGGCCGAGGCAGAGGGCCGCGCGCGGCTCGGCGCGGGCTGCGCGGACAGCGCGCGGAGCTGCTGCAGGCCGCGCGCGGCCGCGCTAGGTAGTAGCGGGCCGCGCGCGGCTCGGCGCGGGCTGTTGCGGGCCGCGCGCGGGCCGTGCGAGGCAGTAGCAGGCCGCGCGCGGCTCGGCGCGGGCTGCTGCGGGCCGCGCGCGGGCCTCGCGAGGCCGTAGCAGGCCGCGCGCGGCTCGACGCGGGCTGCGTGGGCTCGGCGCGGGCTGCGCGCGGCAGCTGCGCGCGGCTCGGTGCGGGCTGCGCGCGGCTGCAGCGGGCTGTGCGCGGCTCGGTGCAGGCTGCGCGCGGCTCGGTGCGGGCTGCGCGTGGCTTCGGTGCGGGCAGCGCGCGGTAGCAGCGTGTTTGCGGGCCTGACAGGCGTGTAGAGGCGGCGCGCGGGCTTTACGGGCCTCTAGGGGCAGCGCGCTGGCCTAGGGCAGCAGGAGGCAGCGCTTGTGCAGCACGTCACAAGGCAAGGCAAGGCAGGCAGGTACGTGGGGTAGCGCGGTAACCGCAGCGGTAGGTGGGCCCGAAAAAAACGGTCCTACGGACCTTAGTGCTCTGAAACCATGTCAGAATCTAGCAGCAGGAATGACTGAACTAACAGGATGCAGGAGTACAAGTAGTAAACCCTAATTGGGTTGTACTCCATATGGGCTACCCCACTACAGCCTAGACAATATGCAGCACATATAGTTTGACAAGAAGTCCCGGTGAAAAACTACGTCGGTGTGGAAATTTCGATGACGAAGCCGGGTGTGACGAGCCCAAAATTATTCGAGGCCGAACCAGCCAAAGTAGACCAGAAATCGAAACCGAAATTGCCGAGTACTCGAACTGAAGCTTTTTGTCTTCACATCGCCAGAATCATGCAGTATCTTGAGCAGTTGCAGCTGGCTGTTAGAATCTAGCAGCAGGAATGGGTGAACTAACAGGATGCAGGAGTACAAGTAGTAAACCCTAATTGGGTTGTACCCCATATGGGCTACCCCACTATAGCCTAGACAATATGCAGTACATATAGTTTGACACACCCCCATAGGCAAAGTGGGGGAGAACAAGGGGTCACACGACCAGTCAAGAGAAGCAAAACAAGCTCAGGGTGGATCACAACGTCACCACGCATTCCGAGCACAAGCAAAGGGCCACAGGGCCAGTTCACATGCAGAGATATATATGCAGCAATAACAGTACAGTGATGGCTACCTAGCAAGAGCCAGCATGCATATATATATATATATATATATATATATATATATATGTATATATAGATCACAGTACAAGCAGAGACTACAGCAAGTGTGGAAACGTAGGCACAAGGCCCAACAGAGTACAAAAGCGCTGATGATCACTAGACGGAAGTGCCTTGGTGAATATATCAGCAGTGTTGGCCCGAGTGGCCACATGGCGAAGACGAAGCTGGCCTCGCTGCTGCAACTCTCGAGCCAGGAAGTAACGCAGAGCAATGTGCTTCGTTCTGTGCTCCAGTCTGTGCTCCTCACACAAGGCAATGGCGGCCTTGTTGTCGACGTACAGCACTGGAGGAGAACGAGGCTGCTCTCCCAAGTCAGTCAGCAGGTAGGTGAGCCAGCGTAACTCCTGTGCAGCCATGGCTGTGGCGTATATCTCAGCCTCACAACTGGAGCTGAGAACTGAAGACGAGCGTGTAGAACGCCACGAAACTGAACCAGAGCCAAGGCTGAAGGTGTAACCCTGTGACGACCGCTGAGTAGCCTGGTCGTCAACCCAAGAAGCGTCTGAGTGCCCAGTGAGGACAACTGGGCTCGTCCCTCCAAGCACTAGCCCCATGCCTGATGTGCTGCACAAGTAGCGCAATACCCTCTTAGCAGCAGCCATGTGCTCAGGTCGGTGCCGACCAGGAGCCACGTAGCGAGCCAGAAGACCAAGAGGGTACGCGAGGTCAGGTCGAGTGCAAGTCATCAGGTACATGAGGCAGCCGACTAGCTCTGGGTAAGGACCACTCGGCTCTACGGACTCGTCCGAAGGTGGAGCTGAGAGCGTGTGACCTGTAGCCAGAGGAGTGGCCTGTGCTGAAGACCAGGTGAAGCCGAAGCGCTGAAGGACCTGCTGCACCATGTGTGACTGAGTCAAGGTGATGGTGCGGCGTGCTCTGTCCCGGGTGATCTGCAAGCCAAGGTAGCTGCGCAGCTCACCCAAGTCTGTGCACGTGTGTCTCTTCTGCAGCTCCGACTTCACGTGGGCGAGAGCCTCAGTGTCAGCAGTGGCAAAAACCAAGTCGTCGACGTACACGAGGATGTAGAACGGCGGTAGTGAAGTGTCGGTGCGCAGAAACAGCGACGGGTCAGCAGTAGAAGGCACGAACCCAAGAGCCGCAAGCGTAGTCCTCAGTGTGTCGTGCCACTCACGTGGCGCCTGGCGGAGACCGTAGACCGGCCGCCGGAGGCTCCACTGGGTACCAGGAGGGAACGACCCAGTGAAGCCCGGTGGGCGGCGCAGCCAGATCTCCTCGTGCAGGCTGCCCTGCAAGAAAGCTGTGCTGAAGTCAAGAGAGTGAAGCTCGTAGTCACGGTGAGCAGCAACGTGCAGCAGCACCCGAAGAGTGGTCATCTTCAGGGTGGGGGAGAAGGTCTGGAAGAAGTCAACTCCCTCTCGCTGACTGAAGCCTCGAGCAACGTAACGAGCCTTGAAGACAGGCGGAGAACCTGGCGGCCGCTTCACCCTGAAAATCCACATGCCACTGACGATGTTCGCCCCAGGAGGGGGAACCTCGTCGACGTAAGTGCCAGTGGACTTCCAGGATGCCATCTCTGCGTCCATGGCTGTCTGCCACTGAGAGGAGTACTCACCCGCGATCGCCTCAGCGTAAGAGCGCGGGGTCGGGATGTCTGGTGCATCCGGGTCTCCCTCAGGGGCAAGCAGCATGGCAACGAGATGAGGCGCAGCGGCTGCAAGACACTCAAGGTCCTCGTGCCTGTCCTCAAGGACGTCCGTGCTAAGAGCACACTCACCCCCGACGGACGGAGGACAGACAGACTCAGACTCAGTAACAAGACTGGCAGCGAAGTCTAGACGACAGGCAGCAGCAAAGTCAACAAGCTCAGCGACAAGAGCAGACGCAGCAGCAGACTCAAACGACGGGTCAGTGACAACTGTGGCTAGTAGACGCGTGACAGTAGGGTGCTCAACACGAAACCGGTCAGACGCAGGGTCCGGAACGTCAGGCAAAGAGGACGCAGGAGGAGACGGCAGAGGAACAGGCTGCGGAGCAGAGGAAGGACGACGGACTACGAGGTGTGCGCTGGGGACAGCCGGCTGACGCGAACGAGGAACACGACGACCGGTACGACTAGGACGAACAGGCGAAACAGGACGCGACGCAGGCTCACGACGCTCAGCAGGACTACCAGTCTGCACAGTGTAAGGAGAAGGAGCAGGCAGCGGTGAGCCAGGCTGTAACGGAAGACCAGTAGACGACGGGAGAGTAAGAACCTGACGAAGAACAGAGTCAGACGGCGGCAGAGACGACGGAGACGGCGGAGCGAAGAACCGTCGTGTCGGCGCAGCTGCACCCGGATCGGCAGCTCCAGCAGCTCCAGTGCCTCCAGCAGCTCCAGTACCTCCAGCAGCTCCAGTACCTCCAGCAGCTCCAGAAGCTCCAGTCCCAGAGCCGACACCTCCAGTCCCAGGGTCTCCAACCTCTGTGTCTCCAGCAGCAGCACCCCCAGAACCAGCACCTCCAGTCCCAGGGTCTCCAGCCCCAGGGTCTCCAGCCTCAGTGTCTCCAGCAGCAGCACCCCCAGAGCCAGCACCTCCAGTCCCAGGGTCTCCAGCCTCAGTGTCTCCAGTACGAGCACCTCCAGAACCAGCGACTCCAGCACCTCCAGTAGACAAAGGACCAGCACCACTCCTAGCTCCAGCAGCGCGACGCTGACGGCGACCGTACCAGTCCTGCAGCTGCTGTGGGGTGAGAGGCACACGTGGACGAAGGCGGCTACTCCAAGGAGACCGCGCAACCCTCAGCGCCCGCACCCCCAACGGCTCCAGAACCTCCGGTGTCAGTACCCTCAGCACCAGTACCTCCAGCGGCTCCAGAACCTCCAGCGCGAGCACCCTCAGCAGCTCCAGAACCTCCAGCTCCAGCACCTCCAGTACCAGGCCCTCCAGCAGCTCCCGAACCTCCAGCGCCAGCACCCTCAGTAGCTCCAGAACCTCCAGCGTCAGTACCGCCAAGCTCAGCACCCCCAGACCCCTCACACTCAGGCTCAGCACCACCAAGCTCCACACCCTCAAGCTCCGCACCCGCAGGCTCAGCACCCCCAGGCTCCGCACACCAAGGCTCAGCACCCCCAGAAGTAGCACCCCGAGCAGGACCACCCTCAGTAGGACCTGAGTCACCAGTGACCTCAACCGGCGCAGTCAAGGGAGGAGGGTCTACCTGAGACACACCTGAAGGAGCAGGACCTGGAGCGGGGAGGGGGTCTACCTGGGGAGCACCTGGAGCGAGGAAGAGCGGCGGGGGGGGGAGCGGGGCAGTGCGGTAGGGGAAGAGATGGTAAAAGGGAACTGACTCGTCGAACGTGACGTCCTGAGACGCAAAGACACGGCGCGAGGTGGGGTGGTAAAACTGCCAACCAGGCGCGTCAGGGACAAAGCCAAGGAAGACACAGGGAACAGCGCGGGCGGAGAGCTTGTCCGCGGTGGTATCGCGGACAAATGCACGAGCACCCCAGACCCGGAAACGCGACGCATCGCCAACCTTCCCCGTCCACAGCAGTGTGGGCGAGGTCTCCGGCAAGGAGACACGGGGCCAGAGGTTGAGCTGATGCGCGGCGTACCGGACCGCAAACGGCCACAGGAAATGGGGGGCAGCCGCATGGATCATGGAGGTACGAGCGACCTCCATGACTAAGCCAATGCGGCGCTCAGCAACCCCATTCTGCTGTGGAGAGGCCGGAAGCGTGAACGACTGGGTGATGTCGTGCTCCGCACAGTAGGCTGCCAAGAGGTCAGAGGAGAACTCACCACCTCTGTCAGAGTGCAGACGCAGGACAGGAAAGTCCCGCCGGAATCGCTCGCGGAGCTGGAGACGAACAGTGCGGATCCAAGGGATCAAAACATCAGGGACGTCCCCCTTGCTCTGCAAGGGGAAGACCGTGGTGTAACGCGTGTAGTCGTCGACGACCAGCAGGAAGTACCGCTCGCGGCCCTGTCCCTGGACGCGGGCTGGGCCCCACACGTCCAGGTGGAGCGTCTGCAGGGGAGCCTCTGTGGGAGGAAACGAGGAGGAGTGAGGAGCGGCGCGCTGCCGCCCCTCGACGCAAGGAATGCAGGGCGGCGCAGGCGAGGGAGGGAGGGCAGGCAGAGACCTGGGAAGACCAGAGACCAGGGAGCGAGAGTGCATGCTACGCAGGCGAGGCAAGGAGGGGTGACCAAGGCGGTGGTGCCACAGGAGAGTGTCGTGCGACAAAGCGCGACACTCGCAGGGGGCCGCCAGCTGACCAGACGTAGACGCAGACGCAGCTACCTGAGGGGACTCAGTGGTCAGTGTGTACAGACTCGAGCCAGGTGCACGGGTGAACGTGGCCAAGTGCCGGCCCGTCCTAGCACACGTGCAGTGAGTCACTTGCTGACTCGCAGGAGTGAACTGGTCAACCCCGTGATCCTGGAGGGCAGCTCCACTCACCAAGTTCGTAGAGAACGAGGGGAGGTAAAGACCTGACAGGAAGCCAGACGGGACGGCCGGACACGGCAGAACCGTGGAGTAGTGGGCAAGGACTGGACCCCCAGAGGGGTCCGCCAGGGAGACCGGAACTGGCCGACTGAGCGGCGTGAGTGTGGTGCAGTCGCGAAAGAAAGAGCGAGAAGCTCCTGAGTCAAGGGTGAAGGTGTGCAAGACCGCAGCAGGCGCAGTACCAGAAAGAGCAAACTCACCAGCACCTAGAGCAGCAGTCTCACCAGCACCTAGAGCAGGAGACGCACGAGCACCTAGAGCAGCAGCCTCACCAGTACCGAGAGCAGCAGGCGCTATACCAGGGTCAGGCGGGACGCACAGGTAACAGGCACGGTCGACACTAGTAGGCAATGCATACATGGCAGTGAGAATAGCATCATAGTCAAGTGCAAAGATATCTACCCTCTGTCCAAGCAGCTCCGGCCAGGCAGGGAGCTCAGCCTCGTCTCCAAACACGGTACGCCAGGCGTCGCTCAGACGGGCGAAGCAGCGGGACTGTGTGTGACCAAGCGTCCCGCAAGGCTGACCAGTCCTAACACCTGTGCGAATGACGTACGGGCAGCGAACGGTACGCGTAGACCTGCTACACTGAGTGTACCACTCCTGGAGCTGCCGGGGCGTAAGTGTCTCGCGAGGACGCCCCTGCAGCTGCAGCTGGCCACTGCCAGACGCCCCCAACTGACCAGCTCCAGGGCGACTGCTACGACGGCCACCTCGACAGCCCCAAACCCTATACCACTCATCAAGCTGCTGGGGCGTGAGAGACACGCAGGAACGACGCTGGAGCTGCATCTGGCCACCTGCTAATAGCAGGAGTAGTAGCAGTAGCGCGGGCAGGGCAGGCGCGACAGGCAGGCAGGCAGGCAGGCCGACAGGCAGGCAGGCAGGCAGGCAGGCAGACAAGCCGGCAGGCAGGCAGGCAGACAGGCCGGCAGGCAGGCAGGCAGACAGGCCGGCAGGCAGACAGGCAGGCAGGCAAGCAGGCAGGCAGGCAGGCAGGCAGGCATGCAGGCAGGCAGGCAGACAGGCAGGCAGGCAGGCAGACAGGCAGGCCGGCAGGCCGGCAGGCAGGCAGGCAGACAGGCAGGCAGACAGGCAGGCCTGCAGGCAGGCAGGCAGGTGCTCACCAAAGGCTGGAAGAGCAGGCGCTCGCCGGGCGAGCAGGGTCGGCGCTCGACGGGCGGCGGCCGAGTAGGCGCACGACAGTGGCGACGTCGGGGCCGCAACAACGGCTGCAGAGTAGGGCCGCGGCAGCTGCAGGGCGGGGCCGCTTCAGCGGCAGTCGCAGGGTGGGGCCGCGTCAGCGGCAGGTCGGGGTCGCGGCAGCTGTAGGGCGGGGCCGCATCAGCGGCAGGTCGGGGCCGTGGCAGCTGCAGGGCGGGGCCGCATCAGCGGCAGGTCGGGGCCGAGGCAGAGGGCCGCGCGCGGCTCGGCGCGGGCTGCGCTGACAGCGCGCTGGGCTGCTGCAGGCCGCGCGCGGCCGCGCTAGGCAGTAGCGGGCCGCGCGCGGGCCGCGCGAGGCAGTAGCAGGCCGCGCGCGGCTCGGCGCGGGCTGCTGCGGGCCGCGCGCGGGCCTCGCGAGGCCGTAGCAGGCCGCGCGCGGCTCGACGCGGGCTGCGTGGGCTCGGCGCGGGCTGCGCGCGGCAGCAGCGGGCTGCGCGCGGCTCGGTGCGGGCTGCGCGCGGCTGCAGCGGGCTGCGCGCGGCTCGGTGCGGGCTGCGCGCGGCTGCAGCGGGCTGCGCGGGCTCGGTGCGGGCTGCGCGCGGCTGCAGCGGGCTGCGCGCGGCTCGGTGCGGGCTGCGCGGGCTCGGTGCGGGCAGCGCGCGGCAGCAAGGGGCCTAACGGTCTGCAGGGGCTGTTCGCGGGCCTGAACGGCGTGTAGGGGCGGCGCGCGGGCCTTACGGGCCTCTAGAAGCAGCGCGCTGGCCTAGGGCAGCAGGAGGCAGCGCTAGGGCTGCTGCGTAGTGCAGCACGTCACAAGGCAAGGCAAGGCAGGCAGGTACGTGGGGTAGCGCGGTAACCGCAGCGGTAGGTGGGCCCGAAAAAAAACGGTCCTACGGACCTTAGTGCTCTGAAACCATGTTAGAATCTAGCAGCAGGAATGGGTGAACTAACAGGATGCAGGAGTACAAGTAGTAAACCCTAATTGGGTTGTACCCTATATGGGCTACCCCACTATAGCCTAGACAATATGCAGCATATATAGTTTGACACTGGCAGCACCTGACGTGGCTGAAATTAAATCCGTTTGTCCTGGGCGGGTCGATGGCGAGTTGTTGGCAGAAGAGTTGGGATGGAATCTCCGAGAAATCTGTCGTAGTGCGTCGAGAGTTCATGGGCAGGGATGAAAATTTGCAGCTGTCTCTCCCCCCCCGTCACTGTTGCCGCCGCCTTCTCCAGTTCGTCGTAAGTCGTTCGTACCCCTTGAAAAGTCCGTGTAGTTCCCGCGTTGTTGCCCTGCGTCATTGTCGTTCACTGTTAACCACACTCCGAAAGTACTGCCACGAAAATGCCGCGCTTTCGCCGTAAAACCGTGAAGTCCTTCGTCAAACTCCGAAATTGTCACTCGAAAAGTAGCCCCGTAAATCCGCAGGTGCAGGTGCAGTTCTCCTCCGAAATCGTCGGTCGTACTATAGCCGCCCACTCGGTCACCAGCTGTTTCCGTCAGTTCAGAACCCATCTGGGGGCATAATCTGGAACCGGGGACTAGACCTGGGTTATTCCGAGACTGAATCTCACGGAACCTAGTGGCATCAACGCCTTTGACCCCGTCGTCGAAACTGCTCCCGTCGATGTCGCTTAACTGAAAACCACGCAAACTCCCACTGGCGCTTTGCGATGTTTCACCTCATCGCTCGTCACCGGCAGCTAAATCCCGAAACCTCGGCTGCTCCCACGCTCCCTGAAGAATTTCCCGCGGTGTACATGTAAACACCCGTGGGTTCTAGGTATCAACCGCACTCCAAGAAACGAAGAAACACCCTCAGCTTCAACTCCTTTTTTTTTTGTAGGAAGATAACCCCGAAAATCGTGGTTGAGGCTGCAGTCCCGAAGTTATTCTCCGCCGTATAGCCCCGACGTTTCCGCCGTTTTTTCCCTGGTACTCCGATGTTCACCCATCTTCGTACCCGCCGGAACTACTTAACGAATCCCAGGTATCCTTGGCAATGTACCGCTCGCCGCGCCTCCATGTAACGATATCAAACCCTTTCGGGGGTCTACCGAATAGACTCCGAAATTCGCGGTAGATTGGTGCACGGGCTCAACCTATCACTCAAGTGATCTGCTGGATCACCCACAACTTTCCCTCCGTCGTCATATTTTTCGTATTCACCCCCCGACAATTCCGCTTCCCGCCGTTCACCCAGCGTCCGCTTTTGTCGGATGGGGTATCGTCGTTGTTGCCCGCGCGAACTCGGCCACGGTGGAGAAGCAAAAACTATCGGAGTCGAGGCAGCCTTAGTTAAAAGGAAACTGTCGCCCAACCGTTTTGCAGCCCGCCGTGCCTATCACGCCACAAAATTCCACGGCTTCCCGATCTCAGCTTCGCCGCTGCGCCGTCAATTCGTGTAGACGCCCGGGTCAGGAGAAACCTGTAGACTGCACCATTTCTTCTTCGCAGCTCCCCGACTTTTTCGCGTGCCGTTCACCCAGCCCGCTTTTGTCGGAGTAAAACAGTGCCGCGAGCTCCACTTTTTTTTGTCCTTTTTTTGTACAGCTGTCGAACGGGCACCAATCCCTGTACCTTTAACCAGCGCAGGGTAGGCCACGTGTTCACCCCCGTTATTCGGCCAAGTAAGTTGACTGCATGAGTCAGAACCAGGACTTGGTGGGGATGGTGAGGTTCGGGCGAAGTAGGGCCGCAGATCGATTCCACCGGCTTTTAATCTGCCCCCGCAACGTTCTTCAACCCCCGCTTAGCCGTTGGGCCGTTTCTTCTCGCGTGTCCCGGCAGCCTGTACCGACCCCTCCGAAATTATCGGGCGGTACCTTGGACACCGTTTAACCGTGGGTTGTCAGCAGCTGTCCCCGAAAACAACGTCCTTGGTCAGGGGAAACTGTTCTCGATACTGCCGGCCAGCTTGCAACAACACCAGGCACGCAGCGTCGCACGAGTTCTTTCGAGGTGTACCTGCCCCGATTTCCCTCGTCGCCTGCGTCCCACTCCTCGTAAGTGCGGTTTAGCCACCGCGTTTTCCGTTGCAGCCCGTAAGTGTCAGCAGGTATGAAGTCCCGTCTGTCCACGAGCACTCCTGCCGAAATTGCTGATGACGCGCCCGCCAATGCAGTAAAAGCCGCCGCACGTAACAGGTCGGGCGGGACGGCAGTTAACTCCCGCGAAGTCGGGCAGTCTTGTGTGATCTCTCCTCGCCACCGACTTTTTCGGACGCAAACTCCTTTTGCGCCTGGCGAGTTCCCCAGCCGACGTTTTCTTCAACAGAAGCTCCGAAATTTTCGCCACAGTGACGCACGTCCACTGTCGCCAGCTGCCGAAACATCTTCCGCGAGCCATGCGAGCAAAGTGACGACGAGCCACCGTCGCAACTTGCCGCATCAGACGAGCTCCGAAATTGTCGCGCAGCTGTTGACCCAAATCCGACGGCGTCAACTGCCACACACGTTGACGACTCCGAAATCTTCGTGCAGGTGCCGACGCAGGTCCGCTGACGCCAGCTGCCTCACAAAATCCGAAATCGTCGGTAAATAACGCAGCGGAATAGTACTCACGTTCGATGTCGCGATAGCTCTAGCTGTCCGTTGCCCGGGGAGAGGGAGGTCACGGTCGATTGCGACCGTTCGAGCGAAGGATCTGGCGGTGCCGAAGGAGTGCCCCGTAAAACTATGGCCGCGAAGAGCAACTAACTAGTTCTCTTGGCCGGCCTACGCAACTCCTGGACCCCAAGACATCCTTCCTCGTCCCCCCCCCGAGGGGTAATACACTCTAAAAAGCGGGGTAGGCTAGGAAAGTAGCTCTGATACCAGGTGTTATGAATGAACTTGTCAGAGTGCGCAGATATCGAATAACGAGAATGAGAATTACAGAATGATTGAACAATGAAGTAGCGAGGCCTAAATAGGGGAAATCCTAGCTAGGCGGGGGGTTCGGGATGGGATGGCTCGGTGATGGCTACGATTGGAGCGGAGGCCGACTCGGGGGTGGTTGGGACGCGAAATTGTAGGCCGAACCAGAGGCTCGCGTGGCCCTCGGGATGGCCTCGCTATCGAGCGCCTCAGTAAGGATTTGTAAATCCTTACACTCTCCCACCTCCTAAATAAGGCGGTCCTGTACTGAAAAGGGTCCCACAGTAGCGAGGATGCCGTTGATCTTCACTTCAGCTGAATCCGACGGCTGAAAAGCCCCATGGAATATTTTCGAAAAGGTTGGATTGTAGGCCGTTGATGCTGTCAGATTTCGATCTGACGGATGAAGGTGAACTGGCCCAAAATGAAGTGAAGGCTGGAATGTGGGCTGTGGATCGAATTTGATCTTGATCTGACGGTCGAAGCCTGACGCGAAAAGGGAGGGAACCTGCTGACGCGAATTCAAACGCGATTGAGCAGGAACCGTAGATTGTGTCGGTGTGATCACGGTCGTCCGTCGTGCTGACGCAACCTGACAAAGTCAGAAAGGACCGAGAAAAACGCCAAGGAATAAACAGTGCGAGGCACTTTCTCCCCCCCTCGAAGATATGCACCAGAAAAATTCCAGCAGTTGCGCCGATGAAAACAAACAAAACCAGGTGTTGATTCCCGCTGAAAACGAACGTCGAACGTAGAAGTCCCGGTGAAAAACTGCGTCGGTGTGGAAATGTCGATGACGAAGCCAGGTGTGACGAGCCCAAAATTCTTCGAGGGCGAACCAGCGAAAGTAGACCAGAAACCGAAACCGAAATTGCCGAGTACTCGAACTGAAGCTTTTTGTCTTCACATCGCCAGAATCATGCAGTATCTTCAGCAGTTGCAGCTGGCAGCACCTGACGTGGCTGAAATTAAATCCGTTTGTCCTGGGCGGGTCGATGGCGAGTTGTTGGCAGAAGAGTTGGGATGGAATCTCCGAGAAATCTGTCGTAATGCGTCGAGAGTTCATGGGCAGGGATGAAAATTTGCAGCTGTCTCTCCCCCCCCGTCACTGTTGCCGCCGCCTTCTCCAGTTCGTCGTAAGTCGTTCGTACCCCTTGAAAAGTCCGTGTAGTTCCCGCGTTGTTGCCCTGCGTCATTGTCATTCACTGTTAACCACACTCCGAAAGTACTGCCACGAAAATGCCGCGCTGTTCGCCGTAAAACCGTTAAGTCCTTCATCAAACTCCGAAATTGTCACTCGAAAAGTAGCCCCGTAAATCCGCAGGTGCAGGTGCAATTCTCCTACGAAATCGTCAGTCGTACTATAGCCGCCCACTCGGTCACCAGCGGTTTCCGTCGGTTCAGAACCCATCTGGGGGCATAATCTGGAACCGGGGACTAGACTTGGGTTATTCCGAGACTGAATCTCACGGAACCTATTGGCATCAACGCCTTTGACCCCGTCGTCGAAACTGCTCCCGTCGATGTCGCTTAACTGAAAACCACGCAAACTCCCACTGGCGCTTTGCGATGTTTCACCTCATCGCTCGTCACCGGCAGCTAAATCCCGAAACCTCGGCTGCTCCCACGCTCCCTGAAGAATTTCCCGCGGTGTACATGTAAACACCCGTGGGTTCTAGGTATCAACCGCACTCCAAGAAACGAAGAAACACCCTCAGCTTCAACTCCTTTTTTTTTTGTAGGAAGATAACCCCGAAAATCGTGGTTGAGGCTGCAGTCCCGAAGTTATTCTCCGCCGTATAGCCCCGACGTTTCCGCCGTTTTTTCCCTGGTACTCCGATGTTCACCCATCTTCGTACCCGCCGGAACTACTTAGCGAATCCCAGGTATCCTTGGCAATGTACCGCTCGCCGCGCCTCCATGTAACGATATCAAACCCTTTCGGGGGTCTACCGAATAGACTCCGAAATTCGCGGTAGATTGGTGCACGGGCTCAACCTATCACTCAAGTGATCTGCTGGATCACCCACAACTTTCCCTCCGTCGTCATATTTTTTCGTATTCACCCCCCGACAATTTCGCTTCCCGCCGTTCACCCAGCGTCCGCTTTTGTCGGATGGGGTATCGTCGTTGTTGCCCGCGCGAACTCGGCCACGGTGGAGAAGCAAAAATTATCGGAGTCGAGGCAGCCTTAGTTAAAAGGAAACTGTCGCCCAACCGTTTTGCAGCCCGCCGTGCCTATCACGCCACAAAATTCCACGGCTTCCCGGTCTCAGCTTCGCCGCTGCGCCGTCAATTCGTGTAGACGCCCGGGTCAGGAGAAACCTGTAGACTGCACCATTTCTTCTTCGCAGCTCCCCGACTTTTTCGCGTGCCGTTCACCCAGCTCACTTTTGTCGGAGTAAAACAGTGCTGCGTGTCAGAATCTAGAATAGAACGAGAATGGATGAACTAGCAGGAAGGTGGGTACAAGTATGAAACCCTAAGTTTGTGTACCCTCTAAGGCTAAACCCACTATAGCCTACACAATATAAACATACAATGTTTGACACACCCCCATAGGCAAAGTGGGTGACAACCAGAGGGTCACAAGACCAGTCAAAGCAAAGCAAAGCAAAACAGGCTCAGGGTGGATCTCAAGGATACCACACAAATTCCGAGCACAAGCAAGCGGTCACAAGACCAGTTCACATGCAGTTTGATAATATAGCAAGAGATACAGTGATCGCAACCTAGCAAGTGTAAGCATGCAGGTATATATATAGAGATCACAGTACAAACAGAGTCAAGAAGTAAGCAAGTGAGGTCCAGCAGGCACAAGACCTAGAAGAGTACAGAAGCGCTGATGGTCACAAGGCTGAAGCGCCTTGGTGAACACATCAGCAGTGTTGGCCTCAGTGGCCACGTAACGCAGACAAAGCTGACCGCGCTGCTGCAGCTCTCGAGCAAGGAAGTACCGCAGGGCGATGTGCTTCGTTCTGTGCTCCAGTCTGTGCTCCTCACACAAGGCAATGGCAGCCTTGTTGTCGACGTACAGCACTGGAGGAGAACGAGGCCGCTCTCCCAAGTCGGTCAGCAGGTAGGTCAGCCAGCGTAGCTCCTGGGCCGCCATGGCTGTGGCGTAGATCTCAGCCTCACAACTGGAGCTGAGAACAGAAGAAGAGCGTGTGGAACGCCAAGAAACTGAGCCGGAGCCAAGGCTGAAGGTGTAACCCTGAGACGACCGCTGAGTAGCCTGGTCGTCCGCCCAAGAAGCGTCTGAGTGACCAGTGAGTACAACTCGGTCTCGCCCTCCAAGCACTAGCCCCATGCCCGACGTACTGCACAAGTAGCGCAACACCCTCTTAGCAGCATCCATGTGCTCCTTCCTGTGACGGCCAGGAGCGACATAGCGTGCAAGGATGCTAAGAGGGTATGCAAGGTCAGGTCGAGTGCAGGTCATCAGGTACATGAGGCAGCCCACAAGCTCTGGATACGGGCCACTCGGCTCTACGGACTCATCCGAAGGCAGAGCTGAGAGCGAGTGACCTGTAGGCAGAGGAGTGGACTGTGGCGAGGAGTACGTGAAGCGGAAGCGCTGAAGGATCTGCTGCACCATGTGTGACTGAGTCAAGGTAATGGTGCGCCGTGCTCTGTCCCGGGTGATCCGCAAGCCAAGATAGCTTGTCAGTTCACCCAGGTCTGTGCACGTGTGTCTCTTATGCAGCTCCGACTTCACGTGGGCGAGTGCCGCAGTGTCAGCAGTGGCAAAGACCAAGTCGTCGACGTACACGAGGATGTAGAACGGCGGCAGCGAGGTGTCGGTGCGTAGAAACAGCGACGGGTCAGCAGTAGAAGGAGCGAACCCAAGAGCCGCAAGTGTAGTCCTCAATGTGTCGTGCCACTCACGCGGCGCCTGGCGGAGACCGTAGACCGGTCGCTGGAGCCTCCACTGGGTGCCAGGAGGAACCGACCCAGTGAAGCCAGGAGGGCGGCGCAGCCAGATCTCCTCGTGCAGGCTGCCCTGCAAGAAAGCTGTGCTGAAGTCAAGTGAGTGAAGCTCGTAGTCGCGCTGAGCGGCTATGTGCAGCAGCACCCGAAGAGTAGTCATCTTCGGGGTGGGGGAGAAGGTCTGGAAGAAGTCTACTCCCTCTCGCTGACTGAAGCCTCGAGCAACGTAGCGCGCCTTGAAGACAGGAGGAGAACCCGGCGGCCGCTTCACCCTGAAAATCCACATGCCACTGACGATGTTCGCCCCAGGTGGGGGAACCTCGTCGATGTAGGTGCCTGTGGACTTCCAGGAAGCCATCTCTGCGTCCATAGCTGTCTGCCACTGAGAGGAGTAGGGACCCTCTATCGCCTCTGCGTAAGAGCGCGGGGTCGGGATGTCTGGTGCATCCGGGTCTCCCTCAGGGGCAACTAGCATGGACACGAGATGGGGCAAAGCAGCAGCAAAGCACTGGAACTCCTCCTGTCTGTCCTCAAGGACGTCCGTGCCAAGAGCACACTCACCCCCGACGGACGGAGGACAGACAGACTCAGACTCAGCAACAAGGCTAGCGGCGTAGTCTAGACGACACCGGGCAGCAAAGTCAACCAACTCAGCGACCAGAGCAGACGCAGCAGAGGACTCAAAGGTAGGGTCAGTGACAACAGTGGCGAGGAGACGCGTGACAGTGGGACTGGCAGCACGACGGGAGTCAGACTCCGGGTCAGGAAGAGTAGGTAGAGAGGACGCAGGAGGAGACGGCAGAGGGACACGCTGAGGAGCAGTGGAGGGACGCAGGGTCATGTAGTGAGTGCCAGGGACAGGAGGAGGACGCTCACGTGGGACACGACGACCAGTGCGAGCAGTACGAACAGGCGACGCAGGACGAGACTCAGGCTCACGACGCTCCGTAAGACCTCCTGTGGGACCAGTGTAAGGAGAGGGACTAGGGAGAGGCGAGGCAGGCGGTAACTGGGACTGCGACTGGACAGGCGGAGGACACTCTAAGGAGGGAGCAGGACAAGGAGGAGGAGCCTGACCAAGAACCTGCTGAAGGAGTGGTACGAAGTACGGTCGCGGCTGCGCAGCGTCTCCAGAACCACCAGAGACACCAGCGCCAGGGTCCTCAGCACCAGCAGTAGCTCCACCGCCCGGGTCCTCAGCACCAGCAGCAGCTCCACTGCCCGGGTCCTCAGCACCAGCAGCAGCTCCACCACTCGGGTCCTCAGCACCAGCAGCAGCTCCAACGCTCGGGTCCTCAGCACCAGCAGTAGCTCCAACTCCAGGGTCCGTAGCACCAGCAGCAGCTCCACCGGCCGGGTCCTCCGCACCAGCAGCAGCTCCACCGCCCGGGTCCTCAGCACCAGCAGCAGCTCCAACTCCAGGGTCCGCAGCACCAGGAGCGCCACTCCGAAGGCTGCAGCGCCGTGTGTACCACTCTCGGATCTGCTGAAGGGAGGGGAGCTCCCGGGTAGGAGGGGAAGCACTGGTACCCGCTCCAGCAGCACCTCTCCGGAGGCCGCAGTACTGTAGGTACCTCTCCTGCAGCTGCTGCGAGGAGAGGGCTCCTCCAGGTGTGGCACTCGCAGGCTCAGCACCCCCAGACTCAGCACCTCCAGGCTCAGCACCCCCAGGCTCCGCACCTCCAAGGTCTGCACCCCCAGGCTCCGCACCCCCAGGCTCAGTACCCCCAGGCTCAGCACCCCCAGGCTCCGCACCCCCAGACTCAGCACCGCCAGGCTCCTCACTCGCAGGCGCAGCACCCCTAGCAGGACGAGAGTCGACAGCGACCTCGACAGGCTCAACCGGGTCTACCTGGGACACACCTGAGGGAGCGGCACCCTGAGGGGGGAGGGGGTCTACCACAGCAGCACCTGGCGCGAGGAAGAGAGGCGGGGGAGGGAGCGGGGCAGTGCGGTAGGGGAAGAGACGGTAGTAGGGGACGGACTCGTCAAAAGTGACGTCCTGAGAGGGCAGAACCCGGCGCGAGGTGACGTGGTAAAACTGCCAACCAGGGGCGTCCGGGACAAAGCCAAGGAAGACAAAAGGAACAGCGCGACGGGAGAGCTTGTCCGCGGACGTGTCGCGAACAAAAGCTCGGGATCCCCAGACCCGGAAACGCGACGCATCGCCAACCTCTCCCGTCCAACGCAGTGTCGGGGAAGTCTCCGGCAAGGAGACATGGGGCCAGAGGTTGAGCTGATGCGCAGCGTATCGGACCGCAAACGGCCACAGAAAGTGGGGAGCAGCCGCATGGATCAGGGAGGTACGAGCGACCTCCATGACCAAGCCAATGCGGCGCTCAGCAACCCCATTCTGCTGTGGAGAGGCCGGAAGCGTGAACGACTGCTCAATGCCGTGCTCGGCACAGTAGGCTGCCAGAAGGTCGGAGGTGAACTCACCACCTCTGTCAGAGTGCAAACGCAGGACAGGAATGGAACGAGAATGGATGAACTAGCAGGAAGGTGGGTACAAGTATGAAACCCTAAGTTTGTGTACCCTCTAAGGCTAAACCCACTGTAGCCTACACAATATAAACATACAATGTTTGACACTGCGAGCTCCACTTTTTTTTGTCCTTTTCTTGTACAGCTGTCGAACGGGCACCAATCCCGGTACCTTTAACCAGCGCAGGGTAGGCCACGTGTTCACCCCCGTTATTCGGCCAAGTAGGTTGACTGCATGAGTCAGAACCAGGACTTGGTGGGGATGGTGAGGTTCGGGCGAAGTAGGGCCGCAGATCGATTCCACCGGCTTTTAATCTGCCCCCGCAACGTTCTTCAACCCCCGCTTAGCCGTTGGGCCGTTTCTTCTCGCGTGTCCCGGCAGCCTGTACCGACCCCTCCGAAATTATCGGGCGGTACCTTGGACACCGTTTAACCGTGGGTTGTCAGCAGCTGTCCCCGAAAACAACGTCCTTGGTCAGGGGAAACTGTTCTCGATACTGCCGGCCAGCTTGCAACAACACCAGGCACGCAGCGTCGCACGAGTTCTTTCGAGGTGTACCTGCCCCGATTTCCCTCGTCGCCTGCGTCCCACTCCTCGTAAGTGCGGTTTAGCCACCGCGTTTCCTGTTGCAGCCCGTAAGTGTCAGCAGGTATGAAGTCCCGTCTGTCCACGAGCACTCCTGCCGAAATTGCTGATGACGCGCCCGCCAATGCAGTAAAAGCCGCCGCACTTAACAGGTCGGGCGGGACGGCAGTTAACTCCCGCGAAGTCGGGCAGTCTTATGTGGTCTCTCCTCGCCACCGACTTTTTCGGACGCAAACTCCTTTTGCGCCTGGCGAGTTCCCCAGCCGACGTTTTCTTCAACAGAAGCTCCGAAATTTTCGCCACAGTGACGCACGTCCACTGTCGCCAGCTGCCGAAACATCTTTCGCGAGCCATGCGCGCAAAGTGACGATGAGCCACCGTCGCAACTTGCCGCATCAGACGAGCTCCGAAATTGTCGCGCAGCTGTTGACCCAAATCCGACGGCGTCAACTGTCAGAATATTATGCTCTAGCCTGCAGTGGGGTGCTCTATAGCGAGTACAACCCTTCTAGGGTTAGCTATTTGTACCACCATTGTTGCTAGTGCAACCCTCTCCTTTGCTTCATTCTCTCTTTCTGTTCCTAACTTCTGCCTAGCTTGTTTCGACATGCTATCAGAGCAGGACGATCCTGTTGGGTCGATCCTGTGGGTGGGCCCCACCACCTCAGTCTTCCGCTGCTCCTACTACTGTCTGTGTCGCACGCCCCGTGGCGTGCGACGGATTTTTCATCCCGCCGCGCGCTCAGGACGTGCGGCGGTTTTCTCCCCGCCGTGCGCCCCGAGGCGCGCGGCGGTTTCCTACCGTGGGGGACCCCGCGCGCCCCCGCCCTTTCCGTTGCGACGTCCTGGGGAGCCGCGCGCGGCCCCCCGCTGCCCCGATTTCCCGTCGCGCCGCCCTGGGGAGCCGCGCGCGGCCCCCCGCTACCCCGATTCGCCGTCGCGCCGCCCTGGGGAGCCGCGCGCGACCCCTCGCTGCCCCGTCGACGGCCGCGACGCCCTGGGGAGCCGCGCGCGGCCCCCGATTTCCCGTCGCGCCGCCCTGGGGAGCCGCGCGCGGCCCCCCGCTACCCCGATTCGCCGTCGCGCCGCCCTGGGGAGCCGCGCGCGACCCCTCGCTGCCCCGTCGACGGCCGCGACGCCCTGGGGAGCTGCGCGCGGCCCCCGATTTCTCGTCACGCCGCCCTGGGGAGCCGCGCGCGACCCCCCGCTGCCCCTTCGCGGCGCCCTAAGGAGCCGCGCGCGGCCCCTCGCTGCCCCGTGGTGGCGTCCTGGGGGCCGCGCGCCGTCCCCCTCGCCGTCCCCCGCGCTCCTTCCCCCGTTCCGCCCGTTTTAGGGTTTGGGGGTGAGGAGTGTGGGGGTGGCGACTATGGGGGTGTCGGTTGTGAGTTCCTCCCCCTGCTCCTCCTCCTCCCTAGTCTCCCTCTGCTACAGCTGCCGCTGAGGGGGGTGGTGTGTGGGAGCCTAGGGTTTGGGGTTTAAGGGGGGTACCGTGGGAGTGGAGCTAGCTAGGGTTTGAAGCAGAGGGTGTGTGTCGAGGGGTGTGGGACTGTTGGGGGAGGTTGAGCGGAGGTTGCCGTCGTGTCGTACGCAGCGCCTGTACTCCGGGGCACTCATTCCCGGTAGCTCAGAGAGCCGGTTGCGCCGTCGCCTGTGGGTCCGTTGCTCCTGCCGAGCATATTAGCCGCGGAGCCTGTTACTCCTGTACTCCGGGGCACTCATTCCCGGTAGCCACGTTGTCGCACCAGAGCCGTCTGTTGCCCGTGTGTCTGCATCTTCAGTCGTCGCCTCCTATCTACTCTCCTCTCGCCAGCCCTCCTCCTCCTCACTTGCCCCCTGTGACTGCCTCTAGCTTTGCTCATAATTTGAACCTTAAACTATTGCTTCTTGCTTGTGCTCAGAATGTGTGGTGACATCGTGATCCACCCTGAGCTTGTACTGCTTTGCTTGCTCTGCTGATTACACCCCACTTTGACTATGGGGGTGTGTCAGAATATTATGCTCTAGCCTGCAGTGGGGTGCTCTATAGCGAGTACAACCCTTCTAGGGTTAGCTATTTGTACCACCATTGTTGCTAGTGCAACCCTCTCCTTTGCTTCATTCTCTCTTTCTGTTCCTAACTTCTGCCTAGCTTGTTTCGACATCAACTGCCACACACGTTGATGACTCCGAAATCTTCGTGCAGGTGCCGACGCAGGTCCGCTGACGCCAGCTGCCTCACAAAATCCGAAATCGTCGGTAAATAACGCAGCGGAATAGTACTCACGTTCGATGTCGCGATAGCTCTAGCTGTCCGTTGCCCGGGGGGAGGGAGGTCACGGTCGATCGCGACCGTTCGAGCTAAGGATCTGGCGGTGCCGAAGGAGTGCCCCGTAAAACTATGGCCGCGAAGAGCAACTAACTAGTTCTCTTGGCCGGCCTACGCAACTCCTGGACCCCAAGACATCCTTCCTCGTCCCCCCCCCCCGAGGGGTAATACACTCTAATAAGCAGGGTAGGCTAGGAAAGTAGCTATGATACCAGGTGTTATGAATGAACTTGTCAGAGTGCGCAGATATCGAATAACGAGAATGAGAATTACAGAATGATTGAACAATGAAGTAGCGAGGCCTAAATAGGGGAAATCCTAGCTAGGCGGGGGGTTCGGGATGGGATGGCTCGGTGATGGCTACGATTGGAGCGGAGGCCGACTCGGGGGTGGTTGGGACGCGAAATTGTAGGCCGAACCAGAGGCTCGCATGGCCCTCGGGATGGCCTCGCTATCGAGCGCCTCAGTAAGGATTTGTAAATCCATACAGCTGGTGCTTTGATTACACTACACCTAGCAAAGTTAGTCATAGGAGCGTATATGATAACTAAATTGTGTATGATATACATTCTCCACTTGCTGTCCAGCGTGGCCCTTTCCTAGCCCTCTAGGGTAGTCATTTAGTGCTGCAAGAGGTGAATGCCCCTTAGCAGACAGCTGGCGTGCTGCAGATTACAATCAGAGAATTAAGACAAGACTCTTCAAGGAGTCTGCAGAGCAGTCGTCATAGGCAGGGCAGTCGTCATAGTATTTCAGATCTCAATCGTACAGCACACTAGATTGCATAATACAAAGAGGTATAAAATGGAGAAAAAAAAATATGGAAATTATTGCAGCCAATTCAGCTATCACGCGGTCGTTCCTTCCGTGTTGCTCACGTCTGCCTCCATTAGCTTCCCCACGTGTAGCGCTCTCTACCTAGGGCACGAACTGGCGAGGTGACGAGGTATTCGAGAATGGCGTGGTCCAGTGTTGCAACACAGCCATCCACCTGAGGGAGGCGAGTCAGATTCGGAAGCGAGCGTTCGCGTTGAGCATATCCTGGTGAGAAACTGCGCGTCTTCCTTGATGAAGAGTGATGCGACACGTCTCTGAGCGAGACACCGCCAGCGACGGCATGTCGATGCGATAAAAAGGCTAGTAGCGACGTCGTCTGCGAAAATTGGAATAGGGGTGTTGCGTAACCTGCGAGAAGAAACGTTCATCTGGAGTAGTGTTAGTGGAAAGGAGATCAGGCTTGGGCGCCACCAAGTTCCACATATCATCGGCCTGGCCGCATGGTATATGGGAGGGAGGGTTGGGTTGTAGATTCAGATCTACAAATGTTTTAGACTAGGTGACAGGTCCACAGACCTGTCGAAAGATAAGAAGCAATTGACTCCTTACTGCATTCTCCTTTACAAGTCTTGTCATAATCTTCAAATTTTGAGAAGTATATCAAAATTTTTTCATATTAAGACAAGACTCTTCAAGGAGTCTGCAGAGCAGTCGTCATAGGACAAACGAGACATTAGATATGAAGGAATGAGCAAAATTAAATAATCAACGGAACGGCCAAGGAGGCGCAAAGGTAAACGAGTTATTTGATTGGTTCACTACCTCGTTGCAATCAAATTGCATTGCTAGGAACAATGAAAGAAACTCGCGTGAGAGATTTGTGTCAGAATCCCAGCGACTAACCATTGGGATAAAAGGGCTTGTTTGTATAGCGGGTGAGTGCGCCCATAACCCCCCAGGCCGACATGCCTGTAACCCTTCCCTAGGATCATCGGGGATCCCCAGTGGACCTCTGACACCCCCCCGCACTGGGATGCCCGAGGTGCACACACCGGGAATCGAACCCGAGACCTTCGCTCTGATACCATGTTAGAATCCCAGCCACTAACCACTGGGATAAAAGGGCTTGTTTGTATAGCGGGTGAGTGCGCCCATAACCCCCCAGGCCGACATGCCTGTAACCCTTCCCTAGGATCATCGGGGATCCCCAGTGGACCTCTGACAATTTGTTCCCTTTTTTTTTTTTTTTTTTTTTGAGAACTTTGAGCAAGCTTCCAACCAGTTAATCATTTATCCGAAGGTGAACTACGTAGTGGTATACGCGAGGAATAGCCATTGTTGTTTGAATCGGACGATAGCGTTGGGTACAATAGCACAATGCAAGTGAAATTTGGCATGGACTAGGCAAGTTGTATGTATGCGCGCGTGACGGTAATCGACTCTTATTCCAAGTACAAGTGGACTAGCACAGATAGCACGATGATATACTTGTTTTGTCTGGCACAAGAGAACTGTCACTTAGTAATAAAAGGCACCGAATCAGGCCGAGCTCGCAAGGGCGCACTACGTGGCCCAACAAGGAGCAAAATTGTCTGGTGAAGCATACTGTACCACACGCATAGTTAGCATTTGTGTTCATGTAGATGTAATAGCCTATGCACAAGACTGAAATGGTTGAAGTTGTACGGAAAACAAATTCTCCCAACAATATGAGGTATGTAGAAACGACTCTCTCTAGTTTGCATCAACAAGCCAACTTGGGGAACGTACTAGATTCGTGTTGATGTTATCGAAATACTGCGCCAAATGAGCACGTGCAGCCGCTCATTCTATCGCGTTGAGCATCGTTTACAGTAGCTCTTGTCCCATGTCAATTTGCCTGAGAGCTTCTAAACGAATGACCTAAACAAGAAACTCAGCTCAAACTTTCAACGGCACAATATGCGGATTAGACTAGTTGGCACTTATCCATCCATGTTGTGGTAGGATGGGATGCTAAGTAGAGCCTCTTAAATCCCAGAGATTGCCATTGCTGTCAATCGTTCCACATTTCTACGTGAAGAAGAGCGCTGAAATTCGTGCTTTGAGTGCTATCTCATAGGCCGGTGCAATGTCTCGCCCTAACCATAATCCATAACCCACAATTTATGCCAGTAGATTTTGGTGAAGGCAATCCTTCGACACCAACGTGAATACCGTATAAGCAATGCTCAGCATACTATGTAGTGAATGGAATCAACAAGGAGCAAGCTCGTCCTGGCCATACAGGTGCAACAAAGCCGGCGAAATGAACTTGATCGCGATAATACAAATCAGGTGAGGTTTGGACCCATGGTAGCAATATTTTACGCTGATGATGCTGATTTCCAGCATGCAATTCTCTACACTGGCTGAATTATCAGCATCATTGGCTGGAAAGTTACAGTGGTGATTCCGCCATATAAATGTCCAATCTAACGCAGATATGTTTGACTTACAGCTTACGTTGCATGGACAACTTGGATTTCTATAAATGAATGTGGTCGGGGCCTCAATCAAAGGCTGGAAATCAGTAAGATGGCGACAAGGGTTGGATTCAACCAATACGTTTCAGACGTGTCAAACGGCTCGGATAGGTAAAGGTCGGCCGCATGCCATGGATAATGATTTATGTGCCGGATGACTCACATAGCGGCGAAATGGCAAGACGCAACGCCCATCGTATGAATTCTCCACAATAATGTCCGAGCAGTGCACAAATTTAGTGCAACATGACAAGCGGGAAAACTTCATCGCCATAAATCCAAATTGCGCGTCACCAAACAAAAATCCAACACCTTGAGCAAATGTGTCAAATGTTGTAGCCTATAGTGAGGTTTGTCTTAGGGGGTACAAAACTTAGGGTTAGCTATTTGTACCCCAACCAACATCAATGCATCATCCATTCTTCATTTTGACATGGTATCAGTTAGGTTAGGATCCTGTGGGATCCCGTTCCTCCGTTCTCCGTTCGAGCCTCCCGAGCCTGATCCTAGCTCTCATTCGTCCCGGTTCCGTTGTTACCGCGCGTAGTGCCGCGCCTAGCGCCACTCCTAGCGTCGCGTCCTGCCCGCCCTTTCCCCCTCGTCGCGTCCCTTTCCCCCCGTCGCGTCGCGCTCTTTCCCCCCAGCCGAGTCGCGCCCCCCTTTTCCCCCCGTCGCGTCGCGCTCTTTCCCCCCGTCGCGTCGCCCCCCTTTCCCCCCGTCGCGTCGCGCCCTTTCCCCCCGTCACGTCGCCCTGCCCCGTCCCGTCGCCCTGCCCCGTCGCGTCGCCCTGCCCCGTCGCGTCGCCCTGCCCCGTCGCGTCGCCCTGCCCCGTCGCGTCGCCCTTCCCCGTCCCGTCGCCCTGCCCCGTCGCGTCGCCCTGCCCCGTCGCGTCGCCCTTCCCCGTCCCGTCGCCCTGCCCCGTCGCGTCGCCCTGCCCCGTCGCGTCGCCCTGCCCCGTCGCATCGCGCCCGCCCTTTCCCCCGTCCCGTCGACCCTACGCCCTGGCCCGTCGCCCTAGCCCGTTCTTCCGCTGCGACTAAGGCCCCCCCCCCCCCCACCTGAACCCTAATTTGCCTCTTACCTCCTGCTGTTACTCGCCTGCTCGTTCGCGTTAGTTCTCGCTATGGCGACTCCGCGAGTTCTTCGTTTCGACGCTGACGGTAGACCTCTTGACTTTTCCGTCTGGCTTCTTCGCGCTCGCCGTCTGTTAGAGAGTCAAGTCCAGGGGGGCGAGACCCTCTGGTCGCACGCTACTGGTGACCTCCCCGAGCCCCCCGAGCCTGCCGCTTTAGGTCCTGCCCCTGACGATGCTGCTACGGCTCGCTTTGCCCGTCAGCGCGCTGACAGGACGGCTTGGACGTCGCGTGACGCTGCGGCCTGCATCGCACTCAGCAGCCTCCTCCCTGAGTCAGAGGAGGTCCACTTCACTCAGGTTCGCACCGCTGCTGCGTACCTCACTGCGATTAAGGCCCGCTACTCTACTCCCGCTGCTGTCTCTCTTGGCCGTCTTTTCCTCCCGTTCCTGTTTCCTGATCTCGCCTCGTTTGAGCGCTCTGCTGACTTGATCGCTCACCTCCGCTCGCTCGACGCTAGTTACCGCGCTGCTTGCACTGAGGCACAGCTTGCACTGCTTCCTCCCCCTATGGCGATTACTATCTATTTCATCGCCACTAGCCTCCCTGACCGCCTTGCCTCCGTTCGCGACGCGCTTCTGCTGAAGCACCCTAGTGAGCTCACCGTCGATGTCCTTGAGTCTACACTCAAGGACGTCGAGAGCAACCTTCGCTCGGTAGCCGCTGCCTCTGGTGCTGTGCCCCCCCCACTCTTCCACGGGTGCACAGTCCCGCAGTTGCCCACCTTTACTGCCTCACTTGCCACTGCCGCTACTGACGCGACTGCAGCTGCTGTTACGACTGCGTCGCGGTCCCGCGGTAGGAGTGGCAAGAAAGGCGGTTCTGGTGGTGGTAGTGGAGGTGGAGGCGGAGGTAGTGGAGGTGGCGTTGCGCCTGGCAGCGGTGGAGGTTCAGGGCCTGGAGAGGCGCCTCGTGCAGTGACTGGTGACTCCACTGCGCCTGCTAGTGGTGGCGACGCCCGAGTTCGTCAGTCGCCTCCTGTACTTCCTGCCCCGGTTGGTGGAGCAGCGGCGTGGTACCAGGCTCAGCGTCAGCAGCAGCTTCTGCAGCACCAGCAGCCCCTCTCCTCCCAGCAGCCTCAGCAGCAGCAGCGGCAGCAGCTGGCTCCAGGGTCGGGGCTGCGTCAGACCCAGCGCGGTGCTGCTTACACTCCCTGCACCTACCAGGTTCTGACAGGCCCTCGTCGTGGCCACCCTTGTGGCCGGTTTCACCCCCCTGGTCAGTGCTTTGCTCAGCTCACTGACACGGTTCGTTTGGTCTACGGGGTTGGTGCTCCTGCCCCTGACTGGCTGCCTCTTGTTCAGCGCTACGGCTCCGCTCTGTGGGGCATGTCTGCTGAGCAGTTAGTTGATCTGATTGGTACTCCCCATGCTATGTATGCTGTTGTTGACTCTAGTGTTTCTGACTCTGCTTACTCTGGTGTTGTTAGCTTAGGTGCTAGCCTTGCTCAGTTGCCTGTTGCTAGTGTAGGTTCTTGTGTAGACTCTAGTCCAGCGGCTACCTCAGAGGACGGTTCGCTGTCGTTCACGCTGGACTCTGGAGCCTCTCACTGCTTCTTTCGTGACAGCACGACACTTACGCCTCTTCCTGCGCCTGTTTCTGTGGCGCTGGCTGATCCCACTTCGGGACCAGTCACCGCGCGTCACACTACCACCTTGCCGTGTCCGGCTGCTCCTTCTGGGTCTCTCACTGGGTTTCACGTCCCCTCGTTCTCCCGGAACTTGGTGGGCGTGCGACCCCTCGTGAGTCAGCACGTGGGTGTGTGGTTTGAGCCTTCTGGAGAGACTGCGGTGTGTGTTGACGGGGACTCTTACCAGCCCCTCGCCACTTTTGCTGCTGAGCCGGGCTCCGGTCTCTACACTCTTCACACTGGCCCGCGCGCTCAGCAGCGACTGCAGCAGCAGCAGCAGCCGCAGCAGCAGCAGCGGCAGCAGCCGCAGCCACAGCCACAGCGGCCGCCGTCGCAGCAGCCACTCCTCCCAGTTCCTGTCCCTCCCCCTAGTCTCCTCCCTGCGTCTCACCAGGTGGTTCCGTCCCCTCAGGTTGTCGCGTCCAGTCCAGTCGCTGCGTCTTGCTCCTGTCGGTCGCTTGCCCACCCCACCGTTCTGTGGCACCACCGGATGGGACACCCTTCTCTTCCACGTCTGCGTGCTATGTCTAGTCAGCGTCTGGTCTTAGGTCTCCCGCGTGTCTTGCCGTCGCTGCCGCCGTCCCTTGCACCACCGTGCGGTCCTTGCGTCGAGGGTAGGCTGCGTGCCACCCCTCACTCCTCCTCCCTTCGTCCGGCCACCGAGCCTTTTGAGACGCTGCACTTGGACGTCTGGGGCCCTTCTCCTCGCCCTGGCCCTGAGCGTGAGCGTTTCTTTTTGGTGGTCGTTGACGACTACTCCCGCTACACCACAGTGTTCCCCCTGGCGAGGAAGTCTGAGGTGACTTCTACGCTGATCAGGTGGTTGCTTACCACCCAGGACACTCGTGGTCGTCGTGTCAGCTGTCTCCACTCCGACCGCGGGGGCGAGTTTCGCTCCGGCATTCTCGCTGGATTCTGTCGCGAACAGGGCATTCGTCAGTCCTGGACGCTTCCGGAGTCCCCACAGCAGAATGGGGTTGCTGAGCGTCGCATAGGCCTGGTCATGGAGATTGCCCGCACCTCCTTGACTCACGCCCGTGCCCCCCATTTCCTGTGGCCATACGCGGTCAGGTACGCCGCGCACCAGCTGAACCTCTGGCCACGCGTCTCTCGGCCGGAGGCTTCACCGACCAGTCTTTGGACAGGGTCCCCTGGTGTCGCGTCGAGGTTTCGTGTCTGGGGGTGCTTGGCTCTTGTCCGCGACACCTCCGCGGACAAGCTCTCGCCTCGCGCCGTTCCTTGTGTCTTCCTTGGTTTCCCTGAGGACTCCTCTGACTTCACCTTTTACCACCCTCCCTCTCACCGGTTCTTTGACTCCCGTGACGTCCGTTTCGAGGAGTCCACCCCGTACTACGTCAGGTACCCCAGTCGAGGTCTCCCGGTTCCTCCTCCCCCCCTCTTCCTGACAGCCGCTCCCCCGCCTGCTCCCCCGGTACAGCCTCCCCCCCCTGGTCCAGCCCCGTCTGGTGTGTCTCAGGCTAGCCCTCCCCCTTCGGTAGCCCCCCCTGTACAGCCTCCCTCCCCACAGTCTTCCTCGCCGCCTCCTGCAGGTGCTCCCTCTCGGGAGGTTGGTCCTGCGACTGTCCCTGTACAGGTCTCTGGTTCTGGGGGTGCTGGAGTTGGAGCTGAGCCGCGGGTTGCAGAGGACTCTTGTCTTCCGGGGGCTGGTACTGGTCGTGCGGAGTCTGGGGGTGCTGGTGCGGAGTCTGGGGGTGCTGCGTCTGGGGGTGAGGGTGCGCCTCCTTCAGGTTCTGGTGAGCCTGGGTCTGGAGCTGGTGTTGGTGCTGCCTCTGGGGGTGGTGTGCTTGGTGCTTCGGAGGTCGACTCTGGGGCTGCCGCTGCCCCGGACACTACTCCTTCCCCCCACCCCTACCCGACCAGGTTCCAGGCTCGTGTTCGCCGTGCTCGTGAGGAGCAGCTGGAGTTGGAGAGAGAGGAGAGAGAGTTGCAGCGGCTCGAGGAGCAGGAGCGACAGCAGCAGGGGCAGCAGCCGCTGGAGCAGCAGCAGCCGCAGCAGCCGCAGCAGCAGCAGCTGCCGTCTCCTCCTCCTGTCTCGGGTCTTCGGACCCTTGGTCTCCCCTCTCCCTCTCCTTCCTCCTCCCCCTCTCCTCCCGTCTCTGGTCCTTCGCTTCCTCCTCCTGACCCCTCTCCCGCTGTTTTCCCTCGTTCTCAGTCTTCGTTGTCCCCTCCTTCTTCTCAGACTTGGGCCTCTCGTCGCTCCCCTCGTGCTCGTCCCTCGTCTCCTGTTCCCTTCACTGACCTTCGTACTGCCTTACTTCGTTCTAGTCCACCTCGTCCGTCTCCGTCTGTGCTTCCGTCTCCTCCTGAGTCGGCTCTCACTGCGTCGCTCCCTACTCCTGTCACAGACTACTACCGCACGTACCGTCCTCTTCTCTCTCGTGTTCTCGCCTCGCTTGTTACTCACCCTCGTGCCTCTGTGTCCTCTGTGTCCGCTCTTACTGCCGCAGTCACTGACTTTGCCTCTACCCGCCGCCTTGACTTCGCCACCGCTCTTGTGGCTGCTCCTCCTTCCAGTCCTCTGGCCGTCGGGGGTGTGTCTGCCCTTGGCTGTGACGCCCTAGAGGACAGGCAGTTTGAGCTAGAGTTCCTGGCCGCCGCTTCCCCTCATCTCTGTGCCATGCTCCTCGCCCCTGAGGGTGACCCCGACGCCCTTGACATTCCGACTCCTCGCACTTACGCTGAGGCAGTGTCAGGGCCTTGGGCCTCTCAGTGGAGAGCTGCCATGGACGCAGAGATGGCCTCCTACAGATCCACAGGCACCTACGTCGATGAGGTTCCCCCTCCGGGGGCGAACGTAGTCGACGGCATGTGGATCTACAGGGTGAAGCGGCCACCGGGATCTCCTCCGGTCTTCAAGGCACGCTACGTGGCTAGAGGTTTCAGTCAGCGCGAGGGAGTTGACTTCTTTCAGACCTTCGCGCCCACCCCGAAGATGACCACTCTTCGGGTGTTACTACACGTAGCAGCACAGAGAGACTACGAGTTACACTCTCTTGACTTCTCTACTGCTTTCCTTCAGGGCAGTCTTCACGAGGAGGTCTGGTTGCGTCGTCCCTCTGCCTTCACTGGCTCTTTCCCTCCTGGGACCCAGTGGAGGCTGAGGCGACCGGTTTACGGTCTTCGTCAGGCTCCTCGTGAGTGGCACGACACCCTGCGTTCTACCCTGTCTGACCTTGGGTTCCAGCCGTCTTCTGCTGACCCGTCGCTGTTCGTTCGTCGTGGCCCCACACCTTTCTTTGTTCTGGTCTACGTTGACGACCTTGTTTTCGCCACCCCTGACAGGGTTGCTTTGGCACACGTGAAGTCCGAACTGCAGAAGAGACACACCTGCACTGATCTTGGTGAGCTGCGCCACTACCTTGGCCTGCAGATCACCAGGGACAGAGCTGCTCGCACCATTACACTTTCACAGTCGCACATGGTGCAGCAGGTCCTTCAGCGGTTCGGGCTTCAGCACTCCACAGTACAGCGCACACCTCTTGCTGTTGACCACAGACTCACTGGACCCTTTCCTGACGAGCCGTTCGAGCCTAGTGGTCCCTACGCAGAGCTTGTGGGTTGCCTCATGTACCTGATGACTTGTACTCGCCCGGACCTCGCCTTCCCTCTCAGCGTTCTTGCGCGCTTTGTTGCGCCAGGGAGACACCGTCCTGTTCACTGGACAGCAGCTGTGAGGGTGGCGAAGTACCTAGCGACGACGTCAGGCGTGGGGCTAGTTCTTGGAGGGCAGCAGTCTGTCGTACTTACTGGTCACTGTGACTCCTCTTACGCTGACGACGCTGAGACTCACAGGTCTACTCAGGGGTACTGTTTCAGCCTGGGTTCTGGAGCTGTTTCCTGGCGGTCCACGCGCTCCTCTTCGGTCTCGACCTCTACAGCTGAGGCTGAGATCTACGCTGGTGCCATGGCGGCACAGGAGCTGCGTTGGTTGACCTTCTTGCTCACCGACCTTGGTGAGCGGCCGAGCTCTGCACCGACCTTGTTCACTGACAACAAGGCGTCTATTCTCCTTTGTCGAGAGCCACGACTGGAGAGCAGAGTGAAGCACATTCACGTCAGGTACTTTCTTCTGCGAGAGTTGCAGAGGCGTGGACAGGCTCGCTTTGAGTTTGTGGAGTCAGAGGCCAACACTGCAGACATCTTCACCAAGGCGCTTCCGCCTTGTGACCACCAGAGGTGCTGTGTGCAGTTAGGCCTTGTTGACACTGGTTCTCGTGTTGCTTAGACTTGAGTGTACTGTTTACTTTGCTTTCTATATATCTCTGTTACTTCTTGGACTGGCCTTGTGGCCACTGTTGTTTGTGCTCAGACTGTGTGGTGACGTTGTGATCCACCCTGAGCTTCGTTTCTTGGACTGGTCTTGTGACCGTACTCGTTTGGTTCTGCTAGACACCCCTCACTTAGGCTATGGGGGTGTGTCAAATGTTGTAGCCTATAGTGAGGTTTGTCTTAGGGGGTACAAAACTTAGGGTTAGCTATTTGTACCCCAACCAACATCAATGCATCATCCATTCTTCATTCTGACAGTATCATCATTCTTGTATAAATTTGTGTTTTTAGCATTTTATAATCACACAATAAATCACTTCCGTCTATCTCCTATCCATAGGAACTGGATTGAGCTCGTTCGCTAAACAACACAGCTCGTGACGCTCGTTTATGCGTTTGACGACATGAATCTAAGCAATGATAGGCCTGTGCGCAACACGGCACCGTTTCAATATCTGTATGCTTTCGTTAGCCCTATTTCTTCACACAGTTCCCTATTTTATCCATTTCCCTAGCCATAGGAACTGGTTTGAGTTCATTCACACAACTACGTAGCACGTGACGCTTGTTTGCGCGTTTGATGGCATGAATCTGTGCAAGGATAGGCCAGTACGCAACATGTCACCGTTTCGTCGTCTATATGTTGTTTTTAGCCCTATTTCTTCACACAATTCCCTAGTTTATCCATTTCCCTAGCCACAGGAACTGGTTTGAATTCATTCGCACAACTACGCAGCACGTGACGCTTGTTTGTGCATTTGATGGCCTGAATCTGTGCAAGGATAGGCCAGTACGCAACATGTCACCGTTTCGTCACCTAAATGTTTTTTTTAGCCAAATTTCTTCACACAATTCCCTATTTTATCCTTTTCCCTATCCATAGGAACTGTTTTGAGTCCATTCGCAGAACTACGCAGCACGTGACGCTTGTTTGTGCATTCGATGGCCTGAATCTGTGCAAGGATAGGCCAGTACGCAACATGTCACCGTTTCGTCGCCTATATGTTTTTTTTAGCCCTATTTCTTCACACAGTTCCCTATTTTATCCATTTCCCTAGCCATAGGAACTAGTTTGAGTTCACGCAGCACGTGACGCTTGTTTGCGCGTTTTGTCAGAATGAACGGACAAGAATGAATGAACTAGCAGTGAAATGAGTACAAGTACCTAACCCTAGAATTGTGTACCCCCTATAGGCTAACCCACTGTAGCCTAAACAACCACAACATATATAATGTTTGACACACCCCCATAGGCAAAGTGGGGGAGAGCAAGGGGTCACAAGCAAAGCAAAACAAGCTCAGGGTGGATCTCAAGGATACCACACAAATTCCGAGCACAAGCAAGTGGTCACAAGACCAGTTCACATGCAGGTTGATAATATAGCAAGAGATACAGAGATCACAACCTAGCAAGTGTAAACATGCAGGCATATATATAAAGATCACAGTACAAGCAGAGTCAAGAAGTAAGTAAGTGAGGTCCAGCAGGCACAAGGCCTAGAAGAGTACAGAAACGCTGATGGTCACAAGGCTGAAGCGCCTTGGTGAACACATCAGCAAGGTTGGCCTCAGTGGCCACGTAACGCAGACGTAGCTGACCACGCTGCTGCAGCTCTCGAGCAAGGAAGTACCGCAGGGCGATGTGCTTCGTTCTGTGCTCCAGTCTGTGCTCCTCACACAAGGCAATGGCAGCCTGGTTGTCGACGTACAGCACTGGAGGAGAACGAGGCCGCTCTCCCAAGTCGGTCAGCAGGTAGGTCAGCCAGCGTAGCTCCTGGGCAGCCATGGCTGTGGCGTAGATCTCAGCCTCACAACTGGAGCTGAGAACAGAAGAAGAGCGTGTAGAACGCCAAGAAACTGAGCCGGAGCCAAGGCTGAAGGTGTAACCCTGTGACGACCGCTGAGTAGCCTGGTCGTCCGCCCAAGAAGCGTCTGAGTGTCCAGTAAGTACAACTCGGTCTCGCCCTCCAAGCACTAGCCTCATGCCCGACGTACTGCACAAGTAGCGCAACACCCTCTTAGCGGCATCCATGTGCTCCTTCCTGTGACGGCCAGGAGCGACATAGCGTGCAAGGATGCTAAGAGGGTATGCAAGGTCAGGTCGAGTGCAGGTCATCAGGTACAAGAGGCAGCCCACAAGCTATGGATACGGGCCACTCGGCTCTACGGACTCATCCGAAGGCAGAGCTGAGAGCGAGTGACCGGTAGGCAGAGGAGTGGACTGAGGCGAGGAGTACGTGAAGCGGAAGCGCTGAAGGATCTGCTGCACCATGTGTGACTGAGTCAAGGTGATGGTGCGCCGTGCTCTGTCCCGGGTGATCCGCAAGCCAAGATAGCTTGTCAGTTCACCCAGGTCTGTGCACGTGTGTCTCCTCTGCAGCTCCGACTTCACGTGGGCGAGTGCCGCGGTGTCAGCAGTGGCAAAGACCAAGTCGTCGACGTACACGAGGATGTAGAACGGCGGCAGCGAGGTGTCTGTGCGTAGAAACAGTGACGGGTCAGCAGTAGAGGGAGCGAACCCAAGAGCCGCAAGTGTCGTCCTCAGTGTGTCGTGCCACTCACGCGGTGCCTGGCGGAGACCGTAGACCGGCCGCTGGAGCCTCCACTGGGTACCAGGAGGAACCGACCCAGTGAAGCCAGGAGGGCGGCGCAGCCAGATCTCCTCGTGCAGGCTGCTCTGCAAGAAAGCAGTGCTGAAGTCAAGTGAGTGAAGCTCGTAGTCGCGCTGAGCGGCTATATGCAGTAGCACCCGAAAAGTGGTCATCTTCGGGGTGGGGGAGAAGGTCTGGAAGAAGTCGACTCCCTCTCGCTGACTGAAGCCTCGAGCAACGTAGCGCGCCTTGAAGACAGGAGGAGAACCCGGTGGCCGCTTCACCCTGAAAATCCACATGCCACTGACGATGTTCGCCCCAGGTGGGGGAACCTCGTCGACGTAGGTGCCTGTGGACTTCCAGGAAGCCATCTCTGCGTCCATGGCTGTCTGCCACTGAGAGGAGTAGGGACCCGCCATCGCCTCAGCGTAAGTGCGCGGGGTCGGGATGTCTGGTGCATCCGGGTCTCCCTCAGGGACAACTAGCATGGACACGAGATGGGGCAAAGAAGCAGCAAAGCACTGGAACTCCTCCTATCTGTCCTCAAGGACGTCCGTGCCAAGAGCACACACACCCCCGACGGACGGAGGACAGACAGACTCAGACTCAGACTCAGCAATAAGGCTAGCGGCGTAGTCTAGACGACACCGGGCAGCAAAGTCTATCAACTCAGCGACCAGAGCAGACGCAGCAGAGGACTCAAAGGTAGGGTCAGTGACAACAGTGGCGAGAAGACGGGTGACAGTGGGACTGGCAGCACGACGGGAGTCAGACTCCGGGTCAGGAAGAGTAGGAAGAGAGGACGCAGGAGGAGACGGCAGCGGGACACGCTGAGGAGCAGTGGAGGGACGCAGAGTCATGTAGTGAGTGCCAGGGACAGGAGGAGGACGCTCACGTGGGACACGACGACCAGTGCGAGCAGTACGAACAGGCGACGCAGGACGAGACGCAGGCTCACGACGCTCTGCAAGACCTCCTGTGGGACCAGTGTAAGGAGAGGGACCAGGGAGAGGCGAGGCAGGCGGTAACTGTGACTGCGACTGGACAGGCGGAGGACACTCTACGGAGGGAGGAGGACGAGGAGGAGGAGCCTGACCAAGAACCTGCTGAAGGAGCGGCACGAAGTACGGTCGCGGCCGCGTAGCGTCTCCAGAAGCAGCAGAGACACCAGCGCTAGGGTCCTCAGCACCAGCAGCAGCTCCACCGCCCGGGTCCTCAGTACCAGCAGCAGCTCCACCGCTCGGGTCCGCAGCACCAGCAGCAGCTCCACCGCGCGGGTCCTCAGCACCAGCAGGAACTCCACCAGCCGGGTCCTCAGCACCAGCAGCAGCTCCAACGTCCGGGTCCTCAGCACCAGCAGCAGCGCCACCGCTCGGGTCCTCAGCACCAGCAGGAACTCCACCAGTCGGGTCCTCAGCACCAGCAGCAGCTCCAACGTCCGGGTCCTCAGCACCAGCAGCAGCGCCACCGCTCGGGTCCTCAGCACCAGCAGGAACTCCACCAGCCGGGTCCTCAGCACCAGCAGCAGCTCCACCAGTCGGGTCCGCAGCACCAGCAGCAGCTCCAACGTCCGGGTCCGCAGCACCAGGAGCACCACTCCGAAGACTGCAGCGCCTCGTGTACCACTCTCGGATCTGCTGGAGGGGGGGGAGCTCCCGGGCAGGAGGGGAAGCACCGCGACCAGCTCCAGCAGTACCTCTCCGGAGGCGGCAGTACTCGAGGTACCTCTCCTGCAGCCGCTGTGAGGAGAGGGCTCCTCCAGGTGTAGTACCCCCAGACTCAGCACCCCAAGGCTCCGCACCCGCAGACTCAGCACCCTCAGGCGCACTACCCCCAGGCTCGGCACCCCCAGGCTCCGCACCCCCAGACTCACGCACGGGCGGTAGCTGGCGACGGGCGACAGCAGCAGCGGGCGCGACAGTAGGAGCTGCAGCGGCGCACGACCGCACGGCAACGGCAGCGGCGCACGAGCGGCAGCGGCAGCGGCAGCAGCGTCAGCGAGCGCACAAGTGCGCGGGCAGCGGGCGGGCAGCGCGCGAGCAGCTTGCGGGCCGCGCGCGAAGAATCGGCTGCGTGCGGGCGGCTAGCGGGTCGCCCGCGAAAAATCGGCCGCGCGCGGGCAGCTAGCGGGTCGCGCGCGGTTAAAAAACGAGCCGCGCGCGGGTGGCTAGCGGGCTGCGCGCGCGCGGTAGGTAGAAGGCGCACGAGGGCGCACGGTAGGTAGGTAGGTAGGTAGGTAGGTAGGTAGGTAGGTAGGTAACGGTGGGCCCTAAAACGGTCCTAGTGAAGGACCTGCTCTGATACCATGTCAGAATGAACGGACAGGAATGAATGAACTAGCAGTGAAATGAGTACAATTGCCTAACCCTAGAATTGTGTACCCCCTATAGGCTAACCCACTGTAGCCTAAACAACCACAACATATATAATGTTTGACACGTTTGGTGGCATGAATCTGTGCAAGGATAGGCCAGTACGCAACATGTCACCGTTTCGTCGTCTATATGTTGTTTTTAGCCCTATTTCTTCACACAGTTCCCTAGTTCATCCATGTCCCTAGCCACAGGAATTGGTTTGGGTTCATTCGCACAACTACGCAGCACGTGACGCTTGTTTGTGCGTTTGATGGCCTGAATCTGTGCAAGCATAGGCCAGTACGCAACATGTCACCGTTTCGTCGTTATATGTTGATTTAAGCCCTATTTCTTCACCGAGTTCCATAGTTTATCCATTTCCCTAGCCACAGGAACTGGTTTGGGTTCATTCGCACAACTATGCAGCACGTGACGCTTGTTTGTGCGTTTGATGGCCTGAATCTGTGCAAGGATAGGCCAGTACGCAACATGTCACCGTTTCGTCATCTATATGTTTTTTCTAAGCCAATTTCTTCACATAATTCCCTAGTTTATCCATTTCCCTAGCCACAGGAACTGGTTTGAGTTCATTCGCACAACTACGCAGCACGTGACGCTTGTTTGTGCATTTGATGGCCTGAATCTGTGGAAGGATAGGCCAGTACGCAACATGTCACCGTTTCGTCGTCTATATGTTTTTTTTAGCCCTATTTCTTCACACAATTCCCTAGTTTATCTATTTCCCTAGCCACAGGAACTGGTTTGAGTTCATTCGCACAACTACGCAGCACGTGACGCTTGTTTGTGCATTTGATGGCCTGAATCTGTGCAAGGATAGGCCAGTACGCAACATGTCACCGTTTCGTCACCTATATGTTTTTTTTAGCCCTATTTATTCACACAGTTCCATATTTTATCCATTTCCCTAGCCATAGGAACTGGTTTGAGTTCATTCACACAACTACGCAGCACGTGACGCTTGTTTGTGCGTTCGATGGCCTGAAACTGTGCAAGGATAGGCCAGTACGCAACATGTCACCGTTTCATCGTTTTGTTGTTTCTTTGAGCATCGTTTCTTCACACATCCATAGATTTAAACCAACTACCTTGCCATAGGAACTAGTTTGAGCTCATTCGCACAACTACCCAGCCCGTGACGCTTGTTTGTGCATGGGTTGGGGCGAACCAGGCAATGTTGTCGAAATTTCATGCAGGCTAGTGAAACAACCGAACATATGGATGCAGGCTGCCACCATAGTAGGTCATAGACACAGCAACTACTTCTAATTACACAAAAAACATGCTTGAAATTAGCACATGTCTATGATAGCCTGAGAATGAGTTGTTAGGTGCTAGAAGCTTCGATGATGTAGCTTGTATCTTGGCTTTGGTAAATTTCACCCAAAATAACTTTCCAGTCCAGAACAGTAGAGGAGGTATAGGGGAGATAATAGAGCCATCAAACTTATGATTTGGACTACAAACCAAGTGGTTATCAACCTTAATAGGTATTGAAATAGGCGGGCATTTGGAGCCACAAACCACTTTTAAATGTGTTTTTTGCAATTCTTTCGGTTGTAGTTGTTAGAATAGTAGCCTAAGTAGACTAGGGTTTTGGGGTAAGAGAGTAGCGAGAGAAACGGAAGAAGAGGGCTTACACTAATGAGCAAGATACATGATATAGTTCAAGGGAAGGTGAGCACAGTGGTGCACCACCAAATAGTTAAGAACAATAACTGCAGTAACTACAGCACGCAGGATATATATTAAACATAACTTTGACAGTAGTATGGTAAAGGATACCTAAATCAATCTAGAAAAAAAAAAACCACCAACTTAGAAAGTCCCAACACTTTGCAATATGGCATGTCTATGAGACACTTTCTGAAATGTAATCTGTGTGAAAGCACACAAAGTTGTACATAATGACTGTTCAGCTTGTTCTGACCACATCTCTACACGATCCCCTTTGGCGACTTACGTTTTGTAAGGTTACACTTGGCAGCTGTCCCGGCAAATATATTTGCAGCCAATCCTTGCTCACGCTTTTGACACCCTAGCTGATGCATATCCTTCTCTTGCGATATGAGAGGTGGCGGCGGTTGAGCCATCGTTGCTGCGTTGGAAAGTGAAGTGCCCTGGTTGGTGCTCCGCTGGTGCATGAATCATAATCTTCACAAGTTGGTGCTTCGCTGGCGCACCAGCACAACCACCCAGTTTCTCACCGCCTCGCTGGAGCACTACCACCCAGTTTCTCACCGCCTCGATTGAGCACAACTACCCAGTTTCTCGCTCCCCTTACTTAGAGAGAACTTCAGCTCTCCCTTTCGTGAGCAGCTAATTTCTTTTCTGCGATATCTTCGTTTCTGTTGTCAGCGCCAGGGCCAGCGCCAGCGCCAGGGCCAGCGCCAGCGGCAGTCGCAGCAGCAGCCATAGTGACTGGTGCGTTATCTATTCGCGCTCACCTTCTGCGTACCTTCGACCCTTTCTTTTGTCTCACTCTAATCTACTCGCGATTACCTTCGTTGCAGGGAAACATCCGTCTTTTGGAAGTCGTCATTAGTAGGTAAGGCTTGCGATGACCGTGATATTTACTTAATTGTCACCCAATGCTGCACGGTATCCTGCATTTTCCTTATACTTATGTCTCTTCTCTTGACTTCTCCTGCACGTTTCTGTCTCCCTCTACTTTACAGGAAAAAATGACGTCTCACTGGCGTCTCATCCCGTGGTTTGCCTGAGTTGTGCTAATCGTGTGTTCTTTTGCAGGTTGCGTAATTATGACCGCTTCCGCACCACTGGTGGTTGCCCCTTTTTGTGGTTGCTACTCACAACGTTATGTCTGACCCAGATGCTTTGCACTGATGCTAAGGCTAGTTAATTGTCAGTAACTGCTCTGTCTTTTTATTATCGTATGTTTGCAGGTTCTGTATCTGTATGCTTCGTATCCTATGCCGGATTGTGCACGTACTGAGTGCTGTTTTTTCGGAATGCAGGATTTATGCTTGGTCGTTGTTTATTCTAGGTTGTGTGATGTATTTAACCCTGTATGTTGAACGTCACTACATAATTCGTCATGTCTTGCCGTGTATATGACACAGACCCATAAACGTAGTATATCCATTGGATTTAATATACAGTTAATTAATAATTATCACGTTCAAATCGAGAGTACATATCAAAACTATATCCGACCACGGTTCCGGATGTAACAGAAATATGCATACTGTAACAGTTACATTCGGTAACCACGGAATTACTGTAGTGCGGCCTCACCCGAAGAATGTCGAGTCACCCTATGGCGAGCAGTCTTACTTTGCGTCAACCCGGAACTCTTTTTCCGCAATTGGGTGTGTACAGTTTCTGCGCGCTTTGGGAAATATCGAGTTCGATTGTGGAGGGAAAAGCAGGGGTTGGGAATGATGCCGCGTGGGATGACGAATTCAAGCTGCAGGTGACACGCTGTAAGTGTGTATTGCAATACGCCAATCCCAGGCATCCCAAAAATTGCCCCAGCGATGTCATTCAAACCTCAAGGGAATGGATGGCATCTGGATTGACACACACGTATAGGTTCCGATGTCATATCTGCCTGCTCGCCCCCACAGTCTACCAGCGCGATTTTTTCCTAACGCGTGCACGTCGAGCGCCTTGGGCGCATGGCAGCGGCGGCGATAGCAGGGCAAGTACAAAGAGCGGCCTCGCTGGACGCATTCGTCAGCGCTGCCTCTCAGCCTTCCCGCATTCGCCTCCGTCCTTGCATTCGACTTGCATTCAAGTCGAAACAAGGTTCCATTCGTTGCACCTGCGACACTCCATTTTTTTCGTTTTTTTCTAGTTGCTCGCTACTATTTCAGCAATCCGCGCCGCCCGCCATGATGGCGCCTCGCCTCGCGTCGTCCCGCGTCGTCCCCGCCCTCGCGCTCGTCGCGCTCCTTTGCTTAGCGGTCGTCGATCACGCCGCGTGCAGCGCGCGCTCGCTCGGCCTTCCGCGTTTCGCGGGGAGGTTCGGCGGGTTGGTGGGGGGATCGGGAACAGGCGGCAGCTGGTCCTTCTTCCGGGCCCCCTGGGCCGGCGGCGGGCAGAGCGGGCAGGGCGGGTTTGGCTCGCAAGGAAGTGGCGGGATGAGCGGACAACCAGGTAGTGTGGGCGGAGGGGGTATCGGCGGAGGCGGAATGGGCGGAGGAAGTATGGGCGGAGGGAGCATGAGCGGAGGGGGAATGGGCGGGGGAGGGATGGGTGGTGGAGGTATGGGCGGAGGAGGCATGAGCGGAGGAAGCATGGGCGGAGGAAACATGGGTGCAGGGGGAATGGGCGGCGGAGGGATGGGTGGCGGAGGAAACATGGGCGGAGGGGGCATGGGAGGCGGGGTAGGCATGGGCGGAGGAGGCATGGGCGGAGGAGGCATGGGCGGAGGAAGCATGGGCGGAGGAAGCATGGGCGGAGGAATCATGGGCGGAGGAAGCATGGGCGGGGGAAGCATGGGCGCAGAGGGAATGGGTGGCGGAGGAAACATGGGCGGAGGGGGCATGGGCGGAGGAAGCATGGGCGGAGGAGGAGGCATGGGGGGTGGGAGTGGGTCATCGGGTGGGAGTGCGTGTGGCAACAGCAGCAGCAGCAGGAGCGCCAAGCTCACGAGCAGCAATGGCAAGAGGTGCGCCCCTTTCCTCTGCCACTCTGCACGCCCGCTCAAGCCATTTCGTCCGCTCATGTCTGTACTTATGCCCCCCCCTTCCTCCTTTCCCTCGCCCTAGCCCTCCTGCCTTGTTCGCCCTGCCCTGTCCCCCCCGCCCTGCTTTCCCTGGCCCTATTCCCTCCCCTGTGAGTGCAGGGTGATGGCGAGCAACGGGTGTCCAGAGTACGCATGGCGGGTGCAGGCCACGCTGTACGCGCCACTGCAGCAGCAACTCTCCTTCTCTGTGCCGCTCGCCCCCACGCTCGCCTCCTCCCCCACTCCCGTCGCCCTCAACGGCACCTGCAAGATGGGGCCCATCGGCTTCGCCCTCAACGGCGTGCCCTTCTACAGGTGACGAGGAGGGGGGGAGCAGAGGGGTACGGGGTAGAAGGGGGGTTGGACCGCTGTGCTGTGGGGGCAGCATGGAAGATGGATCAGCGGGGTCATGGTGTGGTTTGGGGGAGAGGTTAGGGGCAGGAGGGGGGTACCGGCGTGACAAGGACTTGGGGTTTGGCCTGCTCGAATTTGATTCCTTACTGTGCCACCCCCATTCTGCTCTTCTGCTTACTTGGCTGCACCTTCCACCTGCCACCGCACGCCCTCCTGCCCGCATCACTCTCCCTGCACACCGCACGCCCTCATATCCCACACCCGTCTCTCCCTCTCCCTCCCCCTCGCCCCCTGGCAGCGCGTGTGACGCGCTGGGTCGGGTCTCCCGCATCGCTCCTCCCCGTGCCTCATTCTCCTTCTCGCCCATATCGTCCCTGCCCGTCTCTCCCTCTCCCCCTTGGCAGTGCGTGTGACGCGCTGGGTCGGGACGCGCTGCAGTACGAGGGGGCCACGTTTGACGCGTGTGGGGGGCACCCCACGCCCTCGGGCCAGTACCACTATCACGTCGCTCCCGGCCTCGCCAACCCCTCTGCCATCTCCTCCTCTCGCTCCACCAGCTTCAAGCTCTGCAAGTGCGCTCCCCCGTTCCCCCGTTTCCCTGCTTCCTTGTTCTCCTGCTCCCCCGTTCTCCACCTGCAACCTCTGCTCGTTCCAAAGCCATCCATGTTCCATGCGCCATCCACTGCCATCCACTGCCATCCACTGCCATCCACTGCCATCCACTGCCATCCACTGCCATCCACTGCCATCCACTGCCATCCACTGCCATCCACTGCCATCCACTGCCATCCACTGCCATCCACTGCCATCCACTGCCATCCACTGCCATCCACTGCCATCCACTGCCATCCACTGCCATCCACTGCCATCCACTGCCATCCACTGCCATCCACTGCCATCCACTGCCTCATGCCATTCATCTCGTAGCATTCCACGCATCCTCACTCCTCTCCCTCCTCCCCTCCCCCCCCCCCCCCCCACCCCCTTGGCAGTGCGTCCTTCTGGCAGGACGTGCCGGGGCAGCACTCGCCGCTGCTGGGCTTCCTGGCAGACGGCATTCCACTGTTCGGCCCGCGCGGAGCGGGGGGAGCGCTGCCGGCAGGGCTGGACGAGTGTGGGGGGCACGTGGGCGACGGCAGGGGGGGCGAGCCGGCGTTCTACCACTACCACGCCAGCTCCACCGCGCTCTACACCGTCGCCTGCCTCAAGGGCTGCGTGTCTTCTTCTGACTGGGGCACCCTCGGCTCCGCCTCCTGCAGCAACGCCTCCAGTGAGTGCCTGGGGGGACGTCTGTTGGTTGTCGGCTTTGAGTGGCGAGGGCTGTGAGTGTCAAGGGCTGTGAGTGGTGAGGTCTGTAAGTGTGTGCAGCTGGTACGTTGTTGTACGTGTGACCCTTGAGTCCTCTAATCTCCTGTGCTCTCCTCTCTTTGCCTCGCCTCTCCTCTCCTCTCTTCGCCCATCCCTTCTGTCCTTTCATCTCCTTTCCTCACCTGTTCTCTCCTCTCCTCTCCTCGTCTTTCCTCTACTTTCATCTCCTCTCCTCGCCTCTCCCCGCTCCTCACTCAGTATTATCTGCTCATCCATCCTCTCCCTCCTAAATCCCACTCGATGGCACACATCAGAGCAATACGACTACTCGTCGCTGGCAGCAGTGCAGGCAGCATGACTCCGCTGCCACCACACCAGCCGCCTCCGCTCCACTCCTTGGGCTGCTGCTGCCCGCTCCGTGCCAGCTGTTGCCCTTCTAGATGTGGGGCAGCTTAGGGTAGCACATTGTTACACGGGCAAGTCGTTGTTGTGCCGAAGGATGTGTTCCTACCCCGTATCAGTCACCACGTGGCTCTGATTGGCCATATCAAGGCCTGTATGCGGTGGTTGGCACGATGTAGGAACGCAACCTGCATGAGGACTGCTGTGCTGCCTGTGTTTGTGTGCTTTGTGATTCTCATCTCCGTAAACAAATTCCCAATCAACCATGATGTCCCGGATAGTAGACAAGACTTTGCCAGAGAGTGAAGAAAGGGACTACAATGAGGGAAAAAGGTTGGGATATGTACGGTAGCAAGCACGACCCAATCTACCGTAGCTCACAAAAACACATGCCATATACCGTATTCTCCTAGATAAAACACCCTAGGGTATTATGAAAACCACTGGGAAAAAAGGGGGGGTGGGGGTCTCCTCAACGGAAAATACCCGGGTCTTATTATATGGTACATTTTTTATAAAGCAGAAAAGATGTGAAACAAAATCAGAAGTCTGACTTCACTTCAATAGTGCTGATCAGTTCCGCAAAACCGAGTATACGAGGATAACGTGACCGCCCACTAGAATCTGCTGTTGGAAACAGTGAATCTTAAGCGCTTCAGTCGTGTCGAAACATCGCACCAGAAGCGAAGCAAGCTGTATCGAAACAAACGCGAGTCAACCTTCGGAGGTTGAGAAGTTGCCGGAGGTTACGCGAAAGTCAAAGGTCAAGCGACCTTTGACCTGACAAATACAGCGCGACAGTTAAGGACACACAACTGACTCGTTACAGAGCAGTTGCCCGAGTCGTACTGTATCGAACCGCAACAGCAACAGTAAAGTAGTTACAAACTGCATCCTTTCATATTCCTTGTATTATTATATAATCTTGTACTTCCTTGCTATAATCAATCTACTTTGCCCTCATATACCAGCGCAAGGTGGTTCACAAACTTTGTTAAACGCTTCCGCTATTACAACACTATCCCACCCAGAGTTCTCCCTTGAAAAGATCCTAAGGGGCTATCTCAGCCCAACATGGTATCAGAGCAAACAGGGGAAACTCTACTACCTTCAAATCATTACAAGACATGGCAACAAGCAAGGAAAGGAGCTCATCTAACGGCTCCCCAGGCACTACTCCTACTCCACCTCCTGCCTCTGGCCTGCAGACAGAGGAAGGCACGGCAACAAGACCAAGAATGACATCTACTGAGACTCCCGCAAATCACCCCGCGAACTTCGACCCGAGTATAATGGAGAAGTTCTTCTCCTTCATGTCCTTCTACGAGCAGCACCAGCAGTCGGGACCTGCACAATCACACAACAGCAACAACAACGGAGCGACACCCATGAGCCTCGACGGGTCGTCATATGCGCGCGGAAACCAACAACAGCAACCTACCTTCGCCCCGTACGAGCGCGGGTCGATCAGCTTCATGCCGCAATCTTCACCTGCACAAGACAAGCCACTGGACGCGTTACAAGTGCAATCACAGTTCGCGCACGTTCTAAAACTGCAGACATCAAGACCTTTCGACGGAAAGGACTTCTTCACTTGGTCATTCGAGTTTGAGTTAATGATGGAAGGCGCGCAGATACTCGGCTTCTTCGACGGGTCCCTGCAATATCCAGCAAACGGCACACAGTATGAGAAGCAGCAGTACACGTATCAATCGATGATGGCGTATACGATTCTGCTGAGGAACGTCACACCAACTCAGCAGCAGAACATACGCTCTTACCGGGGTTACGGCAACTCCGCTGAGCTCGCGTACAGCCACCTGAAGAGCCTGTATCAAGCAACAGACAGCGTAAACCAAAGCAAGTTAATGGCGCAGTTGACAACAGTTGAAATGAAACCGGGAGAAAAGGGGATGACGTATATCAGCCGATGTCGCGAACTGCGCGACAAGCTTCTTCGATGCGGAGGATCGATCTCCGAGGACGCCTTCGTGACGGTCATCATTGGTGGTCTCGGTCCTCAATGGCGCGCCACCAAAGCCATTCTTCGAGCCCACGGGAGAATCTCTGAAGCAGCACTCTGCGCCGAAATCCACGCCGAGCAGCAGGACATGGACCTGCAAGAAGAACGACACAGGAAGAAGACAACAGCATCAGAATTTGCCTTCCACACTCAGCGACGTTACAACAACTACAACAACCAACAGCAGCAACCGAAGCCAGTACCTCCCTTTTGCCACATCTGCAAAACCTCAGGGCACCCGCGCACACATTGCCCAAACCGTCAACAGTCAACAACTCCGCAGCGGCATCTACGGCCTTCAAGCAATCAAGTTGCGTCAACACAGGCGAACCCGACGACTCAAATTCAAGCTTCAACGACCTCAACGGGACAACCTGCACAAGAAACAAGAAATATCGTTAGCTGCATGGCAAGACTGAGTGACTCTTGCGTCACGGAATCACCACCATACTACTCACCAGAAGAACAGCTCGATGAAACGACACCTCGCCGCGAAGCACTTCAACCGAATCCAACCTACGCAGCCATCGCCCAAAACGAGCCATCCGGAAAGGACACGTGGTTCTTGGACAGTTGCTGCGGGCAACACATGTGTTCTTCAGGACGCTTCGTGCAGCGAGAGTACCAGCTTCAACGGGAAGTTGTCATCACCGTCGCCAACAATCAGAACCTGCGCACACGACGACAAGGAGTTGTTCAACTTCAGTCACGAGAGACAAATGTTATTCTGCAGATGTCCAAGGTCCTAATCGCAGAGGGCTTGGGCTACAACTTACTGAGCGTCAGTCAGTTGATGGCGAAAGGCATTCACCTTGAAGCAGACAGCACAACTCAAGAGTTCAAGCTGTACCACGGAAGGGGAGGTCTCTACATCGGGAAGGCGGTCCTCAAGAACAACGTCTTCGTTCTCGACTTCGTTCCCGATCTTGGCACGGCCGACAGCGACGCCATCGTAAACTTCACCAACTGGACACATCCTCCAGATCTTGATCCAGACTTCAGTCCGAGCGGTTTCTGGTACTCGCACACCATTCATGAAACAGAGAGAACAAGGGCGTTAGCGACAATTCAGCAGTCGGCAGCAGCAGAGACAACATCAGCAGCAGCAGAGACAACATCGGCAGCAGCACAGACAACATCAGGAGCAGGAGAAACAACATCGACAGCAGCACCGACAACAGCAGCAGCAGCAGAAACATTAACACCAGTCACCGGTCCCTCAACGGCACAGCCCTTCATCAACGAGACGCCGCCGACACCGGCGCAGCAGCTCAACCCGGCACCACGGGAAGTTCACAGAAGCGCGAACATCATCGCCGGCTTCTACTCCAACTCCGACATGTACCGACGCTCGCCAGGACACCGCGCCAACGAAGAAACCTGGCACGCAAGAATGGGACACCCAAGCAACACAGTATTAAACAACACGATAAGAGCTGGAGTACTTGACAAGGATTCACTCTTACTGACCGACGGCAGAGAACTTCAGCGAGCTCGAGGAACGTGCTTCACCTGCCCCGAAGCTGACTTACCGCATCAGCCCTTCGTTTCGCATCACAACCCAAGCGCACCTGCATATGCACCACTCGAGAAAGTGTACAGCGACATCTTGTACAACCGCGAACCCGGACAAAACGCGTATAACTACACCATCACCTTCATCGACGCCGCTACACGTTACGTCTGGCACCTAAACTTACCAAGTCGCGACATGGCTTTCGAGGCTTTCGTGGCATGGCTTCCAGCAGCAGAACGGGAATCGGGAGCTAAGCTCAAAAGTTTCCAATCAGACGGAGGAGGAGAATACTCGTCACAGCGGTTCAAGCAGTATCTGGCGGAGAAAGGAATCAAGAGACTCATCTCCCTTCCCTACGCCCATCAACAGCAGGGTGTAGCAGAAAGGATGAACAGGACTCTGCAGAACACCATGCGCAAACTGTTACGTGGCATGCGGCTACCCAACCACCAGTGGCCCGAGGCAATGGACCACGCCGTGATGCTGCACAACTTGCTTTCTTCGTCGTCACTCCCGAACAACACATCACCGCATCTGCTGTGGACAGGGAAACTGGGCAGCACAAAAATGTTACGAGTCTTCGGCTGCATGGTACAGTACCGACCCCCATCTGCACGAGCCGGCCGATTCTCCCAACGGGCACAGTGGGGACTACACCTGGGCATAAAAAAACATTACAACGCGTGGAAAATCTTCGACATCCACACCAAGGAAACAGTAGCAGCACGTGATGTCATTTTCTACGAACGGCTCACACTGCCAACATACCTTGCCAACCTGGACGAAAATCGAGACCCCACAGGTGGCTTCCGTGGCGATCGAGCCTTCGCTTCGGCAGAAGACGAAGCTGACTGGGACGAGCAGAACGTGGAAGGAGCCTCGGAAGAAGCCGGACCTCTTCCCTACTGCTCAGTGGACGTACCGATGGACGAAGATAACCCTCGCGAAAGCGTCAACGCCGAAACCTACTACCACTTCGCCGACAACGGTTACGTTACACCTGCTGAAGTCAACACCAACGAAGCAGAACGCATAGGGCCCAACTTCACACCTGATCCAGAAGCTGGAGACGAGGCAGTCTATCCCGAGGACACCACACTCCCCCGCTACACACAGAGTGGACTCCAGATACTCGGGCTCGTCACCGCAGTCCACGGCACCGCCATTCCTAAAGAGCCTGCAACGATTCAGCAGGCTCTGGGGGGGGAACACAGGGAAAAATGGCGTGAAGCCATGGACAAGGAGCTGAAAGCGCTAGAAGAACGCAACACCTGGAAAATCGTTCCTATCGGTGTAGCACGAAACAAGACCATTCTCACCGGAAAATGGGTCTTCCGCGTGAAAACGAAAGCAGATGGCACCATCGACAAATTCAAGGCGCGCTGGGTCGTACGCGGCTTCGACCAAGAGCACGGACGCGACTTCACCGAAACCTTTGCTCCGGTCAGCCGACACACCTCACTACGCATTCTCCTCGCAATCGCCGCCATGAAGAAGAAAAAGCTACGACAAATCGACGTCGCAAACGCCTTTCTCTACGCACCTGTTGACGCAGAAATTTTTGTGGAGCTGCCGCACGGCTCCAACACAGATTCCACGCATGTCTGCCAGCTGCTCAAGTCGCTTTACGGGATCAAACAGGCCCCGCGACTATGGCAGCAATACCTGCACGCTCGTCTCATCCGCATCGGCTTCAAGCAACTCCCGCACGACCAAGGCATGTATCGACTCACTAAGAACAACGACTACGTCCTGTTAATCGTCTACGTGGACGATCTCCTCTACATCGGGTCAACCGACAGCATCGCAACCTGGTTCGAAGGGGAGCTGCAGAAAGACCTCACACTTACGGTCTCGTCTACCGTCACACAGTACCTCGGCCTCAACATCCGAGAAGAAGAAGATGCGATCTATCTCAGCGCCGAGAAATACGCCGACACTATCGCTAAACGCTTCGCTCTCACACCAGCCGCCATCTCCACGCCATACCGCTACACGACAGGAACCGAGAAGGGACGATCCACTCTACTCAAACCAGCCGGCATACGCGACTATCAGAGGAAGCTCGGATGCCTCCTCTTCGCAGCCGTCACATGCCGTCCCGACCTCTCATACTCCGCAAGTCAACTCGCCACCTACCTCAAGAAGCCTGAAACAGAACATCTGGCGGAACTTGACCGCGCTCTTCACTACTTCATCAGCACCGCGACGATCGGCCTAACCTACCACAAGAACGCAGCTACACCAACTAAGCTAATCGGCTATGTCGACGCCGATCACGCCGGCGACTCCGACAACAGGCGCTCACGTACCGGCTACGCCTACCGCCTCGAACCTATCGGACCTATTTCCTGGCAGTCGAGCAAGCAGGAGTTAATCGCGCTATCATCAGCTGAGGCAGAATATATCGCACTCTGCTCAGCCACCAAGGAAGGCCTTTATCTCCGCGAGCTGCTGGAAGAAGCAAAGTTAGCTGAGTTACCCAACTTCACCCTGTTCTGCGACAACCAGTCTGCAATTCGCATCGCCAACAAGAACGGCTTCGCGAACAGGACGAAACACATCGCCCTGCGCTACTTCTTCGTGAAGGACGAGATCGAGAAGGGGAGACTTCAGCTGTCATACTGTCCCACGTCCGAGATGGCAGCCGATTATTTGACCAAGAAACTCGGAAAGCAGAAATTCGAGTACTGCATGCTGCTGACTGGACAGAGCCACGTCATCAGCAACGACACTCCAGAAGCGAAGGGGAGTGTTGGAAACAGTGAATCTTAAGCGCTTCAGTCGTGTCGAAACATCGCACCAGAAGCGAAGCAAGCTGTATCGAAACAAACGCGAGTCAACCTTCGGAGGTTGAGAAGTTGCCGGAGGTTACGCGAAAGTCAAAGGTCAAGCGACCTTTGACCTGACAAATACAGCGCGACAGTTAAGGACACACAACTGACTCGTTACAGAGCAGTTGCCCGAGTCGTACTGTATCGAACCGCAACAGCAACAGTAAAGTAGTTACAAACTGCATCCTTTCATATTCCTTGTATTATTATATAATCTTGTACTTCCTTGCTATAATCAATCTACTTTGCCCTCATATACCAGCGCAAGGTGGTTCACAAACTTTGTTAAACGCTTCCGCTATTACAACACTATCCCACCCAGAGTTCTCCCTTGAAAAGATCCTAAGGGGCTATCTCAGCCCAACATCTGCCACATGGCAAATTCCAGTGGGTAACTCCACCGTGGCCGGAATCGCGCACGGTGGTGCGTTGTCACTGTACCAGTCACTTCTTGACTGGTTTGGTCCCTGTGCCTCATGTGAGAACGTGAGTTTCACCTCGGGCCACTTGCAGCGGAAGATTCGCCAGCGCGGCGACAGCGAGATTGTAGGAGGGGGGAAATGTCGCCAGATTCGAAGACAAAGTACATGCGAAATTTCATCTAGGGAGCAATTCTCGCGATATCCTCCCCTAAGGAATTTGACTCGATAACAGCTATAATAGGAATCTATAAGAAAAGGGGGGTGTTATAGAAAATCACCCCCAAAGGTGTCAAACATTATATATGTTGTGTTTGTTTAGGCTACAGTGGGTTAGCCTATAGGGGGTACACAATTCTAGGGTTAGGTACTTGTACTGATTTCACTGTTAGTTCATTCATTCCTTCTCAGTTCTTCTGACATGGTTTCAGAGCAGGTCCTTCGCTAGGACCTAATTTCTCTTCGGGCCCACCACTACCTACTACCTACTAGCGCCCTCGTGCGCCCTACTATCGGAGCGCGTCTTAGCGCCTCCCCCCTTAGCGCCCTCGTGCGCTTCTCCTTTCTTTTTTTTTGCGGCCCCGCTGGCCCCGTCGATAGCGCGCGAGTCTCGCTTAGAGGCCCCGCAGCCCCGTCGCGCCCCGCTTAGAGGCCCCGCGGCCCCGTCGCGCCCCGCTTAGAGGCCCCGCGGCCCCGTCGCGTCCCCCCTTAGCGGCCCCGCCGACCCGTCGACCCCGCCCGCGCCCCGCCTAGCCGCCCCGCGGCCCCGTCGATCCCACTCGCGCCCCACCTTAGAGGCCCCGCGGCCCCGTCCCGCCCTGCCTAACGGCCCCGCTGGCCCGTCGACCCCGCTCGTGCCCCGCCTAGCGGCCCCGCGCCCCCCGTCGAGCCCCGCTTAGAGGCCCCGCGGCCCCGTCGCGTCCCGCTTAGCGGCTCCGCCGGCCCGTCGACCCCGCTTGCGCCCCGTCTAGACGCCCCGCAGGCCCCCAGCCGAGCCGCGCCGCCCGTACCTGAGCCGCGCCGCCCTACCTGAACCGAGCCGCGCCGCCCGTACTGAGCAGCCCCGTCGATACTGCTGCTCCTACTACTGCTCCTACTGCTACTACTGCTGCTACTGCTGCTACTGCTACTGCTACTGCTGCTGCCACTATGGCTAGTCCTCCTGTACTCGCTTTCGATGCTGAGGGCCGCCCAGTGAAGTTCGACACCTGGCTAGATGACCTGCACCTCTTCCTACAGCTCACTGCCAAGGAGGATATCTCACTGTACGACCACGCCCTCGGTCACGCTACTGCCCCTCCTACCACTGCTGACAGCACTCAGCGCTCACAGTGGCAGACTCGTGACGCCCACGCTCGCTTTGCCATTCGCAACTCCCTGCCGCTAGATGAGCGCGAGCACTTTGGCCAGCACAAAACTGCTAAGGACCTGTACACTGCTGTCGTCGCTCGTTACTCCTCACCTGCTTCTGCCGCACTAGGCCGCCTCTCACTCCCCTACCTGTTCCCCGACCTGGCCTCCTTTCACACAGTTGCTGACCTCATCACCCACCTCAAGACTAGTGAGGCCCGCTTCCGCGCTGCTATGCCTGACGAGTTCCTTGCTAGCAACCCCCCCCCGCTCTGGCTCACTCTCTACCACATCGTCACCCGCCTCCCTGACTCTCTGCGCGCAGTCAGGGATCACTTTCTAGCTCGCTGCCCCACTGAGCTCACCATTGCCCTCCTCGAGAAGGAACTACTTGCAGCTGAGGCGAGCATCGTCGCTGTAGGTGCCTCTCGTGGCGAGCCCCGCACCCCCTTCTTTGAGGGGTGTTCCCCTTCCCCCCTTCTCCCCTCTGTCGCCTCTGCTGCTGCTGTCGACCTCCTTGGTGCTGAGAAGGTCGCGACCGCGTCTGCTTCGAGCGGGCGCCGCAGGAACAAAGGGGGCAAGGGTGGAGGTGGCGGCGGGGGAGGCGGGGGTGGAGGCGGTGGGAGTGGAGGAGGGGCTGGAGAGGCTAGTGGCGGCAGTGGGGGTGGTGACGGCAGCGGCGGGGGCGGTGGCAGGGGCGGGGGCGGCAGCGGGGGCGGAGGTGGTCGTGGCAGCGGCAGAGGAGGAGGTGGTCGAGGAGGTGGCGGCGGCGGTGGTGGTCGTGGAGGAGCTGGCGGTGGTCTGAGCCAGCAGCACACTCCGTCGCTCCAGGAGGCCCGTGAGTGGTATTCCCAGCGCCCGGGGGCGCGTGGCTTTAGCTGCACGTACGTCATCCGCACTGGTGACCGCACTGGTCAGACGTGTGGGAGGCCGCACCCCACGCACCGCTGTTTCTCGCGCCTTGACGACGCTTGGCGCGCTCAGTTCCCTGACGGCGGTGAGCTGCCCCGCTGGCTTGATCTGGAGAGGAAGGGAGTTGATATCTGGGCTCTAGACTTTGATGCTATTCTCACTGCCATGTATGCGATGTTTACTAGTGGAGAGGGTGCTCAGTACTTGCGTGTTCCGCCCGACCCGGGCATTCTGACCAGTGAGGCTGCTGCTCTAGGTGCTAGTGAGGCTGCCACTGCAGGTACTCGCGTGTCTGCCACCTCAGGTGATGGTGAGGCTGTCGCTCTAGGTGCTAGTGAGTCTGTCTCCCCTGGTACTGAGTCGACTGAGGCACTGCACACCTTCACCCTGGACTCAGGTGCTTCTCGCTGTTTCTTTCATGACCGCACTGCCCTTGAGCCACTCGCTCGGCCAGTTGCTGTCTCCCTCGCTGACCCCTCTGGGGGTCCGGTCATTGCGACCTCCTCCACTGTTCTTCCCTATCCTGCGGTCCCGTCTGGCACACTGTCTGGTCTCCACCTCCCCTCGTTCTCTACGAACTTGGTGGCGGGCTGTGCGCTCCAGGACGCGGGTGTTCACCAGTTCACCCCTGCCTACAAGCGCGTGACACACTGCACGTGTGCTCGGACGGGCCGTCACCTGGCTACCTTCACTCGGCAGCCGGGGTCGGACCTGTACACACTGACCACTGAGTCCCCTCAGGTAGCTGCGTCCGCGTCTGCGTCAGGTCAGCTGTCGGCCCCCTGCTCGTGTCGCTCTCTGGCGCACGACACCGTCCTCTGGCACCACCGACTTGGCCACCCGTCTGTGCAGCGCCTTCGTGCCATGCACAAACGGCAGCTTGTCTCTGGTCTTCCCAGGGTGCTCCCTCCCCTCCCACCCTCGCCTGCTCCTCCCTGTCTTCCCTGTGTCGAGGGGCGGCAGCGCGCCGCTCCTCACTCCTCCTCCTTTCCCCCGACGACTGCTCCCTTGCAGACGCTCCACCTGGACGTGTGGGGCCCAGCCCGCGTCCGTGGACAGGGTCAGGAGAGGTACTTCCTGATTGTTGTTGACGACTACTCTCGCTACACCACGGTCTTCCCCTTGCGCACCAAGGGTGAGGTCCCTGATGTCTTGATCCCTTGGATCCGCAGAGCTCGTCTTCAGCTCAGCGAGCGTTTCCGCTCGGACTTTCCTGTCCTGCGTTTGCACTCTGACAGAGGTGGTGAGTTCACCTCCGACCTTCTGGCAGCCTACTGTGCCGAGCACGGCATTGAGCAGTCGTTCACGCTTCCGGCCTCTCCACAGCAGAATGGGGTTGCTGAGCGCCGCATTGGCTTGGTCATGGAGGTCGCTCGTACCTCCCTGATCCATGCGGCTGCTCCCCACTTTCTGTGGCCGTTTGCGGTCCGATACGCTGCGCATCAGCTCAACCTCTGGCCCCGTGTCTCCTTCCGGAGACTTCTCTGACACTGCGTTGGACGGGAGAGGTTGGCGATGCGTCGCGTTTCCGGGTCTGGGGATCCCGAGCTTTTGTTCGCGACACGTCCGCGGACAAGCTCTCCCGTCGCGCTGTTCCTTGTGTCTTCCTTGGCTTTGTCCCGGACGCCCCTGGTTGGCAGTTTTACCACGTCACCTCGCGCCGGGTTCTGCCCTCTCAGGACGTCACTTTTGACGAGTCCGTCCCCTACTACCGCCTCTTCCCCTACCGCACTGCCCCGCTCCCTCCCCCGCCTCTCTTCCTCGCGCCAGGTGCTGCTGTGGTAGACCCCCTCCCCCCTCAGGGTGCCGCTCCCTCAGGTGTGTCCCAGGTAGACCCGGTTGAGCCTGTCGAGGTAGCTGTCGACTCTCGTCCTGCTAGGGGTACTGAGCCTGAGCGTGAGGAGCCTGGCGGTGCTGAGTCTGGGGGTGCGGAGCCTTGGGGTGCTGAGCCTGGGGGTGCGGAGCCTGGGGGTACTGAGCCTGGAGGTGCGGAGCCTGGGGGTGCTGAGCCTGGAGGTGCTGAGTCTGGGGGTGCTGAGTCTGGGGGTGCTGAGCCTGAGAGTGCTACACCTGGAGGAGCCCTCTCCTCACAGCAGCTGCAGGAGAGGTACCTACAGTACTGCAGCCTCCGGAGAGGTGCTGCTGGAGCTGGCACCAGTGCTTCCCCTCCTACCCGGGAGCTCCCCTCCCTTCAGCAGATCCGAGAGTGGTACACGCGGCGCTGCAGTCTTCGGAGTGGCGCTCCTGGTGCTGCGGACCCTGGAGTTGGAGCTGCTGCTGGTGCTGAGGACCCGGGCGGTGGAGCTACTGCTGGTGCTGAGGACCCGGCCGCTGGAGTTGGACCTGCTGCTGGTGCTGAGGACCCGGACGTTGGAGCTGCTGCTGGTACTGAGGACCCGGCCGTTGGAGTTACTACTGGTGCTGAGGACCCGGGCGTTGGCGCTGCTGCTGGTGCTGAGGACCCTTGAGTTGGAGCTACTACTGGTGCTGAGGACCCGGGCGTTGGAGCTGCTGCTGGTACTGAGGACCCGGCCGTTGGAGTTACTACTGATGCCGAGGACCCGGGTGTTGGCGCTGCTGCTGGTGCTGCGGACCCTGGAGTTGGAGCTACTGCTGGTGCTGAGGACCCGGGCGTTGGAGCTGCTGCTGGTACTGAGGACCCTGACGCTGGTGTCTCTACTGGTTCTGGAGACGCTGCGCGGCCGCGACCGTACTTTGTACCGCTCCTTCAGCAGGTTCTTGGTCAGACTCCTCCTCCTTGTCCTCCTTCCTCCTTAGAGTGTCCTCCGCCGCCAGTCCCGTCGCAGTCACAGTTCCCGCCTGCCTCGCCTCTTCCTGGTCCCTCTCCTTACACTGGTCCCACAGGAGGTCTTACCGAGCGTCGTGAGCCTGAGTCTCGTCCTGCGTCGCCTGTTCGCACCGCTCTCACTGGTCGTCGTGTCCCACGTGAGCGTCCCCCTCCTGTCCCTGGCACTCACTACATGACTCTGCGTCCCTCCACTGCTCCTCAGCGTGTCCCACTGCCGTCTCCTCCTGCGTCCTCTCTACCTACTCTTCCTGACCCGGAGTCTGACTCCCGTCGTGCTGCCAGTCCCACTGTTACGCGTCTCCTCGCCACTGTTGTCACTGACCCTACCTTTGAGTCCTCTGCTGCGTCTGCTCTGGTCGCTGAGTTGGTTGACTTTGCTACCCGGTGTCGTCTAGACTACGCCGCTAGCCTTGTTGCTGAGTCTGAGTCTGTATGTCCTCCGTCCGTCGGGGGTGAGTGTGCTCTTGGCACGGACGTCCTTGAGGACAGACAGGAGGAGTTCCAGTGCTTTGCTGCTGCTTTGCCCCATCTCGTGTCCATGCTAGTTGCCCCTGAGGGAGACCCGGATGCACCAGACATCCCGACCCCGCGCTCTTACGCTGAGGCGATGGCGGGTCCCTACTCCTCTCAGTGGCAGACAGCCATGGACACAGAGATGGCTTCCTGGAAGTCCACAGGCACCTACGTCGACGAGGTTCCCCCACCTGGGGCGAACATCGTCAGTGGCATGTGGATTTTCAGGGTGAAGCGGCCGCCGGGTTCTCCTCCTGTCTTCAAGGCGCGCTATGTTGCTCGAGGCTTCAGTCAGCGAGAGGGAGTAGACTTCTTCCAGACCTTCTCCCCCACCCCGAAGATGACTACTCTTCGGGTGCTGCTGCACATAGCCGCTCAGCGCGACTACGAGCTTCACTCACTTGACTTCAGCACTGCTTTCTTGCAGGGCAGCCTGCACGAGGAGATCTGGCTGCGCCGCCCTCCTGGCTTCACTGGGTCGTTTCCTCCTGGTACCCAGTGGAGGCTCCAGCGGCCGGTCTACGGTCTCCGACAGGCTCCACGTGAGTGGCACGACACACTGAGGACGACACTTGCGGCACTTGGGTTCGCACCTTCTACTGCTGACCCGTCGCTGTTTCTGCGCACCGACACTTCGCTGCCGCCGTTCTACATCCTCGTGTACGTCGACGACTTGGTCTTTGCCACTGCTGACACTGAGGCTCTCGCCCACGTGAAGTTGGAGCTGCAGAGGAGACACACGTGCACAGACCTGGGTGAACTGACAAGCTATCTTGGCTTGCGGATCACCCGGGACAGAGCACGGCGCACCATCACCTTGACTCAGTCACACATGGTGCAGCAGATCCTTCAGCGCTTCCGCTTCACGTACTCCTCGCCTCAGTCTACTCCTCTGCCTACCGGTCACTCGCTCTCAGCTCTGCCTTCGGATGAGTCCGTAGAGCCGAGTGGCCCGTATCCAGAGCTTGTGGGCTGCCTCATGTACCTGATGACCTGCACTCGACCTGACCTTGCATACCCTCTTAGCATCCTTGCACGCTATGTCGCTCCTGGCCGTCACCGGAAGGAGCACATGGATGCTGCTAAGAGGGTGTTGCGTTACTTGTGCAGTACGTCGGGCATGGGGCTAGTGCTTGGAGGGCGAGACCGAGTTGTACTCACTGGACACTCAGACGCTTCTTGGGCGGACGACCAGGCTACTCAGCGGTCGTCTCAGGGTTACACCTTCAGCCTTGGCTCCGGCTCAGTTTCTTGGCGTTCTACACGCTCTTCTTCTGTTCTCAGCTCCAGTTGTGAGGCTGAGATCTACGCCACAGCCATGGCGGCCCAGGAGCTACGCTGGCTGACCTACCTGCTGACCGACTTGGGAGAGCGGCCTCGTTCTCCTCCAGTGCTGTACGTCGACAACAAGGCTGCCATTGCCTTGTGTGAGGAGCACAGACTGGAGCACAGAACGAAGCACATCGCCCTGCGGTACTTCCTTGCTCGAGAGTTGCAGCAGCGCGGTCAGCTTTGTCTGCGTTACGTGGCCACTGAGGCCAACACTGCTGATGTGTTCACCAAGGCGCTTCAGCCTTGTGACCATCAGCGCTTTTGCACTCTGCTAGGCCTTGTGCCTACTGGACCTCACTTGCTTACTTCTTGACTCTGTTTGTACTGTGATCTCTATATATATACCTGCATGTTTACTCTTGCTAGGTTGTGATCATTGTACCTCTTGCTCTATTATAAACCTGCATGTGAACTGGTCTTGTGACCACTTGCTTGTGCTCGGAATTTGTGTGGAATCCTTGAGATCCACCCTGAGCCTGTTGTGTCCTGCTTTGCCTTGACCGGTCTTGTGACCCCTAGTTCTCCCCCACTTCGCCTATGGGGGTGTGTCAAACATTATATATGTTGTGTTTGTTTAGGCTACAGTGGGTTAGCCTATAGGGGGTACACAATTCTAGGGTTAGGTACTTGTACTGATTTCACTGTTAGTTCATTCATTCCTGCTCAGTTCTTCTGACAAAAGGGGGGGTATAGTACTAACAGGGTCAAATATAACACCCACCCCGCACAAGCTACCCGGGGGTGTACAATGACGGGGGGGTGTTTTATCCGGGAGAATACGGTATGAGTGTGTAGTTTGACACATCCCCAAGGCTAGGTAAGGGGCATTGCCAAAAAGAAAAGAGACATATTAGGGTGGCACTTATAAAAGGGTGACGACGCTTATACCCGGTCCTCAATCATAAGCCCACCCCTAACAGCTTACGGATTATAAGCGTCATCCTCTCTTTTTTCCTATAATACCGTCATACCCCGGATATAAGCGCCACCCTCGGATAAGCGCCTGGCGCTTTTAATTGGCGCATGGCGCTTATATCCGCTGCTAGATTATAAGCGCACCCCCTGAAATAACCTGTTTTATTATAAGCACACGTAAACTTTAATTCTTGAAATGTGTTCAAAACCCTGTAACGAATTTTACTTTAGCAGGCGGATGTCTCCAGATTCGGTTCCCTTCACATTCGGACCCTGCACTGGATGCGGGTCCAGTCAGCAGGAGCTGTCAGGAGCTGTCAGAAGCTGTCAGAAGCTGTCAGATTTGGTGTGCGCGCGAGAATTTCACAGACGACCCCATGTAACTCAGACTCGATTGAAAATGCAAGCACGAGTTCTACAGCTTGGTGTTAAAAAATGTATCGACTATATATGTCGTTTTATAAACGCCGGCGCTTATAAATTTACTCGATTATAAGCCCACCCCCCTAAAAAAAACCTGTTTTATTATTGCCCCCCATGGGGGTATATCCGGGGTATGACGGTATTACTGAAATCTTTGTAACCAAACTCACTTTTGCATCCATTGACCGTTGAATTTCGGACCCTTCACCCTCGCTCGGCTCACTGCCAGCGTGTCTAGTCATTTTTTTGTTTTTATTAAGGTCGTAAAACAGACAACACAGAGGCTAAACAAGGTAATAAACCAGCGCCAAAGGCCTACGCTAAAACATCGTTTACTTAGCCGAACTCAGTCCGCAGGTAAGGGGAAGTGTCCTACATGCTCTGTGTTGGTGTAGAATTTTCCCTGCAGGCAAGTTACGGGGGCTGGTAAGCGTTGTTGGGGAGCCAGGACGCACGCAGTTCCGGGTGTAATTGAGGGGTACCGTTGTGTAGAAACTGGAGCAATTTGTGGATGCTGGCAGCTTTAACTCAGTTGCCAGTGGTGTGTTTTCGCTTATTGGGCGTTTTGTTTCGGCGATGAAAGTACAGTTTGAAGGCGGATAGAAAGAGGGCCAAGATGCGGTGTAGTGTTTCCAAAGTGGAGTGAGAGAAGTTGTCATACATTTTGCGACAGCACTACAGTCACACCACTCCCTGCACCTGTTGCAGTCTCTCTGGCTGACCCCTCAGGGGGCCCAGTCCTTGCACGTTCCTCCACTGTTCTTCCGTGTCCGGCGGTTCCGTCTGGCTCACTGACAGGCCTTCACCTCCCCTCGTTCTCTACGAACTTGGTGAGTAACGCCGTCCTTCAGGATGCTTGGGTTGATACCTTTACCCCTGGAGGACAGCGTGTGGCAATCTGCACGTGTGCACGGACGGGCCGTCACCTGGCCACGTTCACCCATCGGCCTGGGTCGAGCCTGTACACACTGACTACTGAGCCTCCCCAGGTAGCTGCGTCTGGTCAGGTGTCCGCGTCCGGTCAAGTAGCAGCCCCCTGCTCGTGTCGCCACCTCTCACACCAGACTGTCCTCTGGCACCACCGCCTTGGTCACCCATCCCTTCCACGACTCCGTAGCATGCACTCCCGCCTCCTTGTCTCTGGCCTTCCCAGGTCTCTGCCCCCCCTCCCGCGCTCGCCTGCCCCGCCCTGCCTTCCTTGCGTCGAGGGGCGGCAGCGCGCCGCTCCTCACTCCTCCTCGTTCCCTCCTACAGAGGCTCCCCTGTAGACTCTCCACATGAACGTGTGGGGCCCAGCCCGCGTCCAGAGACAGGGCCGCGAGTGGTATTTCCTGCTGGTTGTCTACGATTACACGCGTTACACCACGGTCTTCCCCTTGCGCAGCAAAAGGGAGGTCCCTGATGTCTTCGTCCCTTGGATCTGCACTGTCCGTCTCCAGCTCCGCGAGCGGTTCCACACGGACCTTCCTGTCCTGCGTCTGCACTCTGACAGAGGTGGTGAGTTCTCATCCTACCAATGCGAGACTTCTGTCAAGAGGAGGGCATCAAGCAGTCGTTCACGCTTCTGGCCTCCCCGCAGCAGAATGGGGTTGCTGAGCACCGCATTGGCTTAGTCATGGAGGTCGCTCGTACCTCCATGATCCATGCGGCCGCTCCCCATTTTCTGTGGCCGTTTGCGATCTGCTGCGCTGCGCATCAGCTCAACCTCTGGCCCCGTGTCTCCTTGCCGGAGACCTCTCCCACACTGCGTTGGACGGGGAAGGTTGGCGATGCGTCGGTGTTCCGGGTCTGGGGCTCTCGTGCCTTTGTCCGCGATACCTCCGCGGACAAGCTCTCCTTCTTCGCCATTCCCTGTGTCTTCCTTGGTTTTCCCCCTGACGCGCCTGGCTGGCAGTTTTACCACCCCACCTCGCGTCGTGTTCTGTCCTCCCAGGACGTCACGTTTGACGAGTCGGTTCCCTTTTACCGTCTCTTCCCCTACCGCACTGCCCCTCCCCTCCCCCCCCCCCCCCCCCCCCCCCCCCCCCCCCCCTTTGCCGCTCTTCCTCGCTCCAGGTCCCCCTCCGGTAGACCCCCTCCCCCCTCAGGGTCCTGCCCCCTCAGGTGCATCTCAGGTAGACCCCTTCCCTTGGTTGAGCCTGTCAAGGTCACTGGTGACTCTGGTGCTGCTGGGGGTGCTGAGCCTGCGGGTGCTGAGCCTGAGCGTGCGGAGCCTGGGGGTGCTGAGCCTGAGCATGCGGAGCCTGGGGGTGCTGAGCCTGTGGGTGCGGAGCCTGAGCGTGTGGAGCCTGGGGGTGCTGAGCCTGAGCGTGCGGAGCCTGGGGGTGCTGAGCCTGCGGGTGCGGAGCCTGGGGGTGCTGAGTCTGGGGGTGCTGCGCCTAGGGGTATTGCTTCTCCACTCCGGGAGCCTCTCTCGCCGCGCGAGTGGTACGCTCACAAACTCCGCCTTCGGAGTGTCGCTGCTGGAGCTGGAGGCCCTGGAGCTGCTAGTCCTGGAGGTGCTGGAGGTACTGCTGGAGGTGCTGGAGGTACTGGAGGAGCTGGAGCTGTTAGTCCTGGAGGTGCTCGCACTTGAGGTACTGGAGCTGCCGGGGCTGGTGGTGCTGCCGGTACTGGTGGTGCTGGCACTGCTGGTCCCGGAGGTGCTCGTACTGGAGGTGCTGGAGGTGCTCTCTCACCACAGCAGCTGCGCGAGTGGTACGTTCAGTGTTGCCGCCTTTGGAGTGGCGCTGCCGGAGCTGGGGTCGCTGCGGCTTGAGACGCTGGAGCTGGAGGCGGCGGAGCTAGAGACGCTGGGGCTGGCGGCCCTAGAGCTGGAGCTGCTAGTCCTGGAGGTGCTAGTACTGGAGGTACTGGAGCTACCGGAGCTGGTGGTGCTGCTGGTGCTAGAGGTGCTGGTGGTACTGGCACTGCTGGTCCCGGAGGTGCTTGTCCTGAAGGTGCTGGAGTTGCCGGAGCTGGTGGTGCTGCAGGTTCTGGAGCTGGAGGCGCTGGCGCTGGAGGCGCTGGAGCTGGAGGCGCTGGAGCTGGAGGTACTGGAGCTGGAGGCGCTGGAGCTAGAGGCTCTAGCGCTGGAGGTTTTGGAGCTGCTGGAGGCGCTGGAGCTGCTGGTACTCGTACTGGAGGTGCTGGTGCTGGTGGTACTGGTGCTGGTGGTACTGCACAGCCGCGACTGTTCTTCGCTCCGCCGTCACCGTCGTCTCTGCCACCGCCTGACTCGGAACTTCGCCAGGTTCTTAGCCTTCCGTCTTCTACTGGCCTCCCGTTACAGCCAGGCTCCCCACTGCCTGCTCCTTCTCCTTACACTAAGCAGACAGACTCGCTTACAGAGCGTCGTGAGCCTGCGTCTCGTCCCGCGTCGCCTGTTTGCGCTGTTCGCACTGGTCGTCGTGTTCCTCGTCAGCGTCCTCCTCCTGTCCCTGGCACTCACACTATGACACTTCGTCCTTCCTCTGTTCCACAGCTTCTCCCTCTGTTTTCTCCTCCTGAGTCCTCTCTTTCGCAAGTTCTAGACCCTGAGTCTGACCTGGTTCGTGCTGCCAGCCCTACTGTCACGCGTCTCCTAGCCACTGTTGTCACTGACCCTTCGTTTGAGTCCACTGCTGCGTCTACCTTAGTCGCTGAGCTTGTTGACTTTGCTGCTGCTTGTCGTCTCGACTACGCCGCTAGTCTTGTTGCTGAGTCTGAGTCTGTCTGTCCTCCGTCCGTCGGGGGTGAGTGTGCTCTTGCCACGGACGTCCTTGAGGACAGGCAGGAGGACTTTAGGTGTCTTGCAGCTGCTGTACCTCATCTCGTGGCCATGCTGCTTGCACCTGAGGGAAACCAGGATGCACTGGACATCCCGACCCCGCGCTCTTACGCAGAGGCGATTACGGGTCCCTACTCCTCTTAGTGGCAGGCAGCCATGGATGCAGAGATGGCATCCTGGAAGTCCACAGGCACTTACGTCGACGCAGTTTCCCCTCCTAGGACGAACATAGTCGATGGCATGTGGATTTTCAGGGTGAAGCTGCCGCCTGGTTCTCCGCCTGTCTATCGTTACGTTGCACGAGGCTTTAGTCAGCGACAGGGAGTTGACTTCTTCTAGACCTTCTCCCCTACCCCGAAGATGACCACTCTTCAGGTGCTGCTGCACGTTGCCACACCTGGCGCGCAGAGTTTGGCGACGAGGCTGAGCTCTCGCGCTGGCTAGAGCTGCTTCGGAACAAGATGGATATATTTGCTCTAGACTTTGACGCTATCCTTACTGCCATGTATGCTTTGACTATTGGTATTGAGGATGACTGTTACCTGTGTGTGCCACCAACCTGGTACCCAGTGGAGCCTCCGGCGGCCAGTCTACGGTCTCTGCCAGGCGCCTCGTGAGTGGCACGACACTTTGAGGTTTGGCTTACCTGTCAACCCCACGGCAATAAGAAAAACTAGTCGAAGTAGGATGCACACAACATGTTGGCTGATGTGGCAACGAAGGTTGAAGGGCCTAGCATCTATCTCAAAAGCCAGGGGTGGAGTGCGGAGAGGCATGGTTGCCTCCTGGATCGTTTGTAGGTTGACTTAGCGACACAAAAAGCTGGCCCGCGTCGTGTATCAGTGACGCAGAATTCGTGTGGTTCATGCAACAGATGCGATGCGAAGAGATGCGACCCATATTGCAAGAGGTTGGAAACGTGGTGCCCAGTGGGATAGTGGGCGCCGAAATGGTCTGCTCTGCTTACACTCTATCGAGGATGAATTCACAAAGTATAGGTAGGTAGGGCCTGAAACCGTGAAACTAATCAATCGCTAATAAGCAAGCTGCCAGCAAGGGCTGCCGAGCATTTCGGCGATCACGCTTCGGGGTGTGGTGGGGGGAAGGAGGGGTGGGGGAGGGGGTGGGGGTGGGGGTGGGGGGTGGTCGGGGAGTATTATACTTGTTACGAAAAGTGAAATACTATTGTACACTCCTTACCGTAGCTGAGTGAAGCACGAAGTAACGAGGATGAATGCGAGGAGTCAGAGGTTGACTCGAAGCAATGCGCACGGTTGGAATGGATCTGGATTGTCAGAGTAGACGGCATTTGGCAGCTGCAGGGAAGAGGGTTTATGCACGAACAGTTTTGTAACTGCTCGAGTCACACGGTTGGTTTGAATTCAAATAAGGGGATGTACCCCTTAGAGCATATGGCTAGCTAGGTCGTTTTGTACTCCCTTCTACTCTTATTTTTATCCTTGTACTTGCATGTTTTAATTTATCTCAAGCATTTTACATTTACTATGCTATTGAGGTCAAGGGCCCACCACTACCACTACTACCACTCAAACGAACATTTCCGAGGTGATCCTAGGGTCGATCCCTTTATGATCATAACATGGTATGAGAGCGACTCGGGAATCCTTCGCACTGCCACCTCCGAAATCTTCGACGACGAAAAGTGGCGTCCGGCACACACTCGCGTGTGAGAATGGCTGGAGGATCTGGTGGTATGACGAATCTGACGGCTAAAGCGCAGCCTAGTCCGGCTGCGTCGAGTGAGGAAACGACGACAATTGGGACCGCCTTCCTCGCACAGTTGCTTTAGCGACTCACCAACTTGGAGCAAGGACTCCAAACATTGCGGGCTAGCGACGCGGGAACTTCCTCGCAACCTACTCAACCGGCCTCAAACGACCAGAACACCGCCCAGCACACTTTCTCCCTCGACACAAATGGCTCAACCCCCAAGACTCCCCGTCCCAGTGAAGAGGCAATTCTCTCTGCGCAATCAAGGTTTCTCAGCATATAAAAAATAAAGACAACAGTGTGCTTTGACGACAAAGACTTTTATACCTGGAGCTTCGAGCTGGAGCTCCTGCTGCAGAACGCTCAGATCTTCCATTACTTCGACGGGAGTTACGCGGGGCCCGCTGAAGACACCGACGACGCCAGGACTAGGTACTACAACGAGTCCCTAATGGCGTACGGGGTCCTTCTGCGGAATATGTCGCCGGCGGAGCAGTTGAGCATTCGCTCATACAAAACATCATCTGCTCCAGCCGTCGACGCCTGGCGCCACCTGAATGTCGTGTATCAGCCAAAGGACTCCGTTTCTTCGAGCCGCCTGCTCCATCAGCTACTGGAAACCAAAATGGCCCCAGGGGAAAAGGCCAACAGCTACATTAATCGTTGTTTAAGCCTTCGCGATCAAATCGCAAAGCTGGGAAGCAGCATATCCGAAGAAATCTTCGTGAACATCGTGCTTCAAGGGCTCGGCCCAGAGTGGCGGCCCTGCAAGGCGCTTCTCCGACAGCAGGGGGTCATCTCAGATGCCGCCCTTTGCTCCGCCCTTCTCGTCGAACAAAGGGATATGGATCAGCAGCGACCAGCGCCGCGACGAGAACGAGAACGCCTCGCCTTCTATGCCAACAACACTGAAGAACGACGGCCGCGGCGCCTTTACTACAAAATCTGCAGAAATTTCGGGCACTTGGCAGATCGATGTAAATCCCGATCTCGCCCTCGCCATACCAATCCAAGCTACTGGTCCAGCCGACAAGGCGCACGAGGCGACGTGCGTCCAGCCCAGGGGTATCAACCCCCCGCGCGCAATCTGAACCCAGCGGTTCAGCATCAGCAGCAGCAGCCGTCACCGCCTGCCCCAGTACAAATCCAAATTCCGGTCTCGCTTCTGTGGTCCCTTTTCACGTTGAAGCAATGGTGACACCAGTTACATTCCGCTTGTGCTTAGTGACTATGTGGAAGCTCAGGCGGGTTGGATGAGTTGCTTCCGCGACCACCAGGCAGGTTGGATGGGTTGCTAACGAGTTGGTGAACACTCTTGAGCTGCCGCTCGGGCCTAGCGTGCGGACATAATTGTCAGAATAACTGAGCAGGAATGAAATGAACTAGCACAGAGTTTGGTACAAGTAGGAAACCCTAACTTTGAGTACCCCCTAAGGTGTAACCCACTACAGCCTACATAATATAAGCATGCAATGTTTGACACACCCCCATAGGCGCAGTGGGAGACAACCACAGGGTCACAAGACCAGTCAAAGCAAAGCAAAGCAAGCTCAGGGTGGATCTCAAGGATTCCACACAAATTCCGAGCACAAGCAAGCGGTCACAAGACCAGTTCACATGCAGGTTTATAACAAAGCAAGAGATACAGTGATCACAACCTAGCAAAAGTAAACAAGTAGGCATATATATACAGTGATCACAGTACAAGCAAGGTCAAGAGGTAAGCAAGTGAGGCCCAGTAGGTACAAGGCCTAGCAGAGTGCAAAAGCGCTGATGGTCACAAGGCTGAAGCGCCTTGGTGAACACATCAGCAGTGTTGGCCTCCGTGGCCACGTAACGCAGACAAAGCTGACCACGCTGCTGCAGCTCTCGAGCAAGGAAGTACCGCAGAGCGATGTGCTTCGTTCTGTGCTCCAGTCTGTGCTCCTCACACAAGGCAATGGCAGCCTTGTTGTCGACGTACAGCACTAGAGGAGAACGAGGCCGCTCTCCGAGGTCGGTCAGCAGGTAGGTCAGCCAGCGTAGCTCCTGAGCAGCCATGGCTGTGGCGTAGATCTCAGCCTCACAACTGGAGCTGAGAACAGAAGAAGAGCGAGTAGAACGCCAAGAAACTGAGCCAGAGCCAAGGCTGAAGGTGTAACCCTGGGACGACCGCTGAGTAGCCTGGTCGTCTGCCCAAGAAGCGTCTGAGTGCCCTGTGAGAACAACCCGGTCTCGCCCTCCAAGCACAAGCCCCATGCCCGACGTACTGCACAAGTAGCGCAACACCCTCTTAGCAGCATCCATGTGCTCCTTCCGGTGACGGCCAGGAGCGACATAGCGTGCTAGGATGCTAAGAGGGTATGCAAGGTCAGGTCGAGTGCAGGTCATCAGGTACATGAGGCAGCCCACAAGCTCTGGATACGGGCCACTCGGCTCTACGGACTCATCCGAAGGCAGAGCTGAGAGCGAGTGACCGGTAGGCAGAGGAGTGGACTGAGGCGAGGAGTACGTAAAGCGGAAGCGCTGGAGAACCTGCTGCACCATGTGTGACTGAGTCAGGGTGATGGTGCGCCGTGCTCTGTCCCGGGTGATCCGCAAGCCAAGATAGCTCGTCAGCTCACCCAGGTCTGTGCACGTGTGTCTCCTCTGCAGCTCCGACTTCACGTGAGCGAGTGCCGCGGTGTCAGCAGTGGCAAAGACCAAGTCGTCGACGTACACGAGGATGTAGAACGGCGGCAGCGAGGTGTCGGTGCGTAGAAACAGCGACGGGTCAGCAGTAGAGGGAGCGAACCCAAGAGCCGCAAGTGTCGTCCTCAGTGTGTCGTGCCACTCACGTGGCGCCTGGCGGAGACCGTAGACCGGCCGCTGAAGCCTCCACTGGGTGCCAGGAGGAACTGACCCAGTGAAGCCAGGGGGGCGGCGCAGCCAGATCTCCTCGTGCAGGCTGCCCTGCAAGAAAGCAGTGCTGAAGTCAAGAGAGTGAAGCTCGTAGTCGCGGTGAGCGGCTATGTGCAGCAGCACCCGAAGAGTAGTCATCTTCGGGGTGGGGGAGAAGGTCTGAAAGAAGTCTACTCCCTCTCGCTGACTGAAGCCTCGAGCCACGTAGCGCGCCTTGAAGACAGGCGGAGAACCCGGCGGCCGCTTCACCCTGAAAATCCACATGCCACTGACGATGTTCGCCCCAGGAGGGGGAACCTCGTCTACGTAGGTGCCTGTGGACTTCCAGGAGGCCATCTCTGCGTCCATGGCTGTCTGCCACTGAGAGGAGTAGGGACCCGCCATCGCCTCAGCGTAAGAGCGTGGGGTCGGGATGTCTGGTGCATCCGGGTCTCCCTCAGGGGCAACTAGCAAGGACACGAGACGGGGCAAAGCAGCAGCAAGGCAGTGGAACTCCTCCTGTCTGTCCTCAAGGACGTCCGTGCCGAGGGCACACTCACCCCCGACGGACGGAGGACAGGCAGACGCAGACTCAGACCTAGCGACAAGGCTGGCAGCGTAGTCTAGGCGACAGCGAGCAGCAAAGTCAACCAACTCAGCGACCAGAGCAGACGCAGCAGAGGACTCAAAGGTCGGGTCAGTGACAACTGTAGCGAGGAGACGCGTAACAGTGGGACTGGCAGCACGACGGGAGTCAGACTCCGGGTCAGGAAGAGTAGGAAGAGAGGACGCAGGAGGAGACGGCAGCGGGACACGCTGCGGAGCAGTGGAGGGACGCAGAGTCATGTAGTGAGTGCCAGGGACAGGAGGAGGACGCTCACGTGGGACACGACGACCAGTGCGAGCAGTACGAATAGGCGACGCAGGACGAGACTCAGGCTCACGACGCTCTGTAAGACCTCCTGTGGGACCAGCGTAAGGAGAGGGAGCAGGGAGAGGCGAGGCAGGCGGTAACTGTGACTGCGGCTGGACAGGCAGAGGACACTCGACGGAGGGAGGAGGACTAGGAGGAGGAGCCTGACCAAGAACCTGCTGAAGGAGCGGTACGAAGTACGGTCGCGGCCGCGCAGCGTCTCCAGAAGCAGCAGGGACACCAGTGGCAGCCCCAACGCCCGAGTCCTCAGCACCAGCAGCAGCTCCAACGCCCGGGTCCTCAGCACCAGTAGGAGCTCCAACGCCCGAGTCCTCAGCACCAGCAGCAGCGCCACCGGTCGGGTCCTCAGCACCAGCAGCAGCTCCAACGCCCGGGTCCTCAGCACCAGCAGCAGGGCCACTGGTCAGGTCCTCAGCACCAGCAGCAGCACCACCGGTCGGGTCCTCAGCACCAGCAGCAGCTCCAACGCCCGGGTCCTCAGCACCAGCAGCAGCTCCAGCCCCCGGGTCCTCAGCACCAGCAGCAGCTCCAGCGTCCGGGTCCTCAGCACCAGCAACAGCACCACCGCTCGGGTCCGCAGCACCAGGAGCACCACTACGAAGACTGCAGCGCCGCGTGTACCACTCGCGGATCACCTGAATGGGGGGGAGCTCCTGGGTAGGAGGGGAAGTACCGGGACGAGCTCCAGAAGCACCTCTCCGGAGGCGGCAGTACTCGAGGTACCTCTCCTGCAGCTGCTGGGAGGAGAGGGCTCCTCCAGGTGGAGCACGCTCAGGCTCAGCACCCCCAGACTCAGCACCCCCAGACTCAGCACGTCCAGACTCAGCACCCCCAGGCTCAGTACCTCCAGGCTCCGCACCTCCAGGCTCCGCACCTCCAGGCTCCGCACCTCCAGGCTCAGCACCCCCAGGCTCAGCACCCCCAGACGCAGGACGCGAGTCAACAGCTACCTCGACAGGCTCACCCGGGTCTACCTGGGACACACCTGAGGGAGCGGCACCCTGAGGGGGGAGGGGGTCTGGTACCTCAGCACCTGGAGCGAGGAAGAGAGGCGGGGGGGGGAGCGGGGCAGTGCGGTAGGGGAAGAGGCGGTAGAAGGGGACGGACTCGTCAAAAGTGACGTCCTGAGAGGCCAGAACCCGGCGCGAGGTGACGTGGTAAAACTGCCATCCAGGCGCGTCGGGAACAAAGCCAAGAAAGACACAGGGAACAGCGCGACGCGAGAGCTTGTCCGCGGACGTGTCGCGGACAAAAGCTCGAGATCCCCAGACCCGGAAACGCGACGCATCGCCAACCTCTCCCGTCCACCGTAGAGTCGGGGAAGTCTCCGGCAAGGAGACACGGGGCCAGAGGTTGAGCTGATGCGCTGCGTACCGGACCGCAAACGGCCACAGAAAGTGGGGAGCAGCCGCATGGGTCAGGGAGGTACGAGCGACCTCCATGACCAAGCCAATGCGGCGCTCAGCGACCCCATTCTGCTGTGGAGAGGCCGGAAGCGTGAACGACTGCTCAATGCCGTGCTCAGCACAGTAGGCTGCCAAGAGGTCGGAGGCGAACTCACCACCCCTGTCAGAGTGCAAGCGCAGGACAGGAAAGTCCGAGTGAAAGCGCTTGGCTAGCTGGAGACGGGCTCGGCTGATCCAGGGGATCAAAACACCAGGGACGTCACCCTTGGCGCGCAAGGGGAAGACCGTGGTGTAGCGCGAGTAGTCGTCAACAACTATCAGGAAGTACCTCTCCTGACCCTGACCACGGACGCGGGCTGGGCCCCACACGTCCATGTGGAGCGTCTGCAAGGGAGCAGTCGTCGGGGGAAAGGAGGAGGAGTGAGGAGCGGCGCGCTGCCGCCCCTCGACACAGGGAATGCAGTCAGGAGCAGGGGAGTCGGGAAGGGGAGGGAGCACCCTGGGAAGACCAGCAACAAGGTCCCGTTTGTGCATGGCCCGAAGGCGCTGCACAGACGGGTGACCAAGGCGGTGGTGCCAGAGGACAGTCTCATGCGCCAGAGAGCGACATGAGCAGGGGGCGGACAGCTGACCTGACGCAGACGCAGACGCAGACGCAGCCACCTGAGGGGACTCAGTGGTCAGTGTGTACAGGTCCGACCCCGGCTCCCGAGTGAAAGTAGCCAGGTGGCGGCCCGTCCGAGCACACGTGCAATGTGTCACACGCTCGTAGGCAGGGGTGAACTGGTGAACACCCCCGTCCTGCAGAGCACAGCCCGCCACCAAGTTCGTAGAGAACGAGGGGAGGTAGAGACCTGAGAGCGTGCCGGACGGAACCGCTGGACACGGAAGTGTAGTGGAGGAGGTCGCAATGACCGGACCCCCTGAGGGGTCAGCAAGAGAGACAGCAACTGGCCGAGCGAGTGGCTCAAGGACAGTGCGGTCACGAAAGAAAGAGCGAGAAGCACCTGAGTCCAGTGTGAAGGTGTGCAGTGCTGCAGTCGACTCAGTACCAGGGGGCACAGACGCACTAGCACCTAGGGCAGCAGCCTCACCATCACCTGGGGTAGCAGACACGCGAGCACCTGGAGCGGCAGACGCACTAGCACCTAGAGCAGTAGGCTCACCAGCACCTGGAGTAGCAGACACGCGAGTACCGGGAGTGGTAGCCTCACCTGCTCCGAGGGCAACAGACGTACTGGCACCGAGAGCGGCTGCCTCACTCACAGAGCGACTACCACTACGGCCACCCCGACTGCTCAAACCGGCGTACCACTCACGAGCCTGCTGGAGCAGAAGAGGGCACGGCTGCTGCACCTGTCCACTACCGGAGCCTCCCGAACGACGGACGCCAGAGCGACTACCACTACGGCCACCCCGACTGCTCAAACCGGCGTACCACTCACGAGCCTGCTGGACCAGAAGAGGGCACGGCTGCTGCACCTGTCCACTACCTGAGCCTCCCGAACGACGGACGCCAGAGCGACTACCACTACGGCCACCCCGACTGCTCAAACCGGCGTACCACTCACGAGCCTGCTGGACCAGAAGAGGGCACGGCTGCTGCACCTGTCCACTACCAGGGGCTCCCGAACGACGCACGTCAGAGCGACTACCACGACTGCCACCCCGATAGCCCCAACTGGCGTACCACTCACGAGCCTGCTGGACCGTAGGAGGGCACGGCTGCTGCACCTGTCCACTACCAGGGGCTCCCGAACGACGCACGTCAGAGCGACTACCACTACGGCCACCTCGATAGCCCCAACTGGCGTACCACTCACGAGCCTGCTGGAGCGTGAGGGACTCACGCGCACGGTCCTGTGGCTGCATCTGGCCACGTCAGGAGCAGCAGGAGTAGCGGGAGTGGGAGTAGAAACGGCAGTAGTAGCAGTAGCAGCGGTAGCAGTGCTGGCAGGGCAATGCTCACCAGTGGTCGGCGTGGCAGGCGCAGTAGGAAGCTCCGCGGCAGCTGCTGCAGAGCTAGACCGGGCTACGACGGCAGTTGCTCCAGGGGCGGCTGCTGCAGGTGCGGGCGGCTCCAGGGGCGGCTGCTGCAGTGGCGGGCGGCTCCAGTGGCTGCTGCCGCAGTGGCGGGCGGCTGCAGGGGCTGCTGCTGCAGTGGCGGCGGCTCCAGGGGCTGCTACTGCAGTGGCGGCTGCTCCAGGGGCGAGAGGCGGATTAGGGTTAGGTGGCGACGGCGCGGGCAGGGCGACGCGGCGGGCAGGTGGCGACGCCGCGGGCAGGGCGACGGATTAGGGTTAGGTGGCGACGGCGCGGGCAGGTCGACGCGGCGAGGAGGTGGCGACGCCGCGTGCATGTGGCGCGGGCAGGCGACGACTCCGCGGGCAGGTGGCGACGCCGCGACGACGCCGCGGGCAGGCGACGTCTCCGCGGGCAGGCGACGGCGCCGCGGGCAGGGATCGACGTCGCGGGCAGGCGGCTTCGACGCGGGCAGGCGACGACGCCGCGGAGAGGCGGCGACGCTGCGGGCAGAGCGACGCGGCGGCCGGCTAGGGCCTGCAGGGGCGGCGCGCGTGGCCTGACGGGTCTGCAGGGGCGGCTCTCGGGCCTGACGGGCCTGTAGCGGCGGCTCGGGGGCCTGACGGGCCTGCAGCGGCGACTCGGGTGCCTGACGTGCCTGTAGCGGCGGCTCAGGTGCCTGACAGGCCTGCAGCGACGGCTCGGTGGCCTGACGGACCTGCAGGGGCAGCTCGAGGGCGCACGAGGGCGCACGAGGGCGCACGAAGGCGCACAAGGAGAGAAAGGCGCACGAGGGCGCACGTAGGGTAGGGCGCACGAGGGCGCACGTAGGGTAGGGCGCACGAGGGCGCGTAGGCGCAAGAGGCGCACGGTAGGTAGGTAGGTAGGTAGCGGTGGGCCCTAAGAACGGTCCTAGCGATGGACCTGCTCTGATACCATGTCAGAATAACTGAGCAGGAATGAAATGAACTAGCACAGAGTTTGGTACAAGTAGGAAACCCTAACTTTGAGTACCCCCTAAGGTGTAACCCACTACAGCCTACATAATATAAGCATGCAATGTTTGACAATAATTACTACAACGGGAGCTAGACTACGAGCTAGGCACGGGTGCTCGTGTGATCTCTATGTTCCTTCGTTCCTTAGTCGTTTTCCTAGTGCACACACTGCTTGCTAGTTCACGGGGCAAATTGGCAAGAGTTTCACTAGAGAAAGTTGACAACAATGATACAATGAAGTTGGCAACACAAGACTCGACTACATCAGAGCTAGCATGCAAGCAAGTCTACTGCCAGCGCAGCACGGTCGACCGCGTGCCAGCACGACTTGGTCGACCGCGCTCCAGCAGTACAGAGACGCGGCTTGCCAATTCTGCAAGTCGACGGCGTGCCAACATCGCAAGTTGACGGCGTGCCAACGTTGCTCCCGCAGGACAGCAGCGCACCCGCTTCGCAGGTGCTCGCAGACGATTGGCGTGCAGTGCCTCGTCACCTGCACAGCGCACACACCAAGTCAACTTCGTGCTGACGACTGCTTCTGATCAGCCACGTCGACCTCGGGATACCACCACCAAGGTCGTCCTCGCCAACATCGCCTGGGCGACCGTCGCGTGCCTTCGCAGAACCTCGTCACCCAGATAACCTGGTCGACCGGGCAACCACGTCGACCAGCTGCTCCTGTATGTGCCGGTCGACCTCCCAAGTCGACAGCCACCTCCAGTCGACCTCCCAGGTCGACCACTACCCCCTGGTCGACCAGCTCCAGGTCGACGTCACTCCTGGTCGACCAGAAGGCCTGGTCGACTTTCCAGCTCGACCAGAAGGTCTGGTCGACCAACCAGGTCGACCAGAAGTTCTGTCAGCCGACCACCCAAGTTGGCTTCCCCAAGTTGGCGTCACCAAGTCGACGCCCTCCGCAGGTCGACTTCCCAGGTCGACCTCCCTGAAGTCGGCGCCCTCCCAGAGTCGGCGCCCTCCCAGAGTCGGCGCCCCTGCAGTGGCTCCCCGTCCAGGTCGACCAACCTCGTCGACCAACTCGCCCACTGCTACAGGTCGGCTGCACCCCTACACCCGACCACGAAGTCGGCTCCGCCCAAGCGAGGACGGGGCCAACACACAACTCTCGTTGGCATAGCGGAATGCACCAGATTGCCCTTTCCTCCTCTTTCTCTTTCAAACATTCGCTCGTGCCTTACATCTGAGATCTAAATTACGTTTCCTGTGAATTCCACATCAGTTTTTCATTCCCTGTGCATCCGACATCAGGTTTTCATGTCCTGTGTATTTGACAACAGATTTTCATCGCGACGTTCGAGCTGGAATTTTCCCCCTGCATCGGTATATTCAGCAAAACAATCATGACCCTCTGCGTCCGACATTAGTTCTTCATTTCCTGTGCATTTGATATCAGTTTTTCATTCACTGTGTTCCCAGTTTTCCTGCACTAAATAGTCAACTCCAATATCCCATGCATCAGGCTCTGACGTTTTCGTTTCAAATGCCACATCAGGCTTCCATTGATGGAGGTTCATTGGCTTGACCTTGCTCATCCGTGTCAGAATGAAGTGCAAGGACTGCCCAAGCAGATTACAATGTCACATTGAGACGGGGTCAGGGAAGCTGTTAAGAGGAGCTGATGTCATCTCAGAATATGATGTTACGCAGCTCTGCTGTTTTAGTCACACACACTGTCGCACTCATGGGAAAGCCAACAAGTTTATTGGCGTGCCGCGCCGTCGTTGAACATATTGTGTGGGGTGTGGACAAGTGCGTTGAGCTATTGAAATTTTGACCAGCCTTGAAATGTCAACATGTAAATCAATCGTGTGCTATTGATGTCGTATGTTTTAGAAACCACCAATACAAAGCATGCTTCCCAGACTTTCCTAACAAGAAGATTTATGAAATGAAGTTGCATAAAACATCACAAAACCTGAACTCATATCGAAATTGCTGTAAGGGGTGGGCACCTAGGGTTTCGTGCACCAGCCGGATCCTCGCCATCCCTATCCCCTTGCTTCTCACTAAGACAGCCGCCCCAGCTTCCCTCTCTCATCGAACACTAAACGGCGTAGATTTTCTGCTGGAGTATGTAGGGCGTCCAGACGTCACATGATTAACATGGCTCTTGGTTCTTCTCGTCAGCCACCGTCACCTCTTAGGAAAGCACCGCGGGCTCATCTGTCACGTGACGCGGCAAGTCATGAGTGGATCCACGTCGGAGGTGCGCTATACGCGGTTCAGGTCAATAATGTCGGTGCAATCATGTGCATGCGCTGTAATGTCGGTGCCATTGACGGTTCCGGAATCCGTAGAGTGTTTCCACCCTTTCGATTGCATCCCAGCCACTGCTTTTCCTTCCCCGCCAGCTCATTTCACGTCATCCACGTGAATGCGCTGGCAAGGGGATGTCTTGGTCGATAAATCTGAACCGTTGTTGAAGTTCTAAAACGAGCGTGGACCTCCAATGACTGTCGATCGAGCTGATTCATCATAATGCGCTGGAAAGCAACCATTGCTAAAATTTCGGAGGGAGCGTGGGGCTCCGACAGCGGGGGATCGAGCCTAAGAAGGCTCCCACATTGGCGGGATCCCGAAGCTAGAGCCACACCGAACCCAACCCGAACCGCGCTGCCTGGTTGTGCGGCCTACGAACGGTGAGGAGGCAAACGGACACTTGCTTCCCTCGGCTAACTGTGAGCTTACAAGTGGAAGTGTGACTGTTCTTCTTCAGTCACACCTCGATTGCTCAAGTTTTCCTAGAGTCACACCCGTTGCGATCTTTTCATCCCCTGCTCTTGGTCTTGGTTGAAAACCGCCTTGAAACTCCTGCTGATCGAATGGCGTTGCACCCCGAGTCCGCACTTGCTTTGGCTGCTGCTGCTGCCGCTTGCTTTGGCGACGCTGCACGATACATTTGGGACGTTCCGAGCTGGTTAGCCTGCTCGCCAGCAAGCTCCACTCCGTTTGAATGGCTGACGGAGTGGACTGATGCGGATGAAATAGAGTTGAGAAGCGGCTCTGTCAAGAGCAGCTCAGCTCGGAATGACGAAGATGAGCTGCTGCCGCTGCTGCTGCTGGCGGATTACAATTCGGTGAACCCTAGTGAGTTCATCACTGCTGAGTGGACGGCTGCTGATGAGGCATACCTGAGAAATGGTGCTCTCAGCCGTCGTGTCAGTGAGGATGACTGCGAGTGGCTGGGTGAGAATGCGCAGGTTGACCCTGCTGAATTTATCACAGTGTGGACAGCTGCTGATGAGGCGTACCTGAGAACTGGTGTTCTCAGCCTTGGTGACAGTGAGAGTGACTGCGAATGGCTGGCAGAAAACTCGCAGGTGGACCCCTCTGAGTTCATCACCAACTGGACGGACGCTGATGAAGCATATCTGAGAGACACGACTCTCAGGTGCTTCTCAGCACCGAGTGAGGGTGACAGGCTGCTGCTGTCGCCAAAGCTGAAGCCTATGACATCAGCTGCTGTGGCGTACAGGGTTGGCAGGTTTGCTGAAGTGAGCAGCAAGCGGGAATTTCGTGCTCCTTTAGGCTTTTCGCGGTTGAGACCTGCTGTGGCCCGGGCTGCTGCTGCAGCTATGGGTGCTGTTGTTTCTGCTGTGGGTTCAGCTGCTGATGCTGTGGTTGCTGCTGCTGACGCTGTGAGTGCGTGCCGCTGCTGACGCTGTGAGTGCCGCTGCTGCCACAGCTGCTGCTGCTATTTCTGCATCATCTGCAGCTACTTCCAAGCCAGCAGCAAAGGCTGCAGCTTCCAAGCCAGCAGCAAAGGCTGCTGCTCCCAAGCCTGCAGCCAAGGCTGCTGCTCCCAAGCCTGCAGCAAAGGCTGCAGCTCCCAAGCCTGCAGTCAAGGCTGCAGCTCCCAAGCCTGCAGTCAAGGCTGCAGCTCCCAAGCCTGCAGTCAAGGCTGCAGCTCCCAAGCCTGCAGTCAAGGCTGCAGCTCCCAAGCCTGCAGTCAAGGCTGCAGCTCCCAAGCCTGCAGTCAAGGCTGCAGCTCCCAAGCCTGCAGTCAAGGCTGCAGCTCCCAAGCCTGCAGTCAAGGCTGCAGCTCCCAAGCCTGCAGTCAAAGTTGCAGCTCCCAAGCCTGCAGCCAAAGCTGCAGCTTGCAAGCCTGCAGTGAAACCAACAGCAGGTCCTGCCTCGGCCAGTGCCAGTGCTGCTCGTGTGGCGCCTCTGAGGCAAGCAGTGCAGAAGGGGTCGCAGGGAAGAACAAGGAGGACAAGTGGTAAATAAGTCAGGCTGCACAAACAGCCTACAGAAAAAACTATCTCAGATCCGTAGGTGGAAATAGATGTTTGCTCAATCTATTGTTGCACAATTGTGTACATATTCATGTAAAGTGTATATTTAAACCGAAATCTGGCTTTCTGATATTGGCTGCTTGCTGCTGTGTGAACAAGCTCCATAAATATGTAATTTGAAGTCCTTGAATATGAGTGGTTCACATCCACATGCATATCTTGTGTTACTTTCTTGAGAGTTGCGCGTTGTGTTTCCCATCCCATGCATCAGTCCCATTTCCCATGCATCAAGCATCTCACTCCTATTTCCCATGCATCAGGCATCTCATACACATGTTCCATGGATACCTCATCTGATTCCCACTTCTCAGGCATGCAAAGGACATCTGACTCTCAACTCCCATCCGTCAAGCTTCTCATTCCCAAAACCCGTTTCGTTGGTCATCTGAATCTCGCTTCCTAGTGCTCTAGTGCTCTCTCCACAGGCATCTGATCATCTTTCTTCATGCATAAGGCATTGCTTTCCTTTATATCCCCTCAATTATCTCATTCTCGTTGTCCGTGCATCAAGCCGCTGATTCCCACATTTCATGCACGCATGCACGCAGTAGCTGATCTTCATTTCCCATGCATCAGGCATCTGATTTGATTTCATGCATCATGTATTGATTTCCCACTTTTCATGTAACATGTGTCTGATCCCCATTCCATAGACATCAAGCATGTGATTCCTGCCCGGTTCCCATGCGCACGGATTCCAAATTCCTATTGTTACCATCACATCAAGCATCAGATTCGAATTTACCATGCAAAGGGCATCTGGTTTCGATTTTCCATGCGCCAGTCTTCTGGTTTGCATTCCATATCGCATCTCATTCACGCACCTGATTTCCTTTTACCATATGGCATATGCATCACGCATCTCATTCATCTTTCAATTGCATCAGGCATTTTACATCGAATTCCATGCACTGTTCTTCAAATAGCATCCTGGGCTGGGAGGGGTGTCATGGTGTCATGGGGCTTGGATATCATGCTGGGTTGGTGAACACTCTTGAGGCTGCCGCTCAGAATGCACCAGATCGCCCTACATTTCCTACTCTTTCTTGTTGAAACATTTGCGCCCTACATTTGACATCTAGATTACATTTTTTCTGTGCATTCGGCTACGTTTTTCATTCCCTGTGCATCCGACATCAGTTTTCCATTTCCTGTGCATTCGATATCAGTTTTCCATTTCCTATGCATTCGATATCAGTTTTCCAATTCCTGTGCATTCGATATCAGTTTCCCATTTCCTGTGCATTCGATATCAGTTTTCCATTTCCTGTGCATTCGATATCAGTTTCCCATTTCCTGTGCATTCGATATCAGTTTCCCATCTCCTGTGCATTCAGTATCAGTTTTCCATTTCCTGTGCATTCAATATCAGTTTTCCATTTCCTGTGCATTCGGTGTCAGTTTTCCATTTCCTGTGCATTCGATATCAGTTTTCCATTTCCTGTGCATTCGGTGTCAGTTTTCCATTTCCTGTGCATTCGATATCAGTTTTCCATTTCCTGTGCATCCGACATCAGTTTTCCATTTCCTGTGCATTCGATATCAGTTTTCCATTTCCTATGCATTCGATATCAGTTTCCCATTTCCTGTGCATTCGATATCAGTTTTCCATTTCCTGTGCATTCGATATCAGTTTCCCATTTCCTGTGCATTCGATATCAGTTTCCCATTTCCTGTGCATTCAGTATCAGTTTTCCATTTCCTGTGCACTCAATATCAGTTTTCCATTTCCTCCTGTGCATTCGATATCAGTTTTCCATTTCCTGTGCATTCGGTATCAGTTTTCCATTTCCTGTGCATTCGGTATCAGTTTCCGATTTCCTGTGCATTCGATATCAGTTTTCCATTTCCTGTGCATTCGGTATCAGTTTTCCATTTCCTGTGCATTCGATATCAGTTTTCCATTTCCTGTGCATTCGATATCAGTTTTCCATTTCCTGTGCATTCGGTATCAGTTTTCCATTTCCTGTGCATTCGATATCAGTTTCCCATTTCCTGTGCATTCGGTATCAGTTTTCCATTTCCTGTGCATTCGATATTAGTTTTCCATTTCCTGTGCATTCGATATCAGTTTTCCATTTCCTGTGCATTCAGTATCAGTTTTCCATTTCCTGTGCATTCGATATCAGTTTTCCATTTCCTGTGCATTCAGTATCAGTTTTCCATTTCCTGTGCATTCGATATCTGACTATAACTCCCCACCCAGCATGCATCGTGTATCTCATTCCAATCATCCATGTATCAGGCATCTTAATCCCCTTCTCCATGCATTTGGCATCACATCCCATTTCACATGCATAAGGCATCTGATTCCCACTTTTCATGCACGCAAAAGGAGATACTGCCTTATTTCATATTCATGCATTCATGATTCAGTCTCAGTTTCCTCGCACTAAAAAGCCAATTCCTATTTCCCATGCATCAGGCTCTGACGTTTTCATTTCCCATGCCATATGCCGCTCTTTTTATGTCTCGTACATCAGGCTTGATCGCCACTTTTCATGCGTCATGCATCTGTTTTCTGATACCCATATGGTGTCCGACTCCCATCGCCCATGTATCAGCCATTGGCTCTCATTGGCTTGACCTCGCTCACCTGTGTCAGCAGGAAGTGCTAGGACTGACCTTGCAGAGTCACATGTGTCACATTGAGTCGGGGTCAGGGAAGCTGATAAGGGGAACTGATGTCATGAAAAATTCAAATCAAATTATGTCTTAAAGCAGCTCTGCTGTTTTGGCAAAGGTGCTCCTGTACACAAGTGGAATATGGCCTATCCCTTCCAGTCACGACGTCCCTCACATGGGGGAGCCAACAAGTCTTATGTATGTATTGCTGCTGATCGTTGTGTGTTGACAGGCGTGATACTGGAGCTTTAAGCGATTGAACTTGTTACCTGCCTTGAAATGTGAACATGTGAACATGCTATGGGTGTCACGGAAATGTTTGTTGTAACCACTAGTAGAATGCATGCTTTCCAATTCATGAAGAACAGGAAATTATCAAAACATAGAGACTTTGTTGACAATGGGATAAATATGAAATTGAAGTTGCACAACGAACTTGAGCGCACCTGAAATCTTATTCAAAAAGCTGGTTGTGCTGTAAGGGGTATACCACCTAGGTTTTTCGTGATCCAGTTGAATCTAACGGCATGTTGCAATTCGCGGTGCACTGCATCGGCTCGGCTCGTGGCACGGGTCTAGGAAGGCTCTAGGAAATCAAGGGCCCGTAAAAATTTACAGAAAACGTGTATAATCTCTATAATTATTAGTATTTCCCCCCGCTAGCTGATCGAGGATCCCGCTGAACTCACACCACCAAGGTGGGATTAGGTTGCGGGAATAGGAGGCCTCACAATTTCAGGATATTATTATCCTCTATATAGAGTTCGGCCATCATACGAGTCTCCGTTTGATCTTCGCTTAACGTTTTGCCTTTCAAGTTGCCGTCATCCGGTGACCGGACGATGGTGCAGCGGCGAGGAGGTGGCGGAAAAGATGGGGCAGCGGGAATGGCGGAGGAGGCGCACGTGCCGCTGCAAGCCATATTATTGGCTGACAGCTTCGCGCAGACATTCCGACCAATCACGCTGCGCAAACCCAAGGTGGGCGATCGCGGCAACCAAGCGGTTGTTAAACCCCTGACACTCACGCTCCTTACCTGGAGATTCAAATCACAGTGCGCTGTATCGAAGCATGTTGTAGCGCAGCTGGTCGGTGTGGATCTGGCAGCAGTGGTTGTCCGCGTATATCCACCACACCACCCGTCATCCGCTATCCGTCACCATCACCGGCGTATACGTGATTGTGCTGCTACACCAAGGTGCTGCTGCCAGTGGCGCGCGCGGCGATGGGGGACTATACGCGCGACACAAGCACCCCTTTCTCTCCTCCATAACCCCCTCAAAACTCCCCCTCCCCTTCCACCTCCCCTCCCCCCTGCGGCGCGCAGGTGCTGCTGCCAGTGGCGGGCGCGGCGATGGTGGACTACACGCTCGACTTAAGAACCCCTCGCCCTTCTCCAAAGCACTCTCCGAAACATCCCTCCCCCTCCCCTCCCCCCTCCCCCCCGCTCCCCCTCCCCCGCTCCCCCTTTCCCCCTTCCCCCCCCTCCTCCTCCCTCATCTTCATGCGTTGCGCAGGTGCTGCTACCAGTGGCGGGCGCAGCGATGGTGGGCTACACGCTCGAGTGAAGCAGTCCCGCCTGCCCGTCCCAACTCCACCCCCCCCCTTCCACCTCCTCCCCCTCCACCCCACTCGCGGCAGGTGCTGCTACCAGTGGCGGGCGCAGCGATGGTGGACTACACGCTCGAGTGGCTCGCCATGGTGGGCGTCGAGGAGACCTTCGTCTTCTGCTGCGCGCACTCCCAACAGGTGCGCCACTCCCAACAGGTGCGCCACTCCCAACAGGTGCGCGCGCCTCTCCTCTTCGCGCAGGTGCGCGCACTTCTCCCCAGGTGCGCGCACTTCTCCCCACTCCCCTCAGGTGCGCCACTCCCCCCAGGTGCTCACACTCCCTGGTGCGCGCACCCCCTTTGACATGTGTGCTGACTTGCATTGGCATGTGTTGACCATGTTGACTTGCATTGACCTGCATTGCCATGCTCCATGTCCATGCGCCATTGCCCTCCGCCACGGCCACCCCATCAGATCCGAGCGCACCTGGAGGATGCGGGCTGGATGCGCCCCTCCTCCTCCTCGCACCACCAGCAGGGGGGCGGCGGGCAGCGGCACGGGATGCGCGTGTCAACGGTGGTGGCGCATGACTGTGTCAGTGTGGGGGACGCACTCCGACACATGGACCACAAGGGCGTGGTGAGTCATGGCATGACATGGACCACAAGGGCGTGGTGAGTCATGGCATGACATGGACCACAAGGGCGTGGTGAGTCATGGCATGGACCACAAGGGCGTGGTGAGTCATGGCATGCTGCTGGTTCATGGCATCGCCATCAGGTCAGCATCATGCATTCTCTCACTCGGTGCTGATGAAGCGGACCAGAGTTGCATGCAAGCTTGCATCAAGTCGGCATTGGGTGTTGGTGGTCAGTTCAAGCTGCGTCCCTCCCGTCACTCCATCCGTCCCCCATCTTGCCACCCTGCTTGCACTTCTCCCCATAGAGCGTCATCCTATTGAGCGCCCCTCTTGCCGCAATGCGTTCCCTACCCTGCCTGTCCTGCCGTGCTCCCCCCACCCTGTTCCCACTTGTGTGGCTGCGAATCAGATCCGCGGGGATTTTATTCTGGTGAGCGGGGATGTCATTGCCAATGTCTCGCTCACACACGCGCTGCACGCCCACAGGTGAGAGAGAGACACCTCTGCTGACGTCAGGGTAGAGCTCTGCTGGCGTCAGCGACTCGCTCAGGTGTTTTCGACCTTAGTCTGATTCTTGAGTCAACACACACAACTCAAGTCAGCTCGATTCCCTCGCCCTGCCTCAGAATGTGACTCACATGGCCCGGGGCGGCTCTTTCTCCTCCCTTTCCCTCGCGCCAACCATGCCATCCCTTGTGGTGACGTCATGAGCCGTGCCCACGGATTGGGGCTGCTGCAACAGTGCTGTGTGGGCCTTGTGTGGGTTGGTCTGGAGACTGCAGTGGCGGCCCCCAGGGCGGGCTGAAGTCATTGCCACCCTGCGTTGAACCACTGCGGTTAACGTGCTCATGGCTGCCGATGCCACACTCCCGCCCACACCACACTGCCTGCCTCCCACAGCGCACACTGCCGCCAAATGCCATCCCATGCCTGACCCCCTCATGCCAGTCAGCTGCCCACCGAGCCGTTTGAGTTGTTCTCCTGCACTGCAATTGCTTGCTGCCTGCGCGTGGAGCAACCCGGCCGTGTCTGTATGCCTCCCACCTACTCTCTGTCCTTTCAACTCCCTGGCGCCCTTGTGTGTGTGCATGCTTCCTGTGTGTGTGAGTGTTCACGTGCGGTTTGTGTGTGTGTGTGCGTGTGTGTGTGTGTGTGTGTGTGCGTGCGTGCGTGCGTGCGTGCGTGCGTGCGTGCGTGCGTGCGTGCGTGCGTGCGTGCGTGTGTGTGTGTGTGTCTGTCTGTCTGTCTGTGTCTCTGTGTGTGTGTGTGTGTGTGTGGCGTTTTTCTGTGTTTGTGTGTGTGTGTGTGTGTGTGTGTGTGTGTGTACGTGTACGTGTGCGCATGTCTGTGAGTGCATGTGGGTGCATGCGTGGTGTGTGGTTACAGGGAGAGGAGGCGCAAGGACAAGCAGGCAGTGATGACCATGCTGCTCACGCACTGCCCCTCCAACCCCCTCACCCACCTCGTACGTCCCTGAGCAAAAAAACGAACACCTGTCCTTATGACTCCGAGGCTGACATTGATGGAGTAGAGGACATGACAAAGCTCAAATACCTACACGAGCCAGCGGTGCTTGAGAACATCGCCAAGCGATACCGCATTGACAAGATATACGTGAGTCTTTCTTGACCTGACATGCCCTTCGCAGCGCTGCAATAAGGATGTGATGAAACGGGTTCACTGCTATAAGGATGTTGTTCCCCGTATATGTCTGCAGTCACCAATCAAGAAACGCTCATCCCCATCAACAAAAGGGGGAGGGGCAATAGAAAAATGGTAGGAGGCGCTGTGGTTGGGTGGGTGCTGGAGTGTTGGTGGGTGCTGGAGTGTTGGTGAGTGCTGGAGTGTTGGTGAGTGCTGGAGTGTTGGTGAGTGCTGGAGTGTGGGTGAGTGCTGGCTGGAGTGTGTGTGGTGGGTGAGTGCTGGAGTGTGGGTGAGTGCTGGAGTGTGGGTGAGTGCTGGGGTGTTGGTGAGTGCAGCGCTGCGAAGGGCATGTCAGGTCAAGAGAGACTCATGTATATCTTGTCAATGCGGTATCGCTTGGCGATGTTCTCAAGCACCGCTGGCTCGTGTAGGTATTTGAGCTTTGTCATGTCCTCTACTCCATTAATGTCAGCCTCGGGGTCATAGGGATGCACGTTCGAGGCCAACCGAACAGGTTATTTTTTTTTGCTTGAAGTGTTCGCCGAACAGTGTTCGAGGTTCGCCCGAACACGCCTTCATAGGCGAACGGCGAACACCTGTTTTTGCTTAAGGTGTTCGCCGAACCGAACAGTGTTCGGTTCGCCGAACAGAGGTGTTTGTGCATGGGCGAACGCGAACACGTTCGTGTTCGCCCCTTGCTCATCCGTCCCTCACGCACCTCGTACGCCCCTCACCCGCCTCTTAAAACTTTCTTTCACCCTCCTCAGCATCATTCCACCGTCGTACTGTTTCATTGTATTCTTTCGTGGTTGCGTTCCTGTGTGCTCCTCACGAGGCCACCTCCCCCTTTCTTTTCCCCTCTCCTTTTTTTTGGCCGAACATGTTTTTGATATGCTGTGTTGCTGGGGACACTTAGACGCGCACGGGCAGCGAATCACAAGTTTTTGGCATCTGCCCGGACTCTAGCCAGCTGCTTTTTTACGACCCGCCGCCCGACCCCCTCTCCTCCACGGGCACGGGCAAGCTCGCAGCGTTAACGGGTGGGCGGCGTAGCTTGGCAGTATCTGTGGAGCGGGCGGTGTGGCAGGGGCACAGACGGCTGGCACTGCGCACGGACCTGGAGGTGACACTCTCCTTCCTCTGCCTTGCCGCCCACACGCCAACCCCTTGCCGCCCGTTTGCTGGCCCCTTGAAATCGCTTGTGTCGTGTCGTCACAGGGCATCCCTGGCAGAGGCAGCTCTCTTCTTGTTTTTGCAGCAGTGTTGTTGCACATGTGGCGGATAGTGCACTCACGCTTCTCTGCTGTGCTTTGTGGCTAAAATGCGTGGCAATAGAGAGTTTGGTTCAATCCATGCACTGTGCGCCTGCCTGCAACATCTTGATTTGACCCCCCAGCCACCGTCACGTTGCACGCCACGCCACACAACCATGCAGCCTTACTCTCCACCTTTTACCTATTCCTTCCTCGCCTTCTCAACCATAGCTCCCATCACTCCACTCTCCATCTGCACCCTGCTGTGTTGCAATGCAGGACAGTGGCATAGACATATGTGCGCCCGAGGTGCTGTACCTCTACACGGACAACTTTGACTACCAGCACCCTAGGCGAGACTTCCTGCGCGGCATTCTCAATGATGACGTGAGCATTCTCAATGATGACGTGAGCATTCTCAATGATGACGTGAGCATTCTCAATGATGACGTGAGCATTCTCAATGATGACGTGAGCATTCTCAATGATGACGTGAGCATTCTCAATGATGACGCATGCATCCATCCTCCCTGGATCACCTCATGTGTTGCACCTCCTATCGCCTCGTCTCTCATAGCCCCACACGCACACAACCAACGCCACAGCACCAAAGGAAGTGAGAACCGATATTCCTCCCTTTTCCTTTCATGTCATCACATGTGATGACGTCATGAGCTGTGCCCACACCGGTGGGGGCCAGGTCACTGGCCCCAAGGGCGGGCTGAATTCATTGGCAGCCCGAGTTGACCCACCAGTCAACACACCCATGGCTGCTGATGCCAGACTCCCGCCCACACCCACCAAACTGCCCCTGCTGGCATCTTTGTCTCATATCATGCTGTTATTAATGCTATGCTGTCACCATGCAATGATGGTCCTGTGCCATGCTATCGTAGCACGCTGCCGCCTTGCGAGCTTGTGTCACTATGAAGTGTCGCCATGCTATCTGTTTCCCTGGGATGCTCTGCTCTGTGATCCCTCCCTCCATCCATGCACACACCACCCGCTTCTCCCACACACTGTCATCCATATGCCATCCTGCACTCCCCCACTTCATCTCACCAATCCTTGCCCTCTTGCCCCCCTGCCCTCTTGCCCCCCTGCCCTCTTGCCCCCCTGCCCTCTTGCCCCCCTGCCCTCTTGCCCCCCTGCCCTCTTGCCCCCCTGCCCTCTTGCCCCCCTGCCCTCTTGCCCCCCTGCCCTCTTGCCCCCCTGCCCTCTTGCCCCCCTGCCCTCTTGCCCCCCTGCCCTCTTGCCCCCCTGCCCTCTTGCCCCCCTGCCCTCTTGCCCCCCTGCCCTCTTGCCCCCCTGCCCTCTTGCCCCCCTGCCCTCTTGCCCCCCTGCCCTCTTGCCCCCCTGCCCTCTTGCCCCCCTGCCCTCTTGCCCCCCTGCCCTCTTGCCCCCCTGCCCTCTTGCCCCCCTGCCCTCTTGCCCCCCTGCCCTCTTGCCCCCCTGCCCTCTTGCCCCCCTGCCCTCTTGCCCCCCTGCCCTCTTGCCCCCCTGCCCTCTTGCCCCCCTGCCCTCTTGCCCCCCTGCCCTCTTGCCCCCCTGCCCTCTTGCCCCCCTGCCCTCTTGCCCCCCTGCCCCGTTGCCCCACTGCTTCCCCAGATCATGGGCAACAAGATCTACACGCACGAGATCAAATCGCAGTACGCCGCCCGCATCGACACGTTGCGGGCGTACGCAGCGGTGACACGGGACGTGCTGCGGCGCTGGGCCTTCCCCCTCGCGCCCGACTGTGCCTTCGGTGCCCACAGCGGCCGCACCGCCGTCACCCGCGGCAACCGGTACCGCGAGGAAGGTAAGAGCAAGTGCGAAAACAGTGTGGGGAAGGTTCAAGGAAGGTGAGCGAGGCGAGGGTGGGGGGGTTTGGTGAACCTGAACAACAGACGGATCTGGACGCTCACTGCTTCACACCCAATTCGCTCTAATCTGCAAGCCCTGTCCCATCCTCTCCTCCCCTCCCCTCCATGCCCCCATCTCCCTTCTTTCCCCCACTCCTCCCTCTCCCATCCATGCCCCCAACCCAACCACGTGCAGCGGTGTCAGTGGCGAGGTCAGCAGTGATAGGCGCGGACACGCTCTTAGGGGAGGGCACGGTGGTGGCGGAGAGGGCGGTGGTGCGCAGGTCAGTGCTGGGCGCGCACTGCCTGGTGGGCGAGGGGGCCGTGGTAGAAGGCAGCTTCCTGTGGGGCGGCGTCACGGTGGGCGCGGGCGCGGTGGTGCGGCACGCTGTGCTGTGCGATGGCGTGCAGGTCATGGCTGGGGGAAGGGTCAACCCCGGCTGCGTGCTTTCATTTGATGTGCGTGCACTCCTTTGGTGCTGGAATGGGGGTGTGCGGATGAGGTGGTGCTGTGTGACGGGGTGCAGGTTATGGCTGGGGGCACCGTGAACCCCCCCGGCTGTGTGCTCCCCTTTGATGTGCGTGATTGTGGTGTGGGCATGTGGGCATGTGGGCATGTGGGCATGTGGTGATGTGGGCATGTGGGCATGTGGGCATGTGGGCATGTGGGCATGTGGGCATGTGGGCATGTGGGCATGTGGGCATGTGGTGATGTGGGCATGTGGGCATGTGGGCATGTGGGCATGTGGGCATGTGGGCATGTGGGCATGTGGGCATGTGGGCATGTGTTCATGTGGGCATGTGTGCATGTGGGCATGTGGGCATGTGTGTGTGCATGTGTGCATGTGTGCATGTGTGCATGTGTGCATGTGTGCATGTGTGCATGTGTGCATGTGTGCATGTGTGCATGTGTGCATGTGTGCATCGGGCATACAGGGGAGTGGTGTGGAGGGGCGACATGGTGTCCATTGGCACGTTGCCAATCGCCTCCCGTCCTTTCACCCATTCGCACACACGCGCGCACTCACTCGCACACGCACAAATACACACATGCTCATGCACGTGCACACCCACACCCACACCCACACCCACACCCACCCACCCACTGGCACATGGCACATACACATGCACGCGCGCGCGCGCGTGCACTCACGCACAGAGGACGCGTGATGCGCGCGTGCACATGCTCACGCACACTCACAACCACACCCACACCCCCTCCCACACCCACCCACTGCCACACACACACACCACACACACACACGCACTCACGCACGCACACCGCACTCACACAGGATGCGTGATGCGTGCGTGCACATACATGCGATTCTCTCCCTCACCCGCTTCACCCCTCTGTCCTTCCCTTCTCCCATAGTAGGTGGTGGTGGCAGCCAATCACGTGGTGCCAGCTGGCACACGCATAGCGAGGGAGCAGCAGCCTGAGGAGGAGGGCAGCGATGATGAGAACACAGAGGGGCACGGCATGGGTGAGTGCAGGGTACAAGGAAACAGGTGGGATAGGATGGTGCAGGTGTCACTGGTATGCCATGTCAGGGTGTGATGATGAGAACAAAGAGCAGCCAAGAAGAGGCATCATTATAGTGCGATGTAGATTCTCTTTTGTATGATGGCATGAACCTTTAATTGGCATAAATCCGACAGGATAAGTCATTGGCAAATTCTATTGTTGTCTCAACTTCACACTTTGCTGTTTTTGTGTGGTGTGTGTGTGGTTGCCCTGTGTTCTCTGTCGTTCACCTCTTGCGCATCAGCCCCACCTTCGGCCCGCAGAAAGAAGCGAGGTGATGAGGAGGAGGATGAGGAGGAGGAGGAGGAGGAAGAGGAGGAGGATGAGGAGGGAGAGGAGGAGGAGAAGGAGGAGGAGGATGAAGACGAGGGTGCATGTGATGTGCAAGCTGTGAGTGCCATGGGATGTGCTGGCAGTGCTCTTGGCGTACATGTTTTTTAAAATGTCCATCCATGTGTCCATTAGCCATATTTCTGCATGCGTGCTGTTCTGACATGGGTCAACGGGCCCAGAGGGGATGTGATGGCATGCCATGCCTTGCCACCGCACGCATGGCACGGCATGGCAGGTCGTGACTCACTCTTTCTTACGTCTCTTCCTCCTTACTTCACCCATTCCCACCTCTCTCCTTTCCACTGCCCCCGTAGCACCTTGCACCTTTTGTTGTCGCTCTTCCCTCTCCACATCCCAACAAGGAGTTGAGAGAACTACCTTTGTTTCTGCATCAAACCCACCCTTCATCCCGCCCGCCATTTCTCCACACCCTCCCCTCCCCCTCCTTCGTCCCGCCCTCCCTTTCTCGTCCTCCCCCTTCCTCTCTCCGACCCTCCCCTCCTGTCCTCCCGTGCTGGCAGGTGGGCGAGGGCGGCAGGGGCTTCGCCTGGCCGCCCAGAACGCCCGCTGCAGCAGCCGTGGTGCGGCGCCAGTCACTTGCACCAATCACAGCGCTCGAACTCGCTGAGCTGGCAAGACTGGCTGTTGGACGGGAGGAGGGTGAGGGGGAGGAGGGGGAGGAGGAGACAGGGAAGGAAGGAGGGGCGGCACTGGTGGGAGGGGAGGAGGAGGAAGAGGAAGATGAAGAGGAGGAGGATGGGGAGGACGAGTTTAGCAAAGAGGTGAGGCGGGTGGGGAGGAGGGGTGGTGTGGTGGGAAGGATGGTGGGAGCGGAGATGGGACGAGGGCTGAGAGTGATGTGGGAAAGGGAGGCAGGGTGATGTAGTGGGGAAAGAGAGGAAAATGCAATGAGGGGAACGCAAAGGGGAGGAGGGAATCCATTAGCACTGCATCTGCAATGGGGTTTGGTGGATGATTGTAGGATGGATGATGACGTGACAGCGTGTAGTGCCATGGGCATGTGCTGCCATGGGGATGACGCTTAGCCTGTGGCATGTTTTATTTTTTGTTGATCCATGAGTCTCTTGATGGTTCATGGTTGCATGGCATGGCATGGCATGGCATGGCATGGCATGGCAGGTGGAGGAGATGTTCAAGCGGGCCGTGGCGGAGGGGGTGGCTCAAGACAACGTGGTGCTGGAGGTCAATGCGCTCAAGTGAGTGGTCAATGCGGGTCAATGTGAGTCAACGCGCTCAGGTGAGTCAACGCACTCAGGTGAGTCACCAGCTTGTAGCAGTGTCCTGGTCTGGCATACACCCATTTCTCCTCTCAACTCCCCCCTGTTGCCTTCACTTGCTGCGGCTTATTCTCTCACTGCGCATCCTTGCTTCCTCCTCGCTCCCCTCCTCCCCCACTTGCTGTCCGTGCCAGTCTGGCTGGCATACAACCAATTATACCCATCCTCCTGACCCCCACTTTCTTCCCCGCTCTCCATCTCTCTCCCCCTCTCTCCATCTCTCTTCTCTTCTCTTAATCGCTCTCTAACTCTCTCCATCTCTCTCCTCTCTCCCTCTTTCTCCTCTCCTTCCCTCTCTCCCCCTCTCTCCCTTCTCTCCCCTCTCTGCCTTCTCCTCAACTCTCTCACCCTTCTTCCCCCCTGTCGCGCCTGCCAGGCTGGCATACAACCGGTCCTTTGCAGACTGTGCGGGCGCCATGTTCCGAGGCATGCTCAACCTCGCTGCCTCGCAGACCACTCCCGGGGCACCCACCAGTGAGTGCACCTGCCTAAGAGAACATTGTCATGGGTGGAGTCACGTGCACATCCCCCCCTCCACCTGTCCTCTTGCACTCCAACCAACTCTCCACCCCTGCGCTTCATCTGCCTCTCTCCTTAGCGTTCCTCGCCTCCCTGCTCTCCCACCTATCCCTGCCCTGCCCCACCTCTTGCTCCGCTTGCCCATCTTCCTTGCCCATCCGCTCCCCTGTCTGTCTTCCCCCCTTCCGCCCATCCATCCTCCACGCCCCTGCTCTCTCACCCCTTGCCTGCTGACCCTGTCTCTGTCCTATTCTTGCCCTCCCGCCCTGCCCCTGCCCCCTCACCCCTTGCCCCTGTTCACCCTGACCCTGCCCCCTTCCTACCCTCCCGGTCTGCCCCTGTCTTCCCTGCGCCCTGTCTTCCCTGCGCCCTGTCTTCCCTGCCCCTGCCCGCCCTGCGCCCTGTCTTCCCTGCCCCCCGCGCGCCCTGGCCGTCCATCCGCGCTGCTCAGAGGAGCTACTGGCATCCACGCGTGCCGTGGTGACTCGATGGACGTCGCTTCTGAGAAGGTTCCTCAAGGGCACCGACGACGAGGTGCGTGCTCTGCCGTGGGGGTGGGGGATGGCGAGGGGGAGGGGGAGGGGGAGGGGGAGGGGGAGGGGGAGGGGGAGGGGGAGGGGGAGGGGGAGGGGGAGGGGAGGGGAAGGGGAAGGGAGGGGGAGGGGGAGGGGGAGGGGGAGGGGGATGGCGAGGGCGATGGCGAGGGCGAGGGGGAGGGGGAGGGGGAGGGGGAGGGGGAGGGGGAGGGGGAGGGGGAGGGGGAGGGGGATGGCGAGGGCGATGGCGAGGCGAGGGGAGGGGGAGGGGGAGGGGGGGGGGGGGGGGGGGGGGGGAGGGGGTGGGGGTTGGAAATGGGAAGGGGAATGGAGAGGGGGAGGGGGAGGTGGGGGGGTGGGGGAGGAAGAGGGGGTGGGGGAGGGGGGAGGGAGAGCGGGTGGGAGAGGGGGTGGGGGAGGGGGTGGGGGAGGGGGTGAGGGAGGGGGAGGGGATAGGAGAGGGGCTTTGTATGGGGCACAAGAATGGTCATACAGACAGGGGCGTTGGGTGCACGAGGGTTGAGGTGTGAGGTGCGAGGGAAGGACTTGGAAGGGCGCTCGCTGGCGATGAGAGCCGTACACGAGGTGGAGACACGCGTTTGGGGACAGGGAGGGGCGGGATTGGTGTCTACAGGGGTACGTGGAAGGGGCAAGGGAGAAAGGGAGAAACTCCGGCTTACATTGCCACTTCCTCTGCATCATGTCTCCTCCCCTCCTTGCAATCCCATCCCCTACCTATCTCTGCCATTTCCCCCTTATTGTACTCACCGCCAACTCCCCTCTTCCCCCTCTGACAACCACACCCCCTTTCGTCTTTTTCTCACTCTCACAACTTCACCCCCTCTTTCTCCCCCCTCCTTTCATCCCCCTTTTGAACACTCCTCCACCCCCTTCCAACACCCCCCGTTCCCCCCCGGGGCAGGTGGAGGTTCTGTTAACGTTTGAGGAGGTGTGCAACGAGGGGCGCCCCGAGCTCGCCCCCATCTTTGTCAATGTGAGTGCCACCCAAAGAATCATAAGCGGTGGGCAGTGTGAGAAGTTTGCCAGTCACTCAGTTCTCCGCCCGTCTCTTGCATGTCTGCGTGCCTGCCACCCACTCGGGCTCCACACTCCATTTGCTCATTCCTCATCCGTTCTCTGCTCTCTCTCCCCATGTATGCTCTGCTCTTCATGTAAGCTCTGCCCGCCTCTTCTTTCACTGTGTGCCGCTACTCCCATCCTCAGATCCTAGAGGCCTTATAGGCTTATACGACCGGGACATAGTGAGCGAGGAGGCAGTCATGGCAGCGCACTCCTCCCATTCCCCCCGTCCCCTTTGCTGCTTCCCTCCTGCTCCCTCCCATCCTCAGGTGCTGGAGGCGCTGTACGACAGGGACATAGTGAGCGAGGAGGCCGTCTTGGCAATCCGCCCCCTCACTCCCCTGTGCCTTGGTGCCATCAAACTCGCACCCCCTCCCATCCTCAGGTGCTGGAGGCGCTGTACGACAGGGACATAGTGAGCGAGGAGGCCGTCTTGGCAATCCGCCCCCTCACTCCCCTGTGCCTTGGTGCCATCAAACTCGCACCCCCTCCCATCCTCAGGTGCTGGAGGCGCTGTACGACAGGGACATAGTGAGCGAGGAGGCCGTCTTGGCAATCCGCCCCCTCACTCCCCTGTGCCTTGGTGCCATCAAACTCGCACCCCCTCCCATCCTCAGGTGCTGGAGGCGCTGTACGACAGGGACATAGTGAGCGAGGAGGCCGTCTTGGCAATCCGCCCCCTCACTCCCCTGTGCCTTGGTGCCATCAAACTCGCACCCCCTTTCATCCTCAGGTGCTGGAGGCGCTGTACGACAGGGACATAGTGAGCGAGGAGGCCGTCATGGCGTGGGCGGATGAGAAGCAGTTCGCCGATGCTGCTGACAAGGTCTTTGTCGAGCGATCTGCAGCGTTCATCAAGGTGAGATGAACGGTGCAGATGAACGTCTTCCCAGGAATGGAATTGGTTCTCACTAATCTTGCTGGCCCTCCTGTTGTCCTGTCCCCACCCGCCCATGCCCTGCCTCTCCCCTATCCGTCCCCTGCCCTCCCCCCTCTCCATTCACTGCTATCTTCCCCTCCATCTCTCTTGTGCCCCATGTCCCATTAGTTTTGCTCTCTCACCTTCTTGCCTCGCTAACCGTCCTCGTGCCACCACTCCAGCTCACCCCGACCCCCACCGTACATGTTGCTAACTTACTTTTTTGCTCCGCTATTTACCCTCTGCTGCTGTTCCCCTTCTGCTGCTCTTCCGTCTCTACTCTTCTCTGCTCCCTCTGCTGCCCTGCCCTCTGTGCTGCTATGCCCCATGTGCATTTCTGCCGTCTGCTGCTCTGTCCTCCGTGCTACCTGTCTGCCCTCCACAGTGGCTGAAGGAAGCCGAGGAGGAGGAGAGCGATGATGAGTGAATGCCTGCCTTCCCATGCTGCCCAGCCACACAGCCATCAAACAACACTCATAGGAAGCAAGGCGTTTTTAGGGAAACTGTAGGATAGTAAGGAGCACAGTGACCTGCACAACATCGGAGGTCAAGTGAAGTGAGCCAAGGCAGAAAATCCATGGACGACACCAAGTTTCCAAGAAAATCGCTAACGGCGGCTGTGGTAGAGAAATAACCGAACTCAAAATGGTGATCAAGTGTTGCACACTTGATTTTTTAGGATTGTTCCCCAGATTTGCAAAGGATGCACACGAAAAGAAAGAAAGAAGAAGAAAGTTTCAGTATGTCGACGCGGCTTCTGTGCTTGGCATTCCCGCCAAGCGGCACACATGTTGTGGTCGCAGACGTTCGTACATGTGCGACAAAATCGCGTGGCCAAAATATTCGAGATTGTGCAACTGTATGTTTTTTCCGAAGTATGAAAAAGTAGTGAGTGTATGAATCCGAACTCGAAGTGTTCTACAGAGTGGACAGCAACAAATAGGCTGACTTGCGAAAGTCTCGACGACATTAGCGAGAGCTGGTAGAAATAACCAGCACGCCCTCGGAATCACAGCCGGGACGAAAATACCGCACCGAAATCCCCTCCCCCTCCGTAACGTACCTCCGAATGAAGCTGCGGCATAAGCGCAGGGCGTCAGGGGGGGGGGCGAATCTCTCTCCTGGCCGCACAAGATTTAGGCGGGAAAAAATTTGCGCTGCGGCGAAATAGCGAGTCTAGGAATACTGTACATTGATTAGCTGCGAACTCCGTCACCAGTGCTTTTCGCGGTGGCATAAAAATTGCGTGGATCTGTCCGCCCAACTCGCTGGCTTCAGGTGGGTTCTGTTGGCCTGCAATCGTCACCCAGCATTGCCTGCGATTTGCAACCCAAGTGCGCAAAAATCGCCCACGAACACCCAGAAAGGTCCCAGTCCGATGTCCGTAGCAGCAATGCCAATCCTCCAGCAACCCAATCGGCGCATTTCGATTGGCACGTGCACGTCTCACGTGCACAATCTTTTCGATACATAAGTCGTTTCCATTCGTCCCACCGTTCCACGTCTCTGCCCATCGCCTGCTCTTCTTTGCCATCCCACGCTTCCGCACATCCACGATGGCCGGGACCCCTCTGCTCCCCTTTCTCCTCCTGCTCCTCTCCTCCCACGCCGTCCTCTCGTCAGGCGCACCTCATTTGCCATAAAGAATCTCCCGGACCGTTCAAACCCACGCGCAGCGCCTTCGAGCGCGAGCCGCAGCTTTGATCTCCAAGAGCTTCATCAGCTCCGCGGCTCCGTAACCCCCGCCGCGACCGGCGGGCCCATTAAGTACATGGGAGGCCCCCTCGTCGTCGGAAACCCGACGGTGAACATTTACCTTATCTACTACGGCAGCTGGCCATTGGGCTCCGGGCAGGACTACATCGAAAACTTTGTTCAGTCTTTAAGTAGCGACTCGGGCGCGCAGGGCTCGTCGAGCGATCCGACGGTGAAGGGGAGGTGGGCGATAACGTCGAACTACTATCAGTCGAGCAGCGCCGGGGCAAAGCAGAACGTGAGCTCCACGGTGCGGCTCGCGGGGACGACATACGACAACTATACGTACGGCCAGACTCTCACCGACAAAAATGTGTTCTCCAGTAAGCGCTTTCTCTCCGACCTTGCTTATGAACCGCCTCAAGAAGTCGTTCTTTCCTAGAAAGGGTTCGCTGTTTTGATGCCTGCCACTGGCAGGGATGTAGTTTCCCACGGGGTGGGGGGCGGGAGGAGATTCCATTAGTCTTTGCACAAATTCTTCCCTCTCCATCTTCCCGTGATCTTGTCGCCTTCGGAACGCTGTTCGCCGCCTGCTGGCTTGGTACTGTGTGATTTCACCATTCTTGAGAGTGTTGCTGGCGTAGTAGTCGCTTCGACTAAACTTTGTTCTTTATGCAAATCCCGACGTTCCATCTCAGCCGTGAAGAGCAAGATTGGATCTGGCAAGGCCTTCACGTACGACCCGCACGGGATTTACATTCTTTTATCGAGCAAGGACGTGACTCTAACGTCGGGCTTCTGCAGCCAGTACTGCGGATGGCACACGGTGGGCCGTATCGGATCCTCCCCATTGTACTACGCGTTCGTAGGCCACCCTGGCCGGTGTCCCAGCGCGTGCGGTGTGAGGAGCCCCTCCCCCAATAGCAACCCCGCTATAGACGCCATGATTTCAACTCTCGCGCACGAAATTACCGAAGCTGCTACAGACCCCGATCAGAAGCCTGGCTGGCGCGACGGGGGTGGGGACGAGAACGGGGATCTGTGCGTTTGGCAATACGGAACTATACTCAGCTCGAAGGGTTACACCTATAACATGGTTGGATTAAAAGGAATGAAATTCCTTGTGCAGCAGAACTGGGACATGCAGCTGCAGAAATGTGTCAACCAGAATTCCCTTCCCAGCAGCACAACCACACCTTCCCCTCCGCCACCGTGACTGGACCAACTCGCATTGTGGTACACTCACATCGTTCATAGCCTCTGGCGTCCACTCAAGCTGAAATAAAATTTTGGGTTTGATTTAGGATAGCTTCCTCAGAACATTCAAGAACTTTCTTGATACGATTTCAATACTCCACTAGACTGCCCCTCGTCAAGCCTACCGTAATCTGACCGCTGCAAGGTTTCCCTGCAGGAAAAAAGAGCGGGACATAGATACAACGCAAGCACTATTTGTCTTAAGAATTTAAGATATCCTTTCTGTTCTGAAAAATACTCAGTGCCACTCAGAGTGACCCTCCGCACTGAAACTAGACCCCCCTGACCTGGGTTATGTTCAGTTCGGAAGGCAGCCCACTCCGGCTGGGAATGGGTCTTGGGGACTTCGCCAATTAGAGGTATCAACTCAGACCTGAAGGTGAGCACCGAGGAGGGCGCATTATTTATGTAGTCTGGACAGCGTCTTCGCGCCTTACCATCCCTCCCTGCAGGGATGTGCCGCATACAGTGAAGCCATGCCCTCTCACGACTTCACGACTTCATGGGTGTAGTTTGAAGCCAGGAAAAAGGGCTATAAAAGGGCGTGTCCGCTATGATGCCTCCACGGGTGTGTCGCGGGGCAGCTTGTTCCAGTTGGACGAGCAGTTCCGCCCCTTCCACTCAAACCCCCTCTCCTCCATCCCCTCCCGGGCAGCCACGGGCAGCGCCGAAAAAAAGTCAAAGTCAGCCGCGAGCTGCTTGAGCACGGGCAGCTTGTTTCCCAGCCCTGGGCAGCAGTTGGCGTGCACGGTGAGCAGCGTGGAGAGCGAGTGGCCCATCTCACAGAAGCCCCCGAACTGGTTGGTGGGCAGGTAGCGCAGCAGCAGCGGCGAGGCCACGCGTGTGAAGGGGTTGGCCTCGGGGCGAATCCAGTTGAACACCTGCTGTATGCGGAACTGCGGACACCTGGGGGAGGAAGAGAAAAGGGGGAGGTAGTCGCATGGAGTATGACGAAACACAACGATGAACACACACGGGGGTAATGCTGCCGACCTGCTGTATGTGGAGCTGGAGACGTGTGAAGGGGGAACAGGGGTGGGTGATATCTGTGATGCAATAGGCATGATCCAGACAGTTACAAGGCAACATACATGAACAAACATGTGATGTGATACCCACTGCTCACACTGAGTGCCACGCCACCCAGCCACTGAAGAACTTCAGTGTGCGGGTGTTGGCGCGGGCGGCATCATAGACCCCCCCATTGGGCGCAACAAAACCAAGCCACTCCAACTCCTACCTTCTGTGCCAGGCCAGCCAGTCCTGGAAGAACCGGAGCGTACGACTGTTGGCCCGTGCGGCATAGAACCCCCCATTGGCCACAACAGAGCGCGGGTTGGGCGACCACCAGTCGGCGGACATCTGCAGGTCGTGTGGGCGGCGCCAGAGCAGCGGCAGTGGGTTGCGCAGCCAGAGGATGTCGGAGTCGCTGAAGAGCACGTCGTAGCCCAGCGCGAGCATGTTTGCTACTACCTGCACCTTGCGCCACACCTGGCAGGAGAGGAATAAGGGGTGTGAGAGGGATGTGAATGACTGAGGGGCGGGCAGAGCAGGGGGAGTGGGTAGCGCAGGCAGAGGATGTGGGAGTCGGAGAAGAGCACGTCGTAGCCGAGTGCTAGCATGTGCGCCACCACCGCCACCTTGCGCCACACCTGCATGGCTGGCAGTGGCAGCATTGCAGTACCACCAGCAGCAGCGCAACAGGAAGGTCGGATGGGGATGCAGAAAGGGAGGAGGATGGTGAGTGTGAGAAACTTGGAGCATGGTTGATGGGAAAGCAGAGCAGGGGGAACGGGTTGGAGCATGGTTGATGGGCAGGCAGAGCAGGGGGAACGGGTTGGAGCATGGTTGATGGGCAGGCAGAGCAGGGGGAACGGGTTGGAGCATGGTTGATGTGGGAGTCGGTGAAAAGGACGTTGTAGCCCAGCGATAGCATGCTTGCCACCACCTGCATGGCAGTGCCAATGGCAATAGCAAGACCGGGTGGGGATGCAGAAGGGGAGGAGGAAGGTGCGTGGAGGGAGTTGGATCATGGGTGATGGGCAAGCAGAGCAGGGGGAGGATGTGGGAGTCGGTGAAGAGCACGGCGTAGCTCAGTGCCAGCATGGCCATTAGTAACACTGGCAAACCCCGAGGTGACGCAGCAGGAGTGAATAATGGGGAGGATAGCCTGTGTGGTAAGAAGGGCACAGCGTAGCCCAGTGCTAGCATGCTTGCCACCACCTGCACGTTGCACCACACGTGCATGGTAATGGCCAGGCCAGGATGGGACAACACAAGTGAAGCATGGATGACGTGGAGGAGAGGGTGTGTGGCTGGTACATGGATGTACATGAAGCCTCGCTGAGTGTAGGTATGGGAACACATCAAGTGAATATAAATGCCATAAACCAAGTGTATGTAGTCCCACACCGCCAGGTGCATATACATGCGACACATCAAGTGCACATAATCAAGTCCCTACCAGGTGTATGTAAGCGCGCGTCATGAAGTGCTTCTGTCCGCCGCCCAGGTCCTCTCTGTGAGGAGCGTCGTCCTGCCAGTCCATGTAGCAGTTGAGCCCCATGGCGCAGCACGCCTCGAAGCTCGCGTGGTCATAAGCCACCACCACCAGCCGCGCCACCAGCTCTCCCAGCGCAGACCTATACGCGCCCTCTTCCGCACCTGTCTCCCCCTCTCCATCTTCGTCGCCCCCCCTCTCACCTCCCTCCGCTGTCCTCCGCTCGCCTCGCCTTTCTTTTCCTTCAACCCCTTCGCGCCTCCGGATCTCCTCTCCCGTCCTCCTCTCCAGTTTCCCGCTCCCCTCCTCTCCTCCCCTCTCCTCCCCTTCCGTCCTCCTCTGGTCGCGCGCGTTCTGCTCCGCGCGCTCGACGGCGCGCAGGCGCGCGAGGAAGAAGCGCATCATGGGCGCCCACGCCTCGTTGAACGACACCACGATCACAGACCGCCGCGCCGCGCGCGCCAGCAGCTGCGCGGGCGACGCGGACTCCGCGTCATCCGCGTTCCCCGCCGCCATGCCGTCAGTGATCGTCTCGCCGCCCCCGCCGACTGCAGAAGTTTCGTTGGCGACGGCAGCAGCGGTAATAGCGGAGTGCACGGCCGCCTCGAGGACGGACTGGAGCGTTCTGATGGGGCCGTGGGTGGAGCGGAAGAGAGAACGTGAGGATGCGGGGATGCGGGGATGTACGCGACCGAAGGTGGTGAAGAAGAGACAAAAGCTTTACATCATGATTATAAGGCGTGGCAAGCGAAAACAGAAGGTGTCACATCCCTACGAGACCAAAAAGTGTGTCTCTGTTCCATGTGCGTGTGTCGCCTGCGCACGTGCATCCTTAGGCGTGTGACTCACCTGCACTTTGAGCAAATCGGCGAATTCCCTTGTTGCCGTTCTCCCACTCCCCCAACGGCGTCCATCGCTCTGCTCGATGGTGCGCCGCTAGGGGAGTTCCCCCGGAGCCGCGCAGACCCGTCGCCGCTGCTCCCCTCCGACCACCGTCGAACCACCGACTCCGGAGCTTCTCCGCGCGAGGCGCCCCGCGCAGCAGGCGGGGACGCGCAATACTCCTCGCGGGTGAGCGGAGGCAGCGACGCGGGGGTGGCGCGGGAGGAGGCGGCGGAGGCGGCGGAGCGGACGCGCAGGTGAAGGTGATTAAAGCCGGAGAAGAAGAAGAGACACGTGAGAGACGACGCGAGCAGCAGCCATCCGAATAACGACTGGCGGCCTTTTAGCGACGCGACTGGGAAGAGCGAAACAGTGCAGAGGACGAAGGCTAGCGGGGGATTGGCCGAGGCCGAGGGTGACAGTAACGGGTGTTCTATTCTGTGCAGGAGATGCATATGCGGGTTGGCCGCTCCGGTGAAAGAGTGCGATCGGTGCATTCGCGATCGCGTCACGACGCTGTTGCCACCGTACGGCGTGCCGCTGCTGCCGTGATCGTTATGCGTTGCATGGCTGGGAGTTGAGGATTCCATCGCTACTAGGAGCTACGAGTCGCGGCGAGTTTGAAGGACCAACAGCATCACTTATAATTACATAACCTCATTCGCTGGAACGGCTGGTTAGGTCAGTAGTTTGAAGTTTGTATTGCGTAGTTTACTTCGAAGTCCTCCAAAAGCGCATCGGGAGCAGCGGAGACATATCAGCAAGAGCTGTAACCATGAGGAAAAAAGCTTGAAAGTGGGGCACTTGGATTCAGCTGACCAGCCAGCTGAACACACCAGCAACCCCAATAGCAGAATTTTCACACATTTCCCCGCTTTTGCCCCAACAGGCAGGTTGTCGTCGAAAGTTTGAAACTCTGGCTGGACCTGCCACCCTGGCCGAATCGCATTCGTCCTCCACAAGAAATGCGATTTGTACATGGTCAGATTTGTCAGGCGCGCTTTGACCGTCTTATGAAGAAACCCACTATTAAAATGTTTCTTTTCTTCTTACCAAGCCTAGGGGGTGTGTCAGAGTACACATTAATACATCACCTGCATATGTACCACTCGAGAAAGTATACAGCGACATCTTGTACAACCGCGAACCCGGACAAAACGCGTATAACTACACCATCACCTTCATCGACGCCGCTACACGCTACGTCTGGCACCTAAACTTACCAAGTCGCGACATGGCTTTCGAGGCTTTCGTGGCATGGCTTCCAGCAGCAGAACGGGAATCGGGAGCTAAACTCAAAAGCTTCCAATCAGACGGAGGAGGAGAATACTCGTCACAGCGATTCAAGCAGTACCTGGCGGAGAAGGGAATCAAGAGACTCATCTCCCTTCCCTACGCCCATCAACAGCAGGGTGTAGCAGAAAGGATGAACAGGACTCTGCAGAACACCATGCGCAAACTGTTACGTGGCATGCGGCTACCCAACCACCAGTGGCCCGAAGCAATGGACCACGCCGTGATGCTGCACAACTTGCTTTCTTCGTCGTCACTCCCGAACAACACATCACCGCATCTGCTGTGGACAGGAAAACTGGGCAGCACAAAAATGTTACGAGTCTTCGGCTGCATGGTACAGTACCGACCCCCATCTGCACGAGCCGGCCGATTCTCCCAACGCGCACAGTGGGGACTACACCTGGGCATCGAAAAACATTACAACGCATGGAAGATCTTCGATATCAACAGCAAAGAAACAGTAGCAGCACGTGACGTGATTTTCTACGAACGACTCACACTGCCAACGTACCTTGCCAACCTGGACGAAAATCGAGACCCCACAGGCGGCTTCCGTGGCGATCGAGCCTTCGCTTCGACAGAAGACGAAGCTGACTGGGACGAGCAGAATGTGGAAGGAGCCTCGGAAGAAGCCGGACCTCTTCCCTACTGCTCAGTGGACGTACCGATGGACGAAGAAAACCCTCGCGAAAGCGTCAACGCCGAAACTTACTACCACTTCGCCGACAACGGTTACGTTACACCTGCTGAAGTCAACACCAACGAAGCAGAACGCATAGGGCCCAACTTCACACCCGATCCAGAAACTGGAGACGAAGCAGTCTATCCCGAGGACACCACACTCCCCCGCTACACACAGAGCGGACTCCAAATCCTTGGTCTCGTCACCGCGGTCCACGGCGTCAACATTCCTAAGGAGCCTGCGACAGTTCAACAGGCTCTGGGGGGGGAGCATAAAGAAAAATGGCGCGAAGCCATGGACAAGGAGCTGAAGGCATTAGAGGAACGCAACACCTGGAAAGTCGTTCCCATCGGTGTAGCGCGAAACAAGACCATTCTTACCGGGAAATGGGTCTTCCGTGTGAAGACGAAGGCCGACGGCACCATCGACAAGTTTAAAGCACGATGGGTCGTTCGCGGCTTTGACCAGGAACATGGACGAGACTTCACCGAAACCTTCGCTCCGGTCAGCCGCCACACTTCACTTCGAATTCTTCTCGCCATCGCCGCTATGAAGAAAAAGAAACTGCGCCAAATCGACGTCGCAAACGCTTTTCTCTACGCACCGGTCGATGCAGAGATTTTCGTGGAACTACCGCACGGCTCCAACACAAATTCCACGCACGTCTGCCAGCTACTAAAATCGCTTTACGGGATCAAGCAGGCACCGCGACTGTGGCAGCAGTACCTGCATACTCGTCTCATCCGCATCGGCTTCAAACAACTCCCGCACGATCAGGGCATGTACCGCCTCACGAAGAACAGCGACTACATCTTGCTAATTGTCTACGTGGACGATCTTCTCTACATCGGCTCTACCGACAGCATCACCACCTGGTTCGAAGGGGAGCTGCAGAGGGACCTCACCCTCACTGTCTCATCTACCGTCACACAGTATCTCGGACTTAACATTCGAGAAGATAACGACGCGATCTACCTCAGCGCCGAAAAGTACGCCGACACCATCGCCAAACGATTCGGAATTACGCCAGCCGCGATTTCAACACCATACCGCTACACGACAGGAGCCGATAAGGAATCTACCCCACTTAAATCCGCCGGCATACGCAACTATCAGAGGAAGCTAGGTTGCCTTCTCTTCGCAGCCGTCACTTGCCGACCCGACCTATCCTACTCCGCAAGCCAGCTCGCCACTTATCTCAAGAAGCCTGAAGCAGAACACCTGGCGGAACTTGACCGCGCTCTGCACTACTTTATCAGCACCGCAATGATCGGCTTAACTTATCACAAGAACGCAGCTACACCAACCAAGCTAATCGGCTACGTCGATGCCGATCACGCCGGCGACACTGACAACAGACGCTCACGCACCGGCTACGTCTACCGCCTCGAGCCTATCGGTCCTATCTCCTGGCAGTCAAGCAAGCAGGAGTTAATCGCGCTATCTTCAGCTGAAGCAGAATATATCGCACTCTGCTCAGCCACCAAAGAAGGACTCTATCTTCGCGAGCTACTGGAAGAAGCGAAGTTAGCCGAGTTACCCAACTTTAACGTGTTCTGCGACAACCAGTCAGCAATTCGCATCGCCAACAAGAACGGCTTCGCGAACAGGACGAAACATATTGCCCTACGTTACTTCTTCGTGAAGGACGAGATCGAGAAGGGGAGACTCGAGCTGTCATACTGCCCCACATCCGAGATGGCAGCTGACTACTTGACCAAGAAACTCGGAAAGCAAAAGTTCGAGTATTGCATGCTGCTGACTGGACAGGGCCACGTCACCAGCAGCGACACTCCAGAAGCGAAGGGGAGTGTTGGAAACAATAAGACCTAAGCGCTTCAGTCGTGTCGAAAACACCGCATCAGAAGCGAGGCAAACTACACCGAAGCACCCGCGAGTCAACCCTCGGGGGTTGAAGAGGTTGCTGGAGGTTACGCGAAGGTCAAAGGTCGCTGACCTTTGACCCGACAAGTACAGCGCGACAGTTAAGGACATACAACTGACTCGTTACAGAGCAGTTGCCCGAGTCGTACTGTATCGAACCGCAACAGCAACAGTAAAAGAAGTTCTAACCGTATCCTTTGACATTCCTTACACCACTATATATTCTTGTACTTTCCTGTTATAATTAATCTACTTTGCCCTCACATACTAGCGCAAGGTGGTTCACAATTACTTCACTAAAAGCTTCCGCTATTACAATTGTCCTACCCAGAGTTCTCCCCTGAAAAGATCCTAAGGGGCTATCTCAGCCCAACACATAAGACTAGTAGTGGCGGATGCATTAGTCTACTGTTGCAGGGCTCTAAACGTGTGCTGTTGTAGATTCAGATCTACAAATGTTTTAGACTAGGTGACAGGTCCACAGACCTGTCGAAAGATAAGAAGCAATTGACTCCTTACTGCATTCTCCTTTACAAGTCTTGTCATAATCTTCAAATTTTGAGAAGTATATCAATTTTTTTCATGTATTTCACTCACAACAAAGTACAAGGCAAGCAAGCAACACAAACACAATCAGCAATGTACACACACGCACACAAGAGGCAAGTCTCTCCTCAATTTAACAACCTTCCAGCCAGCAATACAAAAATGGAGACCAAGTTAAGGTACCAGGAACACACTTGCTGGAGCCTTTGCCGTCGGGTTGGCTCACCATCAAGTCTCATGTAGCTGGCAAGTCCACAATGCACTTCAATCGAAACTGACTTTGATGGGGATATCCACGTCGCATGCTGCAACCAGGCTCAACGCCCATCCATGAGCATTTACCACCCATTATCCCTCGTTGTTACCAAACAATGCCCCACAGCGTAAACCCAAGTCCTTTCCACCTGATCTTCCGCTTCGGAAGGTGCAGCAAAGAGGCGTGTGGGATCAGATCAGATCAGATCAGATGATGAGCTGCACGGCCTGCACCATGAGGTAGAGCAGCGCGATGAAGAAGGCCGCCTGGTACAGGTCCTTGTTGGGGTCGCCCTGCTGGATGAACTGCAGCAAGGGACGAGGGGTAGGGGGAAAGGGGGGAAGTAACACGAGTGGATAAGGGGAAAAAGGGACGACTAGACACAAGGCTGCCTGGTACAGGTCCTTGTTGGGGTCGCCCTGCTGGATGAACTGCAGAGAAGGGGCAAACGGTGGGGACGGTGGTGGGGTGATAGAAATGGTCAGGGGGAAACCAGGCATGAATAAACACAAGACCGCCTTGTAGATGTCCTTGTTGGGGTCGCCCTGCTGGATGAACTGTGATGGGGGGCGCGGGGTAGGGGGGAGGGGAGTGATGAGTGATAATACGGTTTAAGTGCATAAGAGGCACAGATGAACAAGGTCGCCTGGTACAGGACCTTGTTGGGGTCGCCCTGCTGGATGAACTGCAGCAAGGGGCGAACGGTGGAGATGGTGGTGGGTTGATAGAGGAATGGTCAGGGGAAACAAACAAGGCATGAATAAACACAAGGCCGCCTGGTGGAGGTCTCGGTTAAGGTCGCCCTGCTGTATGAACTGCAGAGAGGGGCGAGGGGTAGGGGGGAAGGGGGGTGGGGGGGGGGGGGGGGAGATCAGAAGGAGGAGCGGATAAGGGGAAAGAGGCACAGACGAACAGGTAGAGGGCCCTGTTGGGGTCGCCCTGCTGTGCTGGGTGAACTGCAACGTGGGCAAGGGGTGCAGATGGTGGTGGGGTAAATAGAAGGGAATAAGAGGCAGATGTGCATGCATGGATGCGGCAATCGCCTGGTTCAGCCCCTGTTGAAGTCGAAGGCGATCTGCACCTGGATGACCGGCAATTGGGGAGGGGTGGTGGTGGTGGTGGTGGTGGTGGTGGTGGGGTGGTGGTGGGGTGGTGATGGGGTGGTGGTGCGGTGGTGATGGGGTGGTGATGGGGTGGCTGCCACGGTTAGGAGGGCAGCAATGGGGTTAGGGCTGGGACAAGGGCGAGGAGTGAGGTTAATGGAAATGGCAGATGATGTGGGTGGTGGGATGATGTGGGTGGGATGATGTGGGAGGTGGGATGATGTGGGTGGTGGGATGATGTGGGTTGTGGGATGATGTGGGTTGTGGGATGATGCGAGGATAGCACAAAACAGTAAGGCATGACTGCTGCTGCTCGGTGAATGTTTATGTGGATGCATTACAAAAAGTCTCACAACTTGCCCTCCTCCCCACTTCCCTCATCCCACCTCCTCCCCGATTCCCTCATTCCTCTTCCCCACTTCCCTCATCCCTCCTCCTCACTTCCCTCATCCCTCCTCCCCACTTCCTTCACCCACACTTCCACCTCACCATTTCCCTCATCCCTCCTCCTCCTCACGTCCTGACACGGACGCACAGCAATGACTTCTTCGCCCAGCCCTCCTTCGCCCTTCGCCCCTTCCCATCTCATTCCATTCCACACAGTCACACGCACGCCCACCGCTAAAGGCACGTGCACACATCATCTTCACCACCACCACCGCACACACGCACAGACACCACCGCTCCCCGTCACCTACTCGTCTAGGGTCGCCAGACGGGTGCGGATAAATATAACTCGAGTCGCCGCCCCCGCTCGTGCTCGCCTCCCCGGTCTTCTCCGTGACGTCTTTAATCGCCTCCGACACGGCCCACGCTGCCCGCGACGCCCAGAACGCCAGCTGGATGGGCAGCGCTGAGCTGGCGACGTCCCATTGGTCGCGGTGGCTGATGACCTGGCCGCTGATCTGGTTGAGCGTGAACGTGGACGTCACGCGCGCGTCCAGTAAGCCACCCGGGATGATGAGGTACCCGCGCAGCTGCCAGGTTATCACGAGCACGCTCGTGGATTCCATTGCCATTCCCAGCATGTGCTGCGATGGGAGGGAACGGGTGTGCGCACAACAGGGGGGTTTGGATGGGGAGGGGGGACGCGTCCAGCAAACCGCCCGGGATGACGAGGTACCCGCGCAGCTGCCACGTGATTATGAGGACGCTCGTTGACTCCATTGCCATCCCCAACATGTGCTGCGCTCGGGGAAGTAGGGGATTGGGGGGGGAAGGGAGAGGGCGGGAGGGGGGGAGACCATATAGTGTGCGCTCTTGAACTCCATTGACATCCCCAGCATGTGCTGGAAAGGGAACGTGTGTGCGCGGGCGGGGAGGAAGGGGGGGGGTGGTTTGGTCGAAAGGGGTGGGCGGGCGGTGGAGGGAAGGGGAACACACGATGATGGAATTAGAAGGGATGAAGGGGAGAAGAGGAAGGGGATGACCGAGTTAGCACCTGCTTTGTCGTTGTCATGTATTCCATTCCAATGAAGTACCATAAAGAAATAACCCTAGTGTCGCTGGCGTGGTTGTTATTCCCGTGTTTTCAGACGTCCCACGACTAGGTTATTCGCTTCCAAGAACGATACTTAGCACACATCGCGAGCCCGAGTCCCAGCGACTAGGTGACTAGGTTATTCTTGGGCACCATGTTACACGGCAGCGCCACATAAAGTCGGAACAAGGTTACTATGGAAGACGAAAGATATGAGTATACGAAGGGCGCTGCTGCCAAGCCTGCTATGCTCACCACTGAGGAGTTCTGAAGCGCGCTGCGGATCCACGAAAGGCGGCGGTATTTGTCGCGACCCGTGAAGGACCGAATCGAGTCCTGTGGGAGCAACGATAAGAACAGATATGGAGAGCAGCAATTAGATAACGATGGGACTGAAGGAGTGGTACACGTGACTCGAGAAGTCTCAACCGCGCCAGGGAGTTGGGGAATAGAACGCAGAGTGGAGGGAATAATATAAAGACTGGAAAACCGGCGATGCAAACAGGAAAGTGTGTGAACGAGGCTTATTCCAATATTTTTCTGATTGGCCAGACGCGGACGTTCTTGATTGTTCAGTATGCTCGTCGGTTCCTCCCTTATCCCGGTGCGCGACAAAAATTCTCGGCACGCGTATCATCCTTACCAAGTGTCAATATGATCCTAGGCGCGTGCGATATTAACACGCTCGCTGTACACTCGTTTGAAACGCGTCTCACATTCGCCTTACCGAATATTTTGAATCGATGGCGAAACACGAGAGCGTCCTCCTGTCTTCGCGCATGTCGTGAATGTCTCTCGCCAGCTGTTTCGCCGTTCGCTCAACGGCGGGGCTGCTCACGCACTCGAAGTCGTCGCAGAGCTCAGCGAAAGTCATCCCTCGCACCAGCGTCGCAACCTCCTCGTCCTCATCGCTCTCCTCGCCGCTCCCGCCGCCGCCGCCGCCGCTGGCGGAGCCTCCGTCCACTGCGTCTTTGGCCGCCACGTGGCGTCTGGTGATTGGTCTTTTCGCCGCGTGGCAGATAGCGCGAGGAGGGAGGGGGGCGGAGAGCGGGGACGAGGCGTGGCGGTGCGACAGCGCGGAAGCTTCAGAGAAAGGAGCTTTGTTGCTGTCCGAATGGTGGATGGCGGCAGAAACGCAGAAGCGCGGGGGCAAACCCGGAACTGCGCCGAAATTCGGTGATACTAACGAAGGCGCTCGTAACGGGGATAACACTAGGGACGACAATGCGGTGGGAGCGGAAACGCGAAGCGTGTCCATGGTCGCCTGTCCTTCAGGCACAGCTTCTCACGGACGAGATCAACGGTGGCGACTCGGACAAGTCCAAATTAAGACAGGGGGAAAGATACCGTAGAACAGCAGGTATGCCAAGAGACTTTTTCTTTCTTGACATGAGACAGACGAGCGGAGACTAACACAGAAGTAACTGGCCTCCCCCTTACCCTTGGTTGGTCGGTCATTCAGCATCAGCAGGAAAGCAACAGCAGAAGATACCAAATGATAATGCGGTTGAATACGGTGAGACGAGTTACGATATGAATGCTGGTACGTTCTCATGCGTTACGCTACGGTGGCTTTAGCACAAGTTTTTTCCGTTGCATCGCGCGGCAAGTGCGACTGGCGATGGCGGGCGAAGCTGCTCGTGCTGCTTCTGGAATGGCGTTCTGCTACTCGTTGTCGTGCGTCAACCCTCGTTAGAGTCAAGTCGCCGAGCTCCCTCGAACATCCGTGATCCACGTTCTCGTGATTGCGTGGCAGCCGTTAGACGCTGACTGGACTGCCATGTCATTCGGCTCGAAGGATTCTTACGAAGTGAAGCTGAAATGGACGGTGATCGAAGCGGATGGGGACGTGTTTCAAGGGCAGCAAGACGTGGACAGAAGTGTGGCAATTTCCAACCACCAGAAATGATTTTACCACCTGACCTTACAAGTTCGTTGAAAAAAATTGTTCAGTATAGAGTCGAAAGTGACGTGTTTTCGTGAAACGAGATTCACACATTCTAAACGCATCGTCTCCGCTATGGCGTACAATTTCTGACCAAAGCTGTCTGTTTCCGCTAAAACGGATTCACCAGCATGGCTTCACTTTCGCTAGTACCCTCCAGCGTCGCAGCTTCCGCAATCTGCGGAGATCGTGCCGGCCTCCGTCCGGCATCTTCGCCGTCAATCGCTTTGTCCTCCGCAAGCTCTTCTTCCTGCTACCTTGTGATTACCGCATTCGCCGGTCGTCCGTCGCAGGGCGCGTCGACGTCGCAAGGCGGCAACCCTTTCGCAGACCTTAAGCGAAGCTTTCCGCTTGGCGGCAATGCGGCAGAACCATTGGACGTTCGAGATGATGGCGATTCGGGCAGTTCTAGAAGGGACGCCGACGATTTCGTGATTATTCGCAAAAGTGATTCTAGCGGAAGTTCAGGACGAGAATCCCGAACCGCGGGTAGCGGAAGCGGTAAGCGAGGAAGCGCGCCGAGCCGAAACGCACCTTCCGGGAAAAGCGGAAGCAAGCAAGGAGGAAAGAGCGCGGCTTCGGCGAAGGGCGGCGGAGTAACGGTGCAGGCGACGCGGCGCGGACGTGGCGGGAAAACGGTGACGGTGGTGGAGGGGCTGCGATTGGCTGGCGGCGATGCTGAGGTGGCAGCTCTGCTGAAGAAGCTTAAAGTGGCCCTCGGGAGTGGCGGCGCCGTGAAAGACGGATGCCTTGAACTGCAGGTGAGGGGAAGAGTGCGGGAGGGAGCGCGGGAGGGAGTGCGGGAGGGAATGCGGGGGAGGAAGTAGTCAGGGATGGGGGGAGGGAATGGGTGACTGGGGAAAGGAAGTGGCGTAGCCGTGAAAGCTGGATGCTTTGAACTGCTGGTGAGGGAGGGAGTGAGGGAGTGAGGGGTGAGAGAGGGAGGGGGGGAGGGATGAGGGAGTGAGGAGGAAGTGAAGGAGGAATCGGCGGGGCCGTGGAAGACGGATACCTTCAACTGGAGGTAAGGCTTGGAGTGAGAAAAGGGTTTGAGAGAGGGAGTGAGCGGAGGGGATTTGCAGGAACATGAAGGACCAGTGCTTGGAGCTTCTGGTGAAGGAGGGAGTGAAGGAGGCAGTGAGGGAATGAGGAAGAGCGTGAGGGAAGGAGTGAGGGTGAGAGTGGTGGAGGGAGTGTGGGGCTGGGCAGATAAAGCCGGCTTTCAGGGCAGCCACAGAGAGAGCGACTGGGGTACGGCTTTGAGTGGTAGACAAGACGAAATTGAATGTTGTGAGATAGACAGGAAGAAGTCTTGGGATAAATCAGCGGTAAGAACTATGAGCTTTCGATTCCAAAAAGGCTGGCGTGCACGTTACTGCCTTGTGAGGGGTTTTTTGTAGTTGATTTGCTGTGGTCCTTACAGCTACGCTTTCTGTAAGGAGGTCGTGTCACAAACCGGGCTACTTTTTGTGAAACCTTGTGACAACGTTTATAAATGTGGTTTTCATTATCTGACAAGACTTGATTCTAAATGGACGGTCAGTGTTCGAATCCTGCTGGCGATGATAAGCATTCTCCGACGGAGTGGATGATCCACAACCCGTCCTCCACCGAAGAGTTAGTCCCTGGCTGGCAAGTCAGGCTAACGAGGAACGGAGATCAATATGAGCCAACAGCTTTTCCTTTGTTACCCATTTGAGTACGATCTTTCCGGATTGTGCCAGTTCTCCCTTATCCTTACCTATATGCACATTTACCTCATTCCCGCATCACCCCTAACCACTGTACGCCCCTTCAACTTATCCTCCCTTCCCTGCTGGTCCTCCCACGCTCTCCCCTCGTTCTTGCTCTACTCTTCCGTCCTTCGCACTCCCTATCTTTTTTCAATCCTGCAACCCCTTCCTCTCCTTGCATCTTCCTCTCCTTGCATCTTCATTACTGGAATGGAGTACCATTGTGAACTGCTCTCTACAGCAGAGCCGCTAGTCCTCTGCTTCCATCCACATTCATTTCCGCGGGCACTCATTCATTGCATGGGTCTGTCGCATGGTCATGACACATGGTACATAATGCATGGTGCATAACGCGTGGTGCATAATGCATGGTGCATGCCATGGGTCATGGTGCATGGTACATAATGCATGGTGCATCGGTCATGGCGCATGGTACATAATGCATGATGCATCGGTCATGGCGCATGGTACATAATGCATGATGCATGGGTCATGACGCATGGTGCATAATGCATAGTGCATGGGTCATGGCGCATGGTACATAATGCATGATGAGTCGGTCATGCCGCATGGTACATAATGCATGGTGCATGGGTCCTGGCGCATGGTGCATAATGCATGGTGCATGGGTCATGGCGCATGGTACATAATGCAAGATGCATGGGTCATGGCGCATGGTACATAATGCATGATGCATGGGTCATGGCGCATGGTACATAATGCAAGATGCATGGGTCATGGCGCATGGTACATAATGCATGATGCATGGGTCATGGCGCATGGTACATAATGCATGATGCATGGGTCATGGCGCATGGTACATAATGCATGATGCGTCGGTCATGGCGCATGGTGCATAATGCATGATGCATGGGTCATGGCGCATGGTGCATAATGCATGGTGCATGGGTCATGCCGCATGGTACATAATGCATGATGCATGGGTCATGGCGCATGGTACGTAATGCATGATGCATGGGTCATGGCGCATGGTACATAATGCATGATGCATAGGTCATGGCGCATGGTACATAATGCATGGTGCATGGGTCATGGCGCATGGTACATAATGCATGGTGCATGGGTCATGGCGCATAATACATAATGCATGACCCATGGGTCATGGCGCATGGTGGATCTACATTGAGCCACATTGGCCTCATTGAGCTGCATTGACCTGCGTTGACCTGCATTGACCTGCGTTGACCTGCGTTGACCTGCGTTGACCTGCATTGACCTGCGTTGAACACATGGACGTGCAGTAACCGCAGTTTCTCGCATTCGTCGCAGAGCTTACCAGCCGTTCGCCACAAGAAACTGCTCTTGACCTGCATTGACCTGCATTGACCTGCATTGACCTGCAGTAACCGCAGTTACTAGCAGCATTCCTCGCAGAGCTCACCAGCCGTTCGCTCACTGGGCTCATACCGACCACCAGGGCGCACAGGGCAGCAGGGCGCACAGGGCAGCAGGGCCCCAAGTTACTCCATCCCTTAACCTCCACAACCCCCCCTTTCTTCCTCCCTCCCTTCCGTCCCTGCCCTGATTCCTCCCTTGTGCTCTCGTGGTGCTATGGCAGGGGGACGTGGCAGAGCGAGTGGTGGAGCTGCTGGGAGGCATGGGCGTGCAGGCCAAGAGGAGTGGGGGAAAGGGGAAGTAGACACTATTACAGACAGGTACATTCAGCGCAATTGCAGAGAGTGACTGGGTGTTGTCTCTCTTGCCTCTGACTCGGTGCACATCTCAGCGCTTCTGGTACCTTATGACTGGTAAATAAGAGTGGGCGGAATGAGGGGCTATAAGAGTAATCAGATCGTGCTCGCAGGATGCAGTGCACGAACCTCGACTTGGATAATCCTGACGCGATTAGCTTCCGAGTCCAAGATGAGTTCTTATGCACTCTCGGCCTTAATTTCACAAGACCTTATTGTGAGTTGATGGTCAGAGTTCGAATCTTGCTGGCGATGATATCCATTCTCCAACAGAGGGGATGATCCACAACCTGTTATCCACCGTAAGACTTAGTCCCTGGCTGACATGTCAGGCTAACGAGGAAAGGAGACCATTATGAGCCATCACCATTTGCACTCTTTCCCTGCCACTCAATTTCTTTTTGCTTACCCAGTCTTCCATTTCCGGCTCGCGCTATGCCCCTCTTTGCGAGGAGATTCTTGTGCATTGTGCTGTCTCTCCCTCATCCTCACCTGTCATAGGCATCGTGTCTCGCACAGTTTCCCTTATATGACTACCGTTCATCTTCCCATCCCCACTATAGCCTCCCACTAACTATCTCACTCCCCTCTCCCTCACTCCTCTCCTTCGCTCTCCTCTTGGTTGCCCTCCTCCCTCTGGTGCTTGCATCCATTCACTGCCTCCACAGCCACCCTTGAACCACCCAATCGTCACATGGGCGATGGTGCATAGTGCATGGTGCGTGGTGCATGGTGCGTGGTGCGTGGTGCATTGTGCATTTGCATAATGCATGGCTCATATCTCATGCGTCATGTCTCATCATGCCTCATGCCTCATGGCTCTGCAATACCTGCCATCGCCCCCTCTCTTGATGATTCGCTCACATGGATATTACCTCCTTGCCACCGTGACCTTTGTTGACCTCCGTTGACCTGCAGTACCTCTGATTTTTCTCGCATTGAACCAAAATTGACCCACATTGACCTTCATTAACAAGCAGTTGTCCGTATCGACTTACACCGACCCACAACAACCTGCAGTAGTCTGCAGTTACCCGTGTTGACTTGACCCTCATGAGTCATGGCCCTCATTGGCCCTCATGGCCCTCAAGAAGCTGTTCTGCTGTAACTGCCACCAATGCACACACAGCGCGGGCAGGGCGCATGGTGCACTGTCTACGTGTGGGATGCAGGCAGAGTGGCAAAACAACTGCTGCGTGGGAGGAAAGGACTCTTGCTTGAAAGGACACGTTTCAAAGAAACCCCTCTTTCTATCTACAACCGCTGAGCTCCTTACAATCTTTCCTTTCCTTCCCCCCTTTCCCCTCCCTCTTCTCTTCCCCCATCCACCTCCGCCACCCTCCTCCTTCCCTCCCTCCCTCCCCTCCTTGCCACCCATACTTTCACCGTGCTCGTATGCTCTGATGGCAGGGGGATGTGGCAGGGCGAGTGGTGGAGCTGCTGGGAGGCATGGGCGTGCAGGCCAAGCGGAGCGGTGGGAAGGGGAGAATGCATTTGGCTACACACTTGTTCAAGCTGACATGCAGAAGCGATCAAGGGAAAAAGCAGACTCCGCTTGGGTTGGGGAGAAAAGGGCAGAGAGAGCAGAGTGGAGCAGGTGCCCGAACTCAAGAAACCAAGACGAGACAAACCTAGAATTCGAGTTGAGTGGGGAATGCAGGAAGGTTTCATTGGGGTTGGTTGGGATTGTGTGGCGCTGGCAAGGAAATTATCTGTGGCGCTGGCAAAAAACTTTTCTGTGACACTGGCATGTAAATTTTCTGTCAGATCAGCACGAGGCATGAAATAATTTTCAAAACAGCAGTGCAACCATTGAAGGATGCAGCTGCTAGCAGTATGGACAGGAACCTGGAAGGTGGAACTGGTTAGCAGCAAGAAACTGTCAGCGCGAAGGAAAGGCACAAAACCTCCGAATTCTTGTCTTTTCTTTGATCTGGATCTTGACTCTGGTCTCGGGTCCTACCATATACGTGTCTTCGACTACAATAGGTCCACTATTACTATCAACAGGACTAGGCAAGAATGATGCATTGAAAGAACAGTTGGGTACAAGTAGCTAACCCTAGTTGGGTTTGTACCCTGTATTGGCTACCCCACTACAGCCTACCCACATATAAATAACACATTACAACTTAACACACCCCCATAGGCAAAGTGGGGGAGAGCAAAGGGTCACAAGACCAGTCCAGCAAAGCAAAACAAGCCCAGGGTGGATCACAACGTCACCACACTCCGAGCACAAGCAAAGGCCACAAGGCCAGTTCACATGCAGTGCTAGATATAGAACAGGACAAACAGCAAGACATATATAAAGTACAGTACAAAGAAAGTCAAGCAGTAAGCAAATGAGGAAACGTGGACACAAGGCCTAAAGAAGTACAGTGCCGCTGATGATCACTAGGCGGGAGCGCCTTGGTGAAGATATCAGCAGTGTTGGCCTTCGAGTCCACGTACACAAGCCGAAGCTGACCGCGCTGCTGAAGCTCTCGAGCAAGAAAGTAGCGAAGAGCAATGTGCTTCGTCCTGTGCTCCAGTCTGTGCTCCTGACACAAGGCAAGGGCCGCCTTGTTGTCACCGTACAGAACTGGAGGAGAACTAGGCCGCTCTCCCAAGTCAGTCAGCAGGTAGGTGAGCCAGCGTAACTCCTGTGCAGCCATGGCCGTGGCGTAGATCTCAGCCTCACAACTAGAGCCGAGAACAGAAGAAGAGCGGGTGGACCGCCACGAGACAGAACCAGAGCCAAGGCTGAAGGTGTAACCCTGTGACGACCGCTGCGTAGCCAGGTCGTCCACCCAAGAAGCGTCCGAGTGACCAGTGAGGACAACTCTGTCGCGTCCTCCAAGCACCAGCCCCATGCCTGATGTACTGCACAAGTAACGCAGCACCCTCTTAGCAGCCTCCCAGTGCTCTCGCCTGTGTCTCCCAGGCGCAACGTAACGAGCAAGGATGCTAAGAGGGTACGCGAGGTCAGGTCGCGTGCAAGTCATCAGGTACATGAGGCAGCCTACAAGCTCTGGGTACGGGCCACTCGGCTCTACGGACTCGTCCGAAGGTGGAGCTGAGAGTGAGTGGCTGGTAGCCAGAGGTGTGGCCTGTGGTGAGGAGAACTGGAAGCCGAAGCGCTGAAGGACCTGCTGCACCATGTGTGACTGAGTCAGGGTGATGGTGCGGCGTGCTCTGTCCCGGGTGATCTGCAAGCCAAGGTAGCTACGCAGCTCACCCAGGTCAGTGCAGGTATGTCTCTTCTGCAGCTCCGACTTCACACGAGAGAGTGCCTCAGTGTCAGCAGTAGCAAAGACCAAGTCGTCGACGTACACGAGAATGTAGAACGGCGGCAGCGACGTGTCTGTGCGCAGAAACAGCGACGGGTCAGCAGTAGACGGCGCGAACCCAAGAGCCGCAAGTGTAGTCCTCAGTGTGTCGTGCCACTCACGCGGCGCCTGGCGGAGACCGTAGACTGGCCGGCGGAGGCTCCACTGGGTACCAGGAGGAAACGACCCAGTAAAGCCAGGTGGGCGGCGCAGCCAGATCTCCTCGTGCAGGCTGCCCTGCAGGAACGCTGTGCTGAAGTCAAGAGAGTGAAGCTCGTAGTCACGCTGAGCAGCAACGTGCAGCAGAACCCGAAGAGTGGTCATCTTCGGGGTGGGGGAGAAGGTCTGGAAGAAGTCAACCCCCTGACGCTGACTGAAGCCTCGTGCAACGTAACGAGCCTTGAAGACAGGTGGAGAACCTGGCGGCCGCTTCACCCTGAAAATCCACATGCCATCGACGATGTTCGCCCCAGGAGGGGGAACCTCGTCGACGTAGGTGCCTGTAGACTTCCAGGATGCCATCTCTACGTCCATGGCTGTCTGCCACTGAGAGGAGTAGGGACCCGAGATCGCCTCTGCGTAAGTGCGCGGAGTGGGGATGTCTAGTGCATCCGGGTCTCCCTCAGGGGCAAGCAACCAGGCCACGAGATGAGGTACAGCAGCCGCAAGAGAGTCAAAGTCCTCCTGCCTGTCCTCAAGGATGTCCGTGCCAAGAGCACACTCACCCCCGATGGACGGAGGACAGACAGACTCAGACTCAGCAACAAGACTGGTGGCGTAGTCTAGGCGACAGGCAGCAGCAAAGTCGACAAGCTCAGCGACCAGGGCAGACGCAGCAGAAGACTCAAACGACGGGTCAGTGACAACAGTGGCGAGAAGACGCGTAACAGTAGGGTGGGCAGCACGAACACTGTCAGACTCAGGGTCGGGAACGTCAGGAAGAGAAGACGCAGGAGGAGACGGTAGGGGGACACGCTGTGGACCAGTGGAAGGACGAAGTGCCATAATGTGCGTGCCAGGAACAGGAGGAGGACGCGGACGCGCGACACGACGGCCAGGGGGAACAGTGCGAGCAGTGCGAGCAGCGCGAACAGGCGAGGCAGGACGAGACGCAGGCTCACGACGCTCCGTAAGCGAGTCCGGCTGTGCAGTGTAAGGCACAGGAGCAGGGAGGGGGGAGCCAGGCTGGAGGGGAAGGCCAGTGGAAGACGGGAGGGAAAGAACCTGGCGAAGCACCGTGTCAGGCGGCGGCAAAGCCGACGGCGATGGAGGAGCGAAGAACAGGCGCGACGGCGGAGCTCCGCCAGCACCTCCAGCACCCGCAGCACCAGAAGCACCAGGACCAGCACCCTCCGCCGCAGCACCCCCCGAGTCGGCTACGTCAACACCAGAGGCCCCAGCAGCGTCAGACCTCTTCCCGCCAGCACCTCCAGAACGAGCAGCTCCAGCACCCCCAACTCCAGCAGAGCCACGAGGACGGCGAAAGCGCCGGACGTACCAGTCACGAAGCTGCTGCGGTGTGAGAGACTGCTCAGCACCCCGAACCGGAGCACCCCCAGACGCAGCAACCCCAGGCTCCGTAGGCTCAGTAGCAGCACCCCCAGGCTCAGTACCCTCAGGCGCAGCACCCCCAGGCTCAGCACCCCCAGTCGCAGCACCCCCAGGCTCAGCACCCCCAGTCGCAGCACCCCCAGGCTCAGCACCCCCAGGCGCCGAACTCTCAGGCACAGTACCCTCAGCTCCAGCACCCGCAGTCCCAGCACCCGCAGCCCCAGCACTCCCAGGCCCAGCACCCGCAGGCTCAGCACCCCCAGGCTCAGCAATTCCAGCAGCACCACCTGCAGCAGCACCTGAGTCACCTGTGACCTCGACAGGCTCAGCGACGGGAGGAGGGTCTACCTGAGAGACACCGGAAGGAGCAGGACCCTGAGGGGGAAGGGGGTCTACCGGAGGGGGACCAGGAGCGAGGAAAAGCGGCGGGGGAGGGAGAGGGGCAGTGCGGTAGGGGAAGAGACGGTAAAAAGGGACCGACTCGTCAAAGGTGACGTCCTGAGAGGCGAAGACCCGGCGCGAGGTGGGGTGGTAAAACTGCCAGCCAGGCGCGTCAGGGACAAAGCCAAGGAAGACACAGGGAAGCGTGCGGGAGGAGAGCTTGTCCGCGGACGTATCGCGGACAAGGGCACGAGCACCCCACACCCGGAAGCGCGACGCATCGCCAACCTCCCCCGTCCAACGCAGTGTGGGCGAGGTCTCCGGCAAGGAGACATGGGGCCAGAGGTTGAGCTGATGCGCGGCGTACCGGACAGCAAACGGCCACAGAAAATGGGGAGCCGCCGCGTGGACCAAGGAGGTACGAGCGACCTCCATGACCAGGCCAATGCGGCGCTCAGCAACCCCATTCTGCTGTGGGGAGTCCGGAAGCGTGAAGGTCTGCTCAATGCCCTCCGCCTGACAGAAGGTCCTCAAGAGGTCGGAGGAAAACTCACCACCTCTGTCAGAGTGCAGACGCAGGACAGGAAGATCCGTCCGGAAACGGCGGCGGAGCTGGAGACAAACTGTGCGGATCCAAGGGATCAGAACAGCAGGGACCTCACCCTTGGTGCGCAAGGGGAAGACCGTGGTGTAACGCGAGTAGTCGTCGACGACCAGCAAAAAGTACCGCTCACCGCCCTGACCACGAACGCGGGCTGGGCCCCACACGTCCAGGTGGAGGGTCTGCAGAGGAGCCTCTGTCGGGGGGAACGAGGAGGAGTGAGGAGCGGCGCGCTGCCGCCCCTCGACGCAAGGAAGGCAAGGCGGCGCAGGCGAGGCAGGGAGGGGAGGGAGGGACCTGGGAAGACCAGACACAAGGAGGCGACGGTGCATGCCACGGAGGCGTGGCAAGGAGGGGTGACCTAGGCGGTGGTGCCAGAGAAGAGTCTGGTGCGACAGGGAACGACACTCACAGGCGTGGGCTACCAGACCTGACGCGGACACCTGACCGACAGCAGCGACCTGAGGAGACGCAGTGGTCAGTGTGTAGAGACTCGACCCCGGCTGACGGGTAAACGTAGCCAGGTGACGGCCGGTCCTGGAGCACGTGAGGATCGCCACACGCTGTCCTCCAAGGGTAAAGGTGTCAACCCACTGATCCTGGATGACAGCGTTGCTCACCAGGTTCGTCGAGAACGAGGGGAGGTGGAAACCCGACAACGAGCCAGACGGAACCGCTGGACACGGGAGCACAGTGGTGGACCGTGCAAGGACGGGGCCCCCAGAGGGGTCAGCCAAGGAGATTGGGACCGGTGCAGGAAGCGGTGTGAGCTCAGTACGGTCACGAAAGAAACAGCGGGAAGCACCTGAGTCAAGGGTGAAGGTGTGACAGGTCTCAGCCGGTGCAGTACCTGAGAGAGCAGTCTCTGTGGGTGCTGTACCTGAGAGAGCAGACTCACAAGCAGCAGGGACAGTACCGGAGGGAGCAGCCACAGAGGGCACCATACCAGAGAGAGCAGACTCACTAGTACCTAGGGCAGCGGGCTCTATACCTAGGTCAGGCGGCACACACAAGTAACAGTCTCCCTCGGCACTAACAGTCAATGCATACATGGCAGCAATAATAGCATCATAGTCAAGAGCAAAGATATCAACACCAGCCCTCATCAGCTCCGCCCAGCGGGGGCGCTCAACATCCTCGCCCATCTCCTCACGCCAAGCGTCGTCAAGGCGGGAGAAACAGCGGTACGGGGTGTGGAACCTCCCACACGTCTGTCCCTTGCGGTCACCTGTGCGAATGACATAGGAACAGCGGCCACTGCCCCCCGACGTCCCACGCTGAGCAAGCCACTCACGAAGCTGCTGGGTCGTCTGGGGACGCTGCTGCTGGTGGGAGCTCTGGCCCGAGCCAGTGCCTCCACTCCGACCTCCGCCGCCACCACCACCTCCGCTCCGACCGCCACCGCCGCCACCGCCACCGCCGCCACCGCCGCCGCCGCCACCACCGCCACTGCTCCCTCCGCCGCCCCCGCCTCCGCTGCCGACCCCACTCCCACCAGCACTCCCGCCACCGCTCCCTCCAGCACCGCCTCCCCCCCCACCTCCCCCACCTCCTCCCCCCCCAGCGCCACCCCCGCCACCCTTGCCCCCCTTGCCCTTGCCGGTGCGGCGCCTCCCACCAGGAGCAGAAGCAGCGCCAGCAGACTCAGCACCAAGGAAGTCAACAGCAGCAGCAGTAGCGTAGGAGGGAGCGAGGGGAGAGGGAGAACACCCCTCAAAGATGGGGGTGCGAGGAGCGCCACGAGCAGCACCGACAGCTACAATGGTCTTCTCGGCCGCTAGCAGCTTCTCCTCTAGGAGGGCGACTGTGAGCTCAGTGGGACAGCGAGCAAGGAAGTGGTCTCGAACTGAGCTGAGGGTGTCAGGGAGACGGGTGACTATGAAGTGGAGTGTCCAGTACAGTGGAGGGGGGTGAGTAGCGCAGAACTCGGTGGGAAGGGCGGCACGCAGGCGAGCATCACTAGTGCGAAGGTGGGTGATAAGATCGGCGACTGTAGTAAAGGTGGACAGGTCAGGGAACAGGTAAGGCAGCATGAGGCGGCTAAGCTCGGCTGTGGCAGGCGAGGAGTAGCGAGCAACGACAGCGTCGTACAGGGCCTTAGCGGATTTGCAGTCGCCAAAATGCTCGAGCTCAGCTAACGGCAGGTGACTGCGAATGGCTAGGCGAGCAGCTGCATCACGAGTATGCCAGTGGGAACGAACACTAAGCTCAGCTGTGGCGGGAGGGGCAGGCGCTGCACCAGACGCGTAGTCATAGAGCGACACATGCTCCTTGCTATCGCTCAGGAGGAACAGCTGCAGGTCATCTAGCCAAGTGGTGAACTGCACAGGGCGGCCCTCAATATCGAACGACAGTACGCGGATGGAAGCCATAGCGACAGTGCGACTGAGCAAAGCAAGCTGCCGCAGCGCTGCAAGCAGGGAGCTCGGTGGGGAGCGCGGCGGGCGGGCGGCGCTCTGAGCGGGCAGCGTGGCAGGTAGCGCGGCGGGCAGGCGGCGCTGCAAAGAGGCAGCGCGACGGGCTGGCGGCGCTGTGAGCGGGCAGCGCGACGGACGGGCGGCGAAGCGGGCGGCGCGGCGGGCAGGCGGCGCTGCAAGCGGGCAGCGCGGCGGGCGGGCGAAGCTGCGAGCGGGCAGCGCGGCGGGCGGGCTACGAAGCTGGCAGCGCGGTGGGCAGGCGGCGCTGCAAGCGGGCAGCGCGGCGGGCGGGCGACGCTGCGAGCGGGCAGCGCGAGCGGGTAGCGCGGCGGATGGGCGGCGCTACTGGCGGGCAGTGCGGCGGGCAGCGCGGCTGGCGACGCGCGGCGCGACGAGCAGCGCTACGGGCGGCGCGACGAGCAGCGCGGCGGGCGAGGGCGCTAACGAGGGGCGCTAACGAGGGCGCTAACGAGAGGCGCGCGAGGGCGCTAACGAGGGCGCGCGAGGGCGCTAACGAGGGCGCGCGAGGGCGCTAACGAGGGCGCACGAGGGCGCTACGAGGCTAGGGCACGGGGTAGCGTGGTAACCGCATGCGAGCGGTGGTGGGCCCTAAAAAAAAACGGTCGGTAGGTCCTAGGGACCTCCTGCTCTGAATACCATATCAACAGGACTAGGCAAGAATGATGCATTGAAAGAACAGTTGGGTACAAGTAGCTAACCCTAGTTGGGTTTGTACCCTGTATTGGCTACCCCACTACAGCCTACCCACATATAAATAACACATTACAACTTAACAATTACCGTATTACATTCTCAGATCTAATGTGAAGCATTTCTTCAAGTACATCGATAAGTTTGAAACCCTTTTGAAATTGGAAGCAGAGAGAACAAACAAACAGGAAAAGACATTAGCTCCCACCACCTAGAGCTGCAATAGCAGCGTCAGCAGCTTCAGCGGCCACAAGAAGATCAGTGGCAGCACGTTTTGCAGCTTTAACGGCCACGCTAAGATTAGTGGCAGCGCGTTTGGCAGCTTCAGCAGTGGCAGCGCGTTTGGCAGCTTGAGCAGGTGCAGCGTTGCGTGCACCAGTACGAGTACCAGCAGCAGAAGAACGAGTACGAGCACGAGTACGAGTACCACCAGTCTCACAACCAGCATCAGCAACAATGCTTGAACGAGGACCACTATTACGCAAGGTTGACGGATATTTTAAAACTCTCTGCTGAAGTGTTGGGTTTTCCGGCGTGCTAGCTTTCTTCAAAAGCCAATCATCCGTTGTCTCCTTAAGAGTACGGCAGCGCTTTCTTGAAGGAGAACCCTGACATTGCAAAAACATTAATAGTTGGGATGAAGAAGGAAAATGATATGTTCTTTTGTATGCATACATGAGGTTCTCCTGGATCTTGAGGTGCTCTTTTTGGGCTTAAGAAATCCCAGCGGTGTGAAGTCGGTTCCTGTGAAATATTACGCATAGTTAGAAGCATGCGCGAACAAAAAAATGTGATAATAATTGCATAGCTTTACATTCGCGTTTGTCTTCTCCTGGAGCTGTGCATCAGCATCCAGTTTGTTATCGAAAAACACCATGGCTAAGAGAGAATGTGAAGGATTGGTGAGGAAAGGAAGGTACCGCACGGCACGGTAGAACGACCAAATGTCCCAGGACATGCTGTTAGCTGCTGTCAACTACTTATAGCGGCGGTATACATTTGAAAGTACTGTTTGTTTTGGAACAGTACCCACCAAAAGCAAACCCAAACGAGAAGCGAATGGGCTTGGCGAGAGAATCGGCGAAAATTTGGATGGCTGATTGTTGCGAACACGAGAAAGTCTCCCGTCAACCCAAGCCCTGGAGTGACACGAACAGACCAACGGAGCGACTAATTTTTAGGAAAGGCCTTCGATACAACTATACAATAGGCAACTAGGGCGGCGAGGAACAGCGCTGGCGCTAAAGAAAAACGCTGGTGTCGAGGCGACAAGTGTCACAAGGCTGGCTCGCGAGATTACTTAGAAACCATTTCTACAAACACCTCACTCTCTCATGAATAGACTCGTTCAAAGGCCTCGCAATAGATGTAGGACTAGCCTTCGTCCTAAGCGCCGCATTCCATGCGTTCCCGTCGCCGGCGACGTTCTCGCCGAACCCGCACCTCGGTCGCCGAACCCGCAGCTCGATCGCCGAACCCGCAGCTCGATCGCCGAACCGGCAGCTCGCGACACCCTCTTAGCGCGTCACCCGCGTCTCTCCTACCCCGCTGCGCGCCTCACCGCTTAGCGCCTCACCGCTTAGTGCCTCACCGCTTAACGCCTCACCTTCCCCTTATTTCCCCCTCTACTCCCCCTCGTTCCAGCCTCTCCTTCCCCTTATTTCTTCCTCTGCTTCCCCTCGTTCCCCCCTCTCCTTCCCCTTATTTCCAACTCTACTCCCCCCTCGTTCCCCCCTCTCCTTCCCCTTGTTTCCCCCTCTGCTCCCCCTCGTTCCCCCTCTCCTTCCCCTTGTTTCCCCCTCTGCTTCCCCTCGTTTCCCCCTCTCCTTCCCCTTCTTTCCCCCTCTGCTCCCCCTCGTTCCCCCCTCTCCTTCCCCTTGTTTCCCCCTCTGCTCCCCCTCGTTCCCCCTCTCCTTCCCCTTGTTTCCCCCTCTGCTCCCCCTCGTTCCCCCCTCTCCTTCCCCTTGTTTCCCCCTCTGCTTCCCCTCGTTTCCCCCTCTCCTTCCCCTTCTTTCCCCCTCTGCTCCCCCTCGTTCCCCCCTCTCCTTCCCCTTATTTCCCCCTCTGCTCCCCCTCGTTACCCCCTCTGCTTCCCCTTATTTCCCCCTCTTCTTCCCCTCCTTTCCCCTTATGCTTCACCTCCTTCCCCCCCCTGCATGCCCTCCTTTCTCCACCTGCTTCCCCTCCTTGCCCCCCATGCTTCTCTTCGCTTCCCCCCACATCCCCTGTTTTCCCCTGCTTTCCCCCCCTTGCTTGCTCTCCTTCACCCCCATGCTTCACCTCCTTACCGCCCCTCCTTCACCTCCTTTCCCTCCCTGCTTCCCCCCTTTTCCCCCACGGCTTCCCTTCCTTTCCCCCCCTGCCTCCTCTCCTTTCCCCCCATGCTTATCCTCCCTTCCCCACCTGCTTCCCCTATTTCTCACCCTCCTTTCGCTCATTTTCCCCCTCTGCTTGCCGCAATGCCTCTCCACCCCCTTACAATCCAATCAGCTCCTTCGAGTTTGCTTATTCTCTGTCCTCCCTTTTTACCCTGCTTATGCTCCCTCCTCCCTTTGCTTACCCTCTCTCTTCCCCTCTACCCTCACCACCAGTACCGTGTTTACCGCCTTCCCTTTCCATACTGAGGGATCTCAAGTGCAGCATGGAACAAGATGGACCAGTCCTCTTCAGTCTAGGCTTGCATGTGCTCCCACTGTGTGTTGAAAGTAGTTGAATGTTACATCACAGTTCTATTGCAAATGATGTTCACATGCATCTGATATGTACCACGTGATCTGTCTTTCAGGTGTCTGTCCCCTTTCTATAAGCCATCTCTACAGCTGAAAATGAGCACAGCAATGATGTCCAAAAGGAACATTGAGTTGTATCGTATGTACACATACAATCATCTCTAAGTATACTAAACAGCACTATACTCTTCGTGTCATGTTCATGCCACGACACACTCCTGCAACATAATGCCCCTCCACACTGCCAAGCTCGCTTGGCCCAGGCGTTGTCGTGCTTGTCGCTGGAGCAGAGGGAATTGGCACACTTATATGGTGCTGACTTGGACGCAAAACCGGCAGCTTTGCATATGCATACCCGCCTGGTACGGGTTGAATGACACCTGGTGTCACAGCGGTAAGTAATGGGGCCCTATACCCATGGGAGGCAAGGCAGGGAGGTGTGATGGAAAGGCAGGGACTGTGATGGAAAGGATGGGAGGTGTGATGGAAAGGCAGGGAGGTGTGATGGAAAGGCAGGGAGGTGTGATGGAAAGGCAGGGAGGTGTGATGGAAAGGCAGGGAGGTGTGATGGAAAGGCAGGGAGGTGTGATGGAAAGGCAGGGAGGTGTGATGGAAAGGCAGGGAGGTGTGATGGAAAGGCAGGGAGGTGTGATGGAAAGGCAGGGAGGTGTGATGGAAAGGCAGGGAGGTGTGATGGAAAGGCAGGGAGGTGTGATGGAAAGGCAGGGAGGTGTGATGGAAAGGCAGGGAGGTGTGATGGAAAGGCAGGGAGGTGTGATGGAAAGGCAGGGAGGTGTGATGGAAAGGCAGGGAGGTGTGATGGAAAGGCAGGGAGGTGTGATGGAAAGGCAGGGAGGTGTGATGGAAAGGCAGGGAGGTGTGATGGAAAGGCAGGGAGGTGTGATGGAAAGGCAGGGAGGTGTGATGGAAAGGCAGGGAGGTGTGATGGAAAGGCAGGGAGGTGTGATGGAAAGGCAGGGAGGTGTGATGGAAAGGCAGGGAGGTGTGATGGAAAGGCAGGGAGGTGTGATGGAAAGGCAGGGAGGTGTGATGGAAAGGCAGGGAGGTGTGATGGCGGTGAGAATTGCAGGTTGAGTCAGAATGGCAGGACGAGTGCATGGCGAGGCATGGCGAGTGTGAGAGGGCAGACGGGCCTCGTCCCAAACCCGTGGGCGGTGGGAAGGAAAATAACATGGGGAGACATGGAGGAAAAATTGGGAGCGAGAGAGAGGGATGGGGCGATCTGGAGGAAGGAGGAAAAGGGGATGTGAAGAGCAAGAAGCAAGACAAAGCGTGGACCAGTGACAAAGGAGGGAAGAGGCACAGAGAGCGGGAGGTAGAGTGGTGGTGCTGATGAGGACAGCGCTTGAGGAGCAGTTTGAAGAGGGCGGGTTGCGGATAACAGGCCCTGGAAAAGAGAAGAGATGGGAAGGCAGGGAGAGGTGGCGGGAGGCATGAAGGGGAGATGGGAAGGCAGGGAGAGGTGGTGGGATGAGGAGATGGGGAGGGGAGATGGGGAAAAGAGGGAAATGAGGGCGTGCAGGGGGGGGAATGAAGGCGTGCAAGGGGGAAATGAGGGCGCGCAAGGGGGAAATGAAGGCGTGCAAGGGGGAAATGAGGGCGGGCAAGGGGAAAATGAGGGCGGGCAAGGGGAAAATGAGGGCGTGCAAGGGGAAAATAAGGGCGTTCGAGGGGGAGAAACGAGGGCGTGCAGGGGGGGAAACGAGGGCGTGCAAGGGGGGAAATGAAGGCGTGAAAGGGGGGGATGAGGCGTGCAAGGGGGAAATGAGGGCGTTCGAGGGGGAGAAACGAGGGCGTGCAGGGGGGGAAATAAGGGCGTGCAGGGGAAATGAGGGCGTGCTCGGAAGGGGAGTAGGCGTGGCGGGAAGGGGAGATGGCGTGGCGGGAAGGGGGGATGACGTGGCGAGAAGGGGGGATGGAGTGGCGGGAAGGGGAGATGACGTGGCGGGAAGGGGAGTTTTCGTGGCGGGAAGGGGAGATGGCGTGGCGAGAAGGGGGGATGACGTGGCGAGAAGGGGGGATGGAGTGGCGGGAAGGGGAGATGACGTGGCGGGAAGAGGAGTTTTCGTGGCGGGAAGGGGAGATGGCGTGGCGGTGGTCGCGATGGGGCCGCGTGAGGAGACGTAGAGCCCAGTCCGATGAACCCAGCTGGTAAAGAAGCATTCGTGCAGCCGCGAATGGGTATAAACCAGAACGAGGCAGCGTGGTTCGGCGAGAGGAGTCTCAATCCGGACGTCGTCCGGCGAAAGGCGAACAACGGACGGCGAACGTGAAAGGGAGGGCACGCGAGCGGCGAGCGGGAAGCAGCGGCTCACCGCGCGCGGCGAACGGCGGACGGCGAGCTAGGAGTGGAGGAAGGGATAGGATGCAGATGCTAGCGCGTCGAGGCTAAACGGGACGTTGTGGGGAGGGGAGGCGCTGTCGCTAATGGCCTCGCGGTGAGGCAGCGAGAGGAGGCGTGGGGCGGCCTTGTCTAAGGTGGCGTGGCCTAAGCGAGTGCGTAGGCGTGGCGATTTGTCCGCGCATGCGAGGAAACATCGTTACGTGGTTCAGTAACAGATGTTGTCCCTAATTCTAGCTGTTAGGTTAGAATGCTGCCTAGTCTACGCGGAATGACATACTGAAGTAGGAGTGTGTGGGCTATTCTCTCACTACCGCAGTTTCAGTTTCCTTTTGCAATTCCTAAGGTTTTGAACTGTGAGTGCGGGGAGCTGGACGTGGGGCGTTTGGGAACTCCTCCGCCTCTCAACAAGGGGGGGTTGGGGTTGTAATCGCGTAACCAGTTTTTCAAGTTCCTAAGGTTTTTGAAACCCCCGCTTGCAAAAGTATACTGTTGCTTTATAGGAACCAGAGAGGGAACGAAACAGATTCAAGAACCGACACGGTCAAATTTGTACTGCATTCAATTGGGTTCGATATATCGCATAGACAACAATTGTACTCTACCACTAACATATGTAGTCCTACAAATGTCAAACATTGTGTTTCCTCCCATTTCTCCTACTGGTTCTGCTGCCTGTCCTTGCCCCGAGAGTGGAGACTAAAAGAGGCTCCGCCCACATGTTTATGGATGGATCATAGATGCGCTCTAGTCCGAATGTGTTGAGCAACACACACCATCGATCGCTCATCCATGCTATATCTGACGGCTATGGGAAAGGAAAAGGTGAACTTGCGTCATCAGCATCACCGTAACCAATCCGGGAAAATGTTGAAAGGTTGGAATTTGAGCCGTTGGATCAAGAGTTGAACGTGTGGGTGGGATACAGTTTTGAGAGCCTGAGGTCCGCTCTGGTTCGGGATGAGCGCAATGCACCCAAGCCACTTTGCGCTCCGTCGCTCACACTTGCGTTAGTATTGCTAGCTACCGTTCTGCGCAAGTCGTTACCCCCCTCGATTCACTCTCTGCTATATTCAAGGCGATGTGTCGACGCACGTCACTTCGTCCGTACCGTGCTTACCGTCGGATTTAATCCGTCTATCAACGAAACCCTACATTTCAACCGTCCAACTTCATCCCCGTGAAATCCGTTCTCCACCTGTACACCCGCCAACCCCCTCTCCTTGGCCTCGCATTACCCGTCATTTATTCCCCTGCGATGCTCCGTTTGCGCCTTCCTTATTCTCGGTTCGCCCCTCCGCCGCTTTCCCCCTGCCTGCCTTCCCCTCGGTTTTCTTCCTGCAATGCTCCGCGAGCGCCTTTCCTATCCGCCCCTTTCTTATCCGCCTCTTCCTCCTCCCTGCCCTCCGCTCCCGTTTTCCCCCTCCCCTTCTGCTCTGTATTCTCCTCTCGCTTTCCCCTTCTCCTTGCGTTTCGTATTCGGTCTCGTTTTCTCTTCCCCGTGCCTTTTGTGTTCGCCTATAAGTTTCCCTTCCCCTTTCCTCTGTATTCGCCTCTCGTTTCTCATCCCCCTGCCCTTCCGCCTGCCCGCCGTCTCCCTCTCCCCCTTGCTCTTCGTCTCGTGCGCCTTGCGCCCCACACTCAGCGAGTCGCGCTTCTCCACGAGGCCCGTCCTGCGGCGTGCGCGCCAGGAGTCCGTTCGTTACTCGCCCAGAGCGGCTGGGAAGAGCTCCCTCCACCAGTTCCGCCCTTCATTTCATCACCGCTGTCTCGCGCTAGCGCCATCGCCATTGCCATCGCCATTGCCATCGCCATTGCCATCGCCATCGCCATAGCCATTCCAATCGCATTTCCCCCCTTCCCTCCCCCTCCAAAACATTCCCACCCTCGCCCTCGTCTCTCTACTAACCCTTTCGCCCCTGCTATCTGCGCGCAGCTGAATCATCAAGCTCTAACGGAGACGAGAGAGCACCTGATCCTCTGCCCACCTTCCCTTCCTGCCAGCCTCCCTTCCCCCCCTTCTCTGCCCGCCGCACCCCCTTGTGCTCCTCCCCCCTTCTCTGCCCGTCAGCATGTTCCAGTTTCACGTGGCGGCTTAAACACACTTTCGCCCAGGGACGTTTAGCAACTCCCTGGTTGCTTTGCTGTACACCTTACAGTAGCATCAAGGTGTACAGTTTTCGCCAAAAAAGTGACGAGAAAGTCACTTCGCAAGTCACGTGAGCTACCACTGTTTTTGACTAAGAGTTTTTTCTTGCGCGCGAAATGCAACTGAAAAGTTACGTAACAGTAACTTTCCAGTTGTTTTTCGCCCTTCCCTTTTCCGCGATGCCTTCTCTGGCCGCCGCACCCCCTTGTGCTCCTCCCCCCTTCTCTGCCCGCCGCACCCCCTTGTGCTTCTCCCCCCTTCTCTGCCCGCTGCACCCCCTTGTGCTCCTCCCCCCTTGTCTGCGGAGGCGGTAAGCGAGGAAGCGCGCCGAGCCGAGCGCACCCTCCGGGAAGAGCGGAAACCAGCAAGGAGGAAAGGGCGCGGCTTCGGCGAAGGTTGGCGGAGAAACGGTGCAAGCGTCGCGGCGCCGACGTGGCGGGAAGACGGTGACGGTGGTGGAGGGGCTGCGATTGGCCGGCGGCGATGCTGAGGTGGCAGCTCTGCTGAAGAAGCTGAAAGTGGCGCTCGGGAGTGGCGGCGCCGTTATGGAGTGTATGCGGGAGAGAGAGTGGGAGGGAGTGGCAGGGCCGTGCAGGACGTGTGTCTTGAACTGCAGGTGAGGGAGAGAGTGAAGGGGGCAGTGAGGGAGGAGTGAGGGAGTGAGTGAGGGAGGAGCGGGGAAGTGAGTGCGGGAGTGAGTGAGGGAGTGAGTGAGGAGTGAGGGAGGAGTGAGAGAGTGAGTGATGAATGGAACGTGGGGCTGCCATTCAGGGCAGCTATAGAGAGCATCTGGGTGCGATCTCTCTTGTTCCTGGCACCGTGCACTTCACCGCACAGCACTACCACAACGGTAAACAAGATTGGGCAAATGAACTCATCCCCAGCGGGATTCGAACATCCTCCCATCCCTGCTATCGCCTCCCTTAAACTCTCCCCTTAACTTCCCTCTCCTTTTCCTCTTCGCCGCTCTCCACTCTTCCCCCTCCTGATCTTCACCCCACTGACCTCCCCCCCTCCACTGAGCTTCCTTACCCGCCCAATGAGCTTCCCTTTCAACCCTCACTAAGCCTACCAACCCTCACTAAGCTTGCCAACCCCCACTAAGCTTGCCAACCCCCACTAAGCTTGCCAACCCCCACTAAGCTTGCCAACCCCCACTAAGCTTGCCAACCCCCACTAAGCTTGCCAACCCCCACTAAGCTTGCACAGCACAGCAGCACAGCACAGCACAGCAGGGCGCACAGCACAGCAGGGCGCACAGCACAGGGCAGCACGGCACACAGCACAGCAGGGCACACGGCACAGCAGGACGCACAGCGCAGTGGCAGTGGCAGTGGCACGCAGTGGAAAGCTATGTTGCGGAAGACGCAAGACGCGTCTTGCGTCTAGCGTCTAGACGCAGCGTCTAGACGCTAGACGCAAGACGCATATTTAGACGCTAGACGCTTGGGCTAATTTTTTTTGGGCAGCCTGGGAAAAAAAATATGGGAAAAAGTTTATGGTACGGGGAAAATTTCACCCAATTGTGACATATGTGCATGTCCCCCACCCTCCCCATGCCCGACAGAAGTTTTTTTAGGCTGCCCCAACCTTTTTTTGGCATGCCCGGGCTTTCGTCTAAACCTGCGTCTAATTTGGCCTAAATTGCGTCTAGCGTCTTAGACGCTGCGTCTAGACGGACGCGTCTAAGACGCTAGACGCGTCTTCCGCAACATAGGTGGAAAGTGTCCACGTGTGGGCGGCAGTGGCAGTGGCACGCTGCTGGTCTACGTGTCGGTTGCACGCTGGGTGGCAGAGGAACCGCTGGGTGTGACGAATTCTGCTCAGAAGCGCACAGATATCCTACCTACAATCCCTAACTTCCCTACAATCTCTTTACCTTCACACCCCCCCCCCCTCCCTCCTTTTCTCGCTCCCTCCCTCTCGTCCCTGGCCCCATCCCTTCGCTGTGCCTTGTGGTGCTATGGCAGGGAGGGGGGCGTGGCAGAGAGAGAGTGGTGGAGCTGCTGGGGGCCGTGGGCGTGCAGGCGAAGAATGTGTCTCACATTCAAGGCTTGCTGCGGCTCGAATCCGTCTTCAACCGGCTGGGGGCCATGGGGATGCAGGCCAAGCAGAGTGGGGGGAAGAGGAGGTACACACTTCTTAAATGCATCTGTTAAGTACTGAAGCTGGCACTTTCCCACTCCCTCCCTTCCTCTCTCCCTCCCTCCCTCCCTCTCTCCCTTTCCCCCTCCCCTCCCGCCCTCCTTGCCCCCATCCCATCCCGGTGCTCTCGTGCCTCTATGGCAGGGAGACGTGGCAGATCGAGAGGTGGAGCTGCTGGGGGGCATGAGTATTCAGGCCAAGAGGAGTGGGGGAAAGGGGAAGTAAACACTATACAGGTACATTCAGGGCAGCCGCAGAGAGCGTATGGATGTGAACTTTCTTGCCTCTGACACGGCGCTTCTGGTAAGCCTGGTAAATTATAGTGGGCAGATTGAGGAGTTCTGAGACTTATCAGAGTGTGGCTAACAGGATGCATTGCGACTAGAATATTCCCGAGGTGATAAGCTTCTGAGTTCAAGAAAACGACAGTCAACAGTCTGCAAATAACCATTTTTGAATGATAGCTAGTGTATTCTCAGACTTAGATTCACGCGTCCTAAGTCAATAGTGAAGGTTTGAATCTCACTGGCGATGAAATCAATGCTCAGACGGAGAGGATGTTCCACAACCTGTCTTCCTCCAAAGAGTTAATCCCTGGCTGGTATGGCATGGCAGGCTAACGAGGAACGGAGACCACTATGAGCCATCCTTCTGCTTACCTGCCATTCAAAATACTTTTCCGCACACCCCGCCTTCCAGCCCCCAGATCAACCTCCTAGCCTCTATTTTGGAAGGAAGTTTTTCGCATTGTGCCACCTCGCCCTCTCCATCGCCTCTTCCCCTTGTCATGTTCTCCCCTGCTCATGTTCTCCCCTGCTCATATTCTCCCCTGCTGATATTCTCCCCTGCTCATATTCTCCCCTGCTCATATTCTCCCCTGCTCATATTCTCCCCTGCTCATATTCTCCCCTTCTCATATTTTCCCCTGCTCATATTCTCCCCTGCTCATATTCTCCCTTGCGCATGATCCCCCCTTTTCATCATCTCCCCTTCTCATAATCTTTGCTTCTCATATTCTCCCCTTCTCGTATTCTCCCCTTCTCATATTCTCCCCTGCTCATATTCTCCCCTGCTCATATTCTCCCCTGCTCATATTCTCCCCTGCTCATATTCTCCCCTGCTCATATTCTCCCCTGCTCATATTCTCCCCTGCTCATATTCTCCCTTGCGCATGATCCCCCCTTTTCATCATCTCCCCTTCTCATAATCTTTGCTTCTCATATTCTCCCCTTCTCGTATTCTCCCCTGCTCATATTCTCCCCTGCTCATATTCTCCCCTGCTCATATTCTCCCCTTCTCAAATTCTATGCTACTCTTTTCCCCCTTTCTCATCTTATCCGCTTGTCATAATCTCCGTTTCTCATATTCTCCGTTTCTCATATTTTCCCCTGAACTCTCACTTTCACTCTCCTCTCGTTCGCTCGACTCTCCACTTTCCCCCACGCCTTGAGCTTGCCACCCACACTGAGCTTGCCACCACAATTCCGTTGAATTCCCACCCACACTGGAGTGGAGTACGATTGGGAACCTATCGGCTTCTGCCAGTGCATGCATCCCTGCACTGCCTGCACAGGCATCCCATGAGCCACCCAATCATTGCATTGTTCATGGTGCATGCTGCGTGGTGCATAGCGCATGTATCATGGCGCATGGTGCATGGTTCATGGGGCGTGCATGGTGCATGGTTCATGGGGCGTGCATGGTGCATGGTTCATGGGGCGTGCATGGTGCATGGTTCATGGGGCGTGCATGGTGCATGGTTCATGGGGCGTGCATGGTGCATGGTTCATGGGGCGTGCATGGTGCATGGTTCATGGGGCGTGCATGGTGCATGGTTCATGGGGCGTGCATGGTGCATGGTTCATGGGGCGTGCATGGTGCATGGTTCATGGGGCGTGCATGGTGCATGGTTCATGGGGCATGCATGGTGCATGGTTCATGGGGCGTGCATGGTGCATGGTTCATGGGGCGTGCATGGTGCATGGTTCATGGGGCGTGCATGGTGCATGGTTCATGGGGCGTGCATGGTGCATGGTTCATGGGGCGTGCATGGTGCATGGTTCATGGGGCGTGCATGGTGCATGGTTCATGGGGCGTGCATGGTGCATGGTTCATGGGGCGTGCATGGTGCATGGTTCATGGGGCGTGCATGGTGCATGGTTCATGGGGCGTGCATGGTGCATGGTTCATGGGGCGTGCATGATGCATGGTTCATGGGGCGTGCATGGTGCATGGTTCATGGGGCGTGCATGGTGCATGGTTCATGGGGCGTGCATGGTGCATGGTTCATGGGGCGTGCATGGTGCATGGTTCATGGGGCGTGCATGGTGCATGGTTCATGGGGCGTGCATGGTGCATGGTTCATGGGGCGTGCATGGTGCATGGTTCATGGGGCGTGCATGGTGCATGGTTCATGGGGCGTGCATGGTGCATGGTTCATGGGGCGTGCATGGTGCATGGTTCATGGGGCGTGCATGGTGCATGGTTCATGGGGCGTGCATGGTGCATGGTTCATGGGGCGTGCATGGTGCATGGTTCATGGGGCGTGCATGGTGCATGGTTCATGGGGCGTGCATGGTGCATGGTTCATGGGGCGTGCATGGTGCATGGTTCATGGGGCGTGCATGGTGCATGGTTCATGGGGCGTGCATGGTGCATGGTTCATGGGGCGTGCATGGTGCATGGTTCATGGGGCGTGCATGGTGCATGGAGAATGCATGGTGCATGACCCGTGATCCCTGGCGCATGGTGCACAGTGCATGGCTCATGGCTTGTGGTGCAGGTTCATGGTGTGTGGTTCATGATGCAAGTGTGACCGTGCATGTGTCATGGTGCATGTGTCATGGTGCATCTGTCATGGTGCATCTGTCATGGTGCATCTGTCATGGTGCAAGGCTCATCCACAATCCCCACTATGAAGCGTGAATGCTCCTCATGGCCTTTCCTGTCATGGCCTTCCCCCCTGACTTGTATTCACTGGCTTTCAACCACAAAAATCTGCCTTTAACCGCATATGGAACCACACTAACCCGCAGAATCACCTTCCACCACAAGATCATGTTTTTCCTCGCTGTGTTGCAACAGCCACCAGTATGCACAGGGCAGCAGTTCATGGGTTGCGCTGTGCACACACAGTTCACTCATGATGTGCCCTGTGCACACACAGTTCACTCCAAACTGATCACTCATGGATTGCAGGCTGTGCGTGGCAAAGGGAAAGTTGGGAGGGACTGCCTTTCAGAAGCACGGCACCTCCTCCTTCATGTTGCGTGACCCCTGAGTTCCGTACAATGACTTGCCATCCTCCCCCTGTTCTTGCCTCCCTTCCTGTCCCCATCCCTTCCCCGTGCTCTCATGCTGTGGTGGCAGGGGGGCGTGATAGAGAGAGTGGTGGAGCTGCTGGGGGCCATAGGCGCCCAGGCCAAGAGTGGGGGGGAAGGAAAAGTAGACAATTTTCTATGCACAAGCAGAAGCGATCAACTGCTGGGGGCCATGGGCATCAGGCACGAGGAGTGGGGTGAAACGACACCATTACGTGTATAGGCACTGGTTAAATATTGAAGCTGAGTTTCCCAGTGTTTCAAACGACTAGGAGTGCAAAAAACAGGAGGGCGTGGTTACTAGGAAAAAAGGTGTAGGGCAACAGTGCCTGCTACGAGAAACAATCACATGAAAGCAAAGCCTGCAGGAGGGGTGGCATAGCAGATGTTTTGTCATTTCCTTCTTCCCAATGAAAGCATTACTCTAAACCGGGAGAAGATGTTAAGCATTACTCCAATCAATGCCTACATTCGTTGTCTAGCGACTCGTGGAAGGAAAGACATTCGTGGAAGGAATGACAACACAAAAGACGCCCATAACGCCAGCCGAACTGGGCCATGGTTTGCAAGGCTGGGTTGAGCCGAGAGCATTGCATTGAAAGAGGAGAGGAGACTACAAAACTGCCGCTGCGACAGCATTAGTATTGCCCAAACCGCCACAACCAAGCATATCTCCCCCCTGTCCACGGGTTTCTCAGTGTATGCCCATCCTTCCTGTTTCTGTAGCTCCTCTTTCGCGCGTTTGCCCATCGCGCTAGTTTTCATCTCCAACTTTGCTGCAGGTGGTCCGTGTTCCTAAGAGTTCGCTCCCAGTGCCTTTCATTCAAATCTCAAAATAGCTGTGCTTCGACTCTCAAGCCACTTCCGCATCTTTGCCAACATCCGCCACCACTGGCGGTGTTACTGATTGAGGCTCGGACACGGCGTTCCATTACCTGCGGGACCTACTAGAACGGGTTTCTCATAAGCATTTACTTGTCTGTCTCGCGTTGCACCCAGGTAAGCCTTGCGTGATGCAGACCGGAGTAAGTTAACGAACCGAGTACATTACTGCTCCTTCGAACGATCACTCGCTTCATCGTGGTCACGGCGTTCAATTTCACATCCAAAGGCGAATGCGCAGCACTCCAAGCTGGCAAGCTGGATATACACGACTCGCGTCGCATTTTTGAAAATCCAATTTTCAAACCAGCCGCACAGTGGGCATCGTATGAGCAACCATTTCATTGCAGGAACCACTGGAGAACAACCTGACCTCAACTCAGCTCCATAGCTGCCCAAGCCGTGTGTTGTCTGGTGGCTTCCCAGCTAGATGACCACCCCCGGGTAAGAAACTGCTATCCCAGTAACCACCTACGGTATCCCAGTAAAGACCTAATGTGGTCACCGAGATGGTAACCACCTAGTAGCTGGTAGCGTGGTAGCGCTAAGCGGCCCATGCGGTGCATTTGCGGGGCTTGAAGCTGTCGTCGTCGCCCTTGCTCAGAGTCTTGGGCAGGATGACGTCATCCACGCCATGCACCTGCACCACTCGCAGCGCTATGACGTCAGCAGCCACCACGGAAGCTTCGTCCGCACCGTCCGCAGCCTTGAGCTCAACGGGCTTGACTCCTGCAGCTGAGACCTTCACTAGCTGCGCCTTGCACGAATCAGCCGCAGAAAGGAACTGTAGGCAGGAGGGAAGCAGGGTAAGTGATTTGAGAGATTATGGTTACGAGGGTGGAATGCAACTTGACACATTTGCCACGCGCGACTTGCGCTGCAGAATTAAGAATCGACAACTTGAAGGGTTGAAGGGTAAGAATATAATTATGGGTAGAGGAGGGCGGGATTGTGGGGGTAACGTATTAGCGTTACTGCATCGGATTGGGCGAAAACAGAAAGATTTTCCCAGGCGTGACGACACTATGTACGCGTCGCTCCGCCGTGACCTGTTTTCTCACCTGCTGCCCCTCCTTCTGCCCAGCTAGCGTGGCGCCGGTGACCTTGCCCTTGACGAGATGCAGCAGCAGCACCTCGCGAAGCACCTTCCTTTCGCGGAGCGCCGATTTGATGTCGCTCGAAAGGTTGGCGAACGCGGCGTCGGTGGGAGCGAAGACGGTCGCCTCATAGCAGTGGAACAGGTCCGGCAGGTCCTCGTCCAGCCCTGACGGAAAACGTCAGGCAAAAAACGTGAAGCGGACGTGAGTTTCAGAAAATCACTTAACGAGAAAACAAGAAACACTGAGTTGAAGGGCGTGTGATATTTCAACGACGAACATTCAATGTGATTGGCTGTGGATGGCTGGCTGCGGAATCTGACCTGTTGTTTTCAGCCCGTCGAGAAAGGTGGTGTAGTTCTTTGCGGCCCGCAACTCCCTCATCAGGTTGCTCACCACCAGCTTTCCATCGAAGCGGCAGTACGGACGAGCCGCGTCAACGGTCAGTGTTAGGCCCAGGAGCGCGAGGAGAAGCAGAGAGAATGCGCAGAAAAACTTGGCAGCCATGGGGAAAAATAGCTAGATTGTTGAAGTCAAGGGGGCGAATTCAGTCGAGCGGAAATGTTGGAAACTTGTGAACGAGTAGTAGCTTGAATGATTAATCGCAGCGAAGTCTTCTGCATTTGTACTCTACGGCTTTCTTGTTCCAGTAACTTCGAACGCGGGTTAATTGACGAGGCATGCATGGAGGCGGCTCGGGTACTGGAAGACGAGCGACAAGCGACCCGGAAGGAGAAGCCGACGAACCGCCTCTTCAGGAAGATCAAAAGCGGCCGCTGTCAACCAGCCGCTTGTTTGCGATGGGGTGGTATGGAACCTGCCGTTAGGAACTATCGGCTGGGTTCGGTTCGGACAAGGGCGCGAGGCCGCTTCATTTCCACCAATCAACGCCTTAGAAAGTGCTCGCCGAAGAACAACCATGCGAAGGGCGTAATGGATCTGGTACTGTACCGTCAAGAAAGCCGCGCGGGTTACAAGGGAGCGCTTTGTAAGTTTCACAAATGCAGCGAGAACGATTTTGCGAATGCATTCTGAAATGATTTTATAATGAATCCGGATAGGAAGATCTGTGTCTAAAACGGCCCTTGGTTTGCTCGGGTCAGTTACCAATTTCCAGCGGCTTCTGCTAGCGATTTTCCTGCTGGTCCCTCCATTGCAATGCAAGAATCAACATTTTCTCTTCCTATAAGCGGTGAACTGTGCAGTTTTGTTCGTACATATCAGGAATATTGCATTTTTCCAAGATCAGAAATAGGCCCATAAGTTGCCCCGTGTGACCATTTTCATCAATCACCACTGTTCCCTATTGATGTGCCATCACTCTCTGCTCACCTGTTTCTGTTACAGTTATTAATTTCTGGGATTCTTGTTCCTCACTGTAACCAGGTGCTTTCTTCTTGCTTTCTATTCTACAATCTTGGACGTAAACAAAGGAATAAATAGAATGCCTGGATAAGCCGACCAACTCAATCTCAACGCATGCGGCAACATAGATGGCTGAACACGGCTTGCTACACACGTGGTTTACCACCGTAACTAGCTCGCTACACACATGGGCTGCTACTAATCACACGGCGATTTACACGCAAGAAACAGGGCTACACACACGGCAACGCACACAGCTACACGCACAGCAACACCCATCCGTGACACTACATCTGGTACCCTAGAAGGGCATCAGCCGTCCCCTCAGAACGGCAGAGCGCAGCAAAATCCGCCACCAGAGCTTCAAACCTCTGCCTTGGCAGCGGGGGCTGTCTCAGCACCAACTCACAGAACAGCTGCATCTCCCCCTCCCCCACTGCAGCTGCAATTATACAAGTGACAACACCCATCCGTGACACTACATCTGGTACCCTAGAAGGGCATCAGCCGTCCCCTCAGAACGGCAAAGGGCAGCGAAATCCGCCACCAGTGCTTCAAACCGCTGCCGGGGCAGCGGGGGCTGTCTCAACACCAACTCACAGAACAGCTGCATCTCCCCCTCCCCCACCGCCTCTGGCACACCCTTCTGGAAGTTGTGAGAAAGTAACTCGGCAACCACCCATGGGATAGCCTACATTTGATATCCCAGCAGTGCATCAGCCGTCCCTTCGGAGCGGCAAAGAGCAGCAAAATCCGCCACCAGCGCTTCAAACCTCTGCCTTGGCAGCGGGGGCTGTCTCAGCACCAACTCACAGAACAGCTGCATCTCCCCCTCCCCCACTGCCTCTGGCACCCCCCCCTGGAAGTCCGGTGAACGTAACGTGGTTACCAGCCAGTTGGGGAGGAGCGGGTGGAGGTCGGGGAGGAGAATCAGGTGGTGGAGAGCGGTGCCGATGGGTCTGAGTAGGTCCCGCGGGGCTTTTCCGGCGGCTGCTAGGAGGAGGGAGGAGACGACCGGTTGGCCCTGATGCTGTAGACTTGTTATAATCACAGGTTGGGCACTGGTGGTGGGGGGAGGGGCAAGGGGAGAGAAGGGGCAAGGGGAGAGGAGGGGCAAGGGGAGGGGAGGGGCAAGGGGAGAGGAGGGGCAAGGGGAGAGGAGGGGTGAGGGGCGAGGGGCAAGGGGCGAGGGGCGAGGGGCGAGGGGAAGTGAGAGAGGAGGGTTGAGGGGAGAGGAGAGGGATGAGGGGACAAAGCTTGTCCAAGTGAGCCATGGATGGACAGCAAGAGCTCCGTGCGAGTGGAGGTGAGAAACTGAGAAGGTGTGCCAGAGCGACACTCTAACCTGCACTCTTATGAGAGCGCCTTCTTGCCTGGGGAGAGTGGGAAGCAGAGCAGCGTGAGTGCTGACTTGGCAGAATCCCTCTCTCCGTGTGCCACCGTGGCTGCAGTGGCGTCCAGCAGCGGCCCCAGGAAGGGCACTTTGTTGCCTCCTTAGACTCGTTGTGGGAGAGTGACGACGGTCTCACCTGATCCAAGCAGGGGAAGAGAGCGCCTTTTTTCCCGGGGAGAGCAGGAAGCAGAGCAGCGTGAGCGCTGATTTAGTGGAGTCTCTCTCCCCGTGCGCCGCCGTGGCTGCAGCGGCGTCCAGCAGCGCGCCCAGGAAGGGCGCCCTCTTGCCCCATTGACCCTCAGAGAGCAGCACGCCCAGCAGTGGGAGCGAGCGCTGAGACAACATGGAGAGACTGACAAGTGTGGGCCAGCCAGGCTCAGTGTGGAAGAGAGATGACAGTCCTACCTGATCCACGCGGGCGACGAGAGTGCTTTCTTCCCCGGTGACAGCAGGAAGCAGAGCAGTGTGAGCGCGGATTAGCGGAGTCCCTCTCTCCGTGTGCCATGGTGGCTGCAGCGGCATCCAGCAGCGCACCCAGGAAGGGCACTTAGTTGGCTTCTGAGACTCGTTGTGGGAGAGTGACGACGCTCTTACCTGATCCAAGCAGGGGGCGAGAGCATCTTCTTGCCAGGGGCGAGAAGGAAGCACAGCAGCGTGAGTGCTGACTTGGCCGACTCCCTCTCTCCATGCGCTACCGTGGCTGCAGCGGCATCCAGCAGCGCGCCCAGGAAGGGCGCCCTCTCGGGGCCAGAGACAGCAGCGGGACAGCGCGAGCGCTGAGAGCAAGAGGTGGTATGGGATAGTGACGACGGTCCTACCTGATCCAGGCAGGGGACGAGAGTGCTTTCTTCCCCGGTGACAGCAGGAAGCAGAGCAGTGTGAGCGCAGACTTAGCAGACTCCCTCTCCCCGTGCGCCACTGTGGCTGCAGCGGCGTCCAGCAGTGCACCCAGGAAGGGCGCCGTCTTGGGGCCAGAGACAGTAGCCGGCACAGCAGCGGGACCGCACGCATGCTGAGAGCAACAGCGAGAGTCCGAGGGAGAAAGTGTGGAGAGTGACGACGGTCTCACCTTATCCAGGCGGGAGAGGAAAGCGCCTTTTTCCCCGGGGAGAGCAGGAAGCACAGCAGCGTGAGAGCAGATTTAGCCGACTCTCTCTCCCCGTGTGCCACTGTGGCTGCTGCTGCGTCCAGCAGCGCGCCCAGGAAGGGCGCCTGCAGCAGCAGGTGCGGTGCGAAGAGCAGGTAACGATACGCCATGTCGAAGAGGGCTGATAGGACCTCCGGCCGATGGGGGAGGTGACCTCTCTGCATGGATGGGAGGGGAGAAAGGAGGTATTGGAAGGAGTTTAGATGGGGTTGGACGGGAAGGCTGCAGCAGCAGGTGCGGCGTGAATAGCAGGTAGCGGTATGCCATGTCGAAGAGGGCTGATAGGACCTCTGGTCGATGGGGGAGGTGCCCTCTCTGTGGTGAAAAAGGAAGAGATGAAAGGGAAAGGGCATGGGGTTGAGATGGGTTGGAAGGTAAGGCTGCATGCTGCAGCAGGTGTGGTGCAAAGAGAAGGTAGCGGTAGGCCATGTCGAAGAGCGCTAATATGACTTCTGGTCGATGGGGAAGGTGACCGCGCTGTGCGGATGGGAGGGGAGAAAGGAAGAGGTATTGGAAGCAGCTTAGATGGGGTTGGAGGTGAAGGTTGCAGCAGCAGATGCCCGTTCAAAGAGCAGGTAGCGATATGCCATGTCGACGAGGGATGAGAGAAGCTCTGGGAGATGGGGGAGATGGCTGCGCTGTGTGGATGGGTGAAGAGAAGGAGGGAGGCATGTTCAAGGCCACATCACGCCAGGGCCACTGTCTTCCTCTTGCTATTAAGCATGAGGGAGAAAGCACAGATGGAACAGAGGTGCAGGTGCAAGTGGAGGTGCAGGTGCAGGTGCAGGTGCAGGTGCAGGTGCAGGTGCTCCTCCTTGCACGCCGAACACAGAGACGGGAGACAGGCTCACCTGAGACAGGCTCACCTGAGACAAGCTCACCTGAGACAGGCTCACCTGAATGAGCGAGAAAGCACTGATGGAGCAAGCTTGCAGTGCTGAATGACACACAGACAGGTCCACAGCTGCACCACCAGTAGACGCCGCAGAAGCACTGAGCTCAAGCACCAATGCCAGCACCTCCAACACTGCCGGGTGCTGATGCTCCTCGAATGCGGTGACGAGCGGTGCAATGGACGGCAGGATGCGTGGAGAGGGGTGCTTGAGGCAGAGTAAGGAGTGGCGGAAGAGGTGGCAGAGGGCGGTGATGACTTGCGTGTGGGCGCGCCATCGGGGGGAGGAGAGGAGGTCTGATACCAGCGGTGCTGCTGCTTCCATCACTGCTATGCATGGGTGCTGCTGCTTCTGCTGTTGTTGGTGGTTCTGTGATTGCTGCTGCTGTTGCTGTTGCTGCTGTTGATGGTCCTGTATTTGTTGCTGTTGGTTCTGAAATTGTTGTTGTTGTTGTTGCTGGGAGGGTGGCATGCGTCTCAAGGCGTCGTCAAACTCAAGAAAACGCACAGCAGCAGCCAGTAGCAGCAGCTGCGTCGACAGCGACTCTCCCACCCCCTCGCCCCCACCCCCACTGCTCCCAACCGCACCAACCCCACCACTACTGCCACCCCTCCCACCACCGTCACTGCTCGATCCAAACCCACTGGCTTCATTCGTCTGCATTTGCGCAAGCTGTGCCGCCAGCTGTAAGTGCGGAGAGGTGAGGGTGAGAGCAAGAGGGGCAGCGGTGGCGGGGGGGAGGGAGGCGATAACCCGTGCCTGCCCCTCCATTAAAGCCTGCCTGATCTCCAGGTCTACGGAGTGAGGGGAGGGAGTCGGGGTGGGAGGCGGGCGCGTGAGAGTGCGAGGAGGGGAAGGAGAAGGAGGAGGAGGAGGAGAAGAAGGAGAAGGAGGAGGAGGAGAGGGAGGAGAAGGAGGAGGGGAGGTGGGCGGTGCCGCGGGGGCGAGAGGCGATGAGGGAGGTGGAGGGGAGGGCGGAGAGGGTTGCTGTCATGAGGTGCTGGAGGAGCGAGGGGGCGTTGAGACGGGGAGCACAGCGGGCGCAGACAGCCCTGAAAGCCGCTGCTGCACTGCGCACTGCCTCTGGTACCTGAAAAAAGAATGGGATTGGGAAGGGCGGGCGAGGGGACGGCGTAAGGAAAAAGGAGGTTGGGGTGGGAGGCACAGCGCATTTGTAGTGTCAGGTACAGGAAATGCTCTGGCGGCATCAACCACACTACGCACTGCCTCTGGTACCGGGTGGGATGGGGGAGGGATGAGAGTAGGTGGGGGAGAGACGTGGGAGGAGGGGAGGGGAATGTGCAGAGAAGAGGGTGAGAGACAGAGAGAGAGGGGGAGATGAGGTAGGAAGCACAGTGCAAGGCACGGCAGGTGCACACTGCTCTGGAAACATCTCTGCCTCTGCTGCATTGCACTGCCCCTGGCAGCTGGTGAGGTGAGTAAAGGGGAGGTATGGAAGGAGGGAAAGGGGTAATGATATTATGGGGAGTGGTGCAAAACGACTCATGTGTGTACGGTTGAGGCATAGAAGGCTGCTCACATATGGGAAGGGCTTTAAGGAAATATCCCGACTTAGAGTGGGTGGCACATACATGCCGGGTTGCAAGGGGGTATTTTACAGTCCTGATGCAAAACGCAGACCGCGAAGGGCAAGATCCGTATTCCTGATAGATGGGGTTTGGAAACTTGACTCTGTTGCAACTTGGGACTTCGACAACCAAACTCGAAGGCCCCCCCCTCCCTCCCCCCTGGGCGAAAGTGTAACAGCCTTCGCTCACAAACACCCCCGTCAACTTCTGTGAGCACGAGCCTAGCGGTAAACCTTACTAAGGTTGAACATTTTGGGCCTCGAGCTGTAAGGAGGTATTTAAACATTTGAATACGATAGGTGGTAACTACCAGGGCTTCACGAAATCACCTGCAGCGCCTAAGGATTTCACCTGCAGGGCTTTAAGGAGGTAGCCAATGATCACCTGCAGGGCTTTAAGAAGGTAGCCAATAATCACCTGCAGGGCTTTAAGGAGGTAGCCAATAATCACCTGCAGGGCTTTAAGAAGGTAGCCAATAATCACCTGCAGGGCTTTAAGGAGGTAGCCAATAATCACCTGCAGGGCTTTAAGGAGGTAGCCAATAATCACCTGAAGGGCTTTAAGGAGGTAGCCAATAATCACCTGCAGGGCTTTAAGGAGGTAGCCAATAATCACCTGCAGGGCTTTAAGGAGGTAGCCAATAATCACCTGCAGGGCTTTAAGGAGGTAGCCAATAATCACCTGCAGGGCTTTAAGAAGGTAGCCAATAATCACCTGCAGGGCTTTAAGGAGGTAGCCAATAATCACCTGCAGGGCTTTAAGGAGGTAGCCAATAATCACCTGCAGGGCTTTAAGGAGGTAGCCAATAATCACCTGCAGGGCTTTAAGGAGGTAGCCAATAATCACCTGCAGGGCTTTAAGAAGGTAGCCAATAATCACCTGCAGGGCTTTAAGAAGGTAGCCAATAATCACCTGCAGGGCTTTAAGGAGGTAGCCAATAATCACCTGCAGGGCTTTAAGAAGGTAGCCAATAATCACCTGCAGGGCTTTAAGGAGGTAGCCAATAATCACCTGCAGGGCTTTAAGGAGGTAGCCAATAATCACCTGCAGGGCTTTAAGGAGGTAGCCAATGACGCCCAGCAGGCAGTCGGGCTGGAGGTTGAGCCAGTCAGCGAAGGAGCCAATGAGCAGGCAACACGTGTCCACCAGCAGCGGGTGGGACGAAAGGAACCCTCCCGTCTCCGCATCCCGGCTCACATGCACCATCACCCCTCCTAGCACCGCTGCCATGCGCTGCTCCCTCTCCCCGTATGCTTCCAAATTTAATAGTCGTTTCTTCACTGGTGGGGAATGGGGGGTGGGCATGAGAGGGGGAGGTGGGGGATGCTTAAGGGGAGGGGACAAGCCATCATCCCCCCAGCACTGCTGCCATGCGCTGCTCCCTCTCCCCGTACGCTTCGAGGTTTAGTAACCGCTTCTTCACTGAGGGGGATCCGTGGGGGGTAGATTGGGGAGAGTATGGGGATGGGACACATAGGGGAGCTCAGGGGGTGGGTCTCAAAACACGCCCAGCACCGTTGCCATGCGCTGCTCCCTCTCCCCGTACGCCTCCAGGTTTAGTAACCTCTTCTTCACTGGGAGGGAGCATTGGGGGGGACAGGGGGTTGGGGCGTGTGGATGCTTAGGAGGAGCGCCAAAAAGACCAGTTGCATTACTTAAACTCGAATGTGTCAAGGTATACTTAGGTAAAGACATTAAGCCTGGCCAACAAAATTGGGGCCCCATAAACTGTAGGTTGGATTTTGGTCAGCATCATTGGAGGTGCAGTGATTGTTGGGAACTTATCCAGCATAACCACAACTGTTCCTATCGTACCTGCCTGTGCCGCAGATCGCAGCATGAAAAGCGACGCCTCTGCTGCCTGCCATGTGCCTGCACTCTGCAAGGCGATGTATCGTGTATGAGATGGCACGGTATGGCAGGGTGTGGTGCACGAAAAGAATCACATCACCCAAAACCCTAACAATCTGACGTGCAATGCCTCTGCAGACTGCCGTGAGCCCGCTCACTGCCTGATGTGGAAAATTGGATTGCATTGGATGGCATGACATGGTGTGGCATATGGAAAGAATCACATCACAGGAAGGAGGGATTCGGAAGAGCGATGCTTCTGCAGCCTGCCATGTGCCCGCACTCTGCATGATGCATGGCGGTGCATGGTATGGTATGGTGTGGTGATGGGACAACATGGCATGACACCATGACATGGCATGGGAATTTAACCACGAAACTACGAAGCAAGTTATCATGTCAGATGTGCACATGTGGCATGGTGCACATGATAGTGCACTCTCCAACACCCACCTACAAGAAGCTCCCACACCCACCTGCAGGGAGGCCCCCACGCGGTCCATGTATTCCACTGGCATCAGCCCAAACGCCATGTGCAGCCCATCTGCTGCTAGCTGCCAGGTGAAAACAACAGAGGTCAGGTGGGTTGCCAGGTGAAATCAACAACAGCCCAAGGAAGGCAAGCGTTTGTGCAGCGGCTCATGTGTCTTATGAATGAGTCGACTTCATGAGATGGCGGGCGGGCCATGGACAGCGTAAGAAAAGCAACCAGCTCACTCACAATTCCACCAAACAAGAGGTGACTTCTGAGTCAACGCAAAAATCACCTAGAAAATCAACCAGCTCACTGACAATTCCACGGGGAATAGGGATAGCAACACCTGCTCCGGGATCATATCACCCCATCCCTTTTCGTTATATTATACTCTCCGTTGGTACTGGCATCTGTTGCAATCACCTGGCCCTCTGTTGCAATCACCTGGCCCTCTGTTGCGATCACCTGGCCCTCTGTTGCAATCACCTGGCCTCTGTTGCAACCACCTGGTCTCTGTTGCAATCACCTGGCCTCTGTTGCAATCACCTGCTCTCTGTTGCAATCACCTGCTCTCTGTTGCAATCACCTGATCCCTGAAGCGGTAGAATGCGTCAGCATCTTCCTGATTGTCGGCCCATGATGTGAACGAGGGCGGATAGGCTGCCTGCAGGTGGGGGGGGGGAAGAGAGGGAAGAGAAGGGGCGAGCCAACGGGAGTGGCGATTCCTGAGTGAATCGAGCCATTGGGAGTCGCAGTGCTGCCGCTAGGCAGTGCAAGACTGGAGGTGGCGTTGGTGGCATACGCACGTGCACTCTGTCCATGACTGCCTGTGCTGTGCTGTGACCCGCTGTGCTGTGCTGTGATGAGCGTGTGATTAGGCATTGTGTTCACTCACAGCCGAGAAGAACGCTACCACCGCATCTGCTGCACTCGCCTCCACTTCCTCCTCTGCCCTTTCACACACCCTCCCTCACACACGCCCCCTGGCTCACCTTGCTGGTCAGCACTTCAGCCAGCCGTAGAAACAGGGCTCCCCGGTACCCCTCACTCCTCTCATTCACAGGCACCACATTCACAGCTGAAAAGAACTCCACCACCGCATCCGCACTCGCCTCCACCTCCTCCGCGCTCTCCCCCTCGCCCTCGCCTCCCCCCCACGCCCCCCCGCCCCCTGCAGCGCACGCCAGCACGACCTCCCCCACAGCCACGCCCTCAGGCGCACGCGGGTCCGTGAGTGACTCTGGGTGCTCCTCTCCCACGGCCACTGCTGTGCTGCTGAGAGCCCTCTGCACCGCCCGCCTGGCTTCATGACTCCACGTGCCTGACTGTGCCTGCGCCACGTCCCACGCGTCTAGGAGGGCCTTGAGCACGGAGGATAATACGGGTGCTGATTCATCTGGTGCTGAAGGGGGGAAGGAGGGGGAAGGAGGGGGAGGGAGGGGGAGGGAGGGGGAGGGAAGGCATGTGATTGCCTCTGGGTGCTCCACTGCCACGGCCACTGCCACGCTGCTCAGCGCCCTCTGCACCGCGCGCCTGGCCTCGTGTGACCATTGGCCTGCCTGTGCCTGTGCTACGTCCCATGCGTCAAGGAGGGCCTTTAGAACGGACGAGATAACTGGTGCTGACGCATCCAGTGCTGGGGGGGGAGGGGGAGGAGGAGAGGGAGGCAAGAAAGAAATTTCCCAGAAATGGAAGGGTGGAAGAAGGGAGGGATGAGGCAGCGGAAAGGCGTAAGGTTCTGGGTGTTCACTTGGCCTGGTAACCCCATGTGCATGAGTGAAGAAGATGGGCTGTACACATACCATCCATGCAATGATGCAACAAGAACTGAACCCACCGGGGGCCTCCGATTGGATTGGTTGACAAGTAATGAACCCACCAACCTTGGGAATCTGTTTGGCTGACGAGCGCCACGAGAATATCGGCGCTGGTGGCAGCGACAGGTGGGTGGGGGGACGCGAGCGAGCGGAGAATGAAGTGCCAGAGGAAGGGGAAGGCGGTGCTGAGATGGCACGCTGTGATTGGCTGCTGGCCCACGGAGGCGAAGTCGAGGTGCAACCAGGTGAGGAGCAGGCGGAGGAAGGCGGAGAGGAGGGGCGGAGGGTGGGAGGGGAAGGAGGGCGCGGGGAGAGAGGAGCTGTGGCGCTGCGAGTAGGTCTGGATGATCTGCAGCAGGTCCGGGAAGCGGGTCTGCAGGCATGGGGGTATGGAGGAGTGGAGGTGTGGATGGGGGGATGGATGGAGGAATGGAGGGGTGAGGGAGGATGGTAGAAGGGGAAAAAGGCAAGGAGTGAAATCAAGGATGTAGGTGTTAAGGATGGGAGGGTATGGAGGTGACGGTAGTTGTTGTGGGTTACAAGGGAATGTGGCTAAATGTGAAGGGTGGTGATTTGGAAGAGACCGCTCCAGAGGCGAGCAGAATGCATGCATTGCCCACAGGCCAGCGTTAATCAACGTTGGTCAACGCTGGTCAACGCTAGTCGGTGATTTCCTGTAATGCGCGCCTACCCGGATGAGCGCAAGGGTGATCTCTGTGTTGCGCCTATCCAGCTGTTCCGCCTCTTCCGCCACCCCCTGCAGCACCGCCACCACCACCGCCAGCGCCTGGTCGCTTGCGCTCCCCCCGCCCCCACCGCCGCCCCCGCCCCCCAACCCTTGCGCACCAGATCCTCCCTCGCTCTTCTCTGCCACGTCAGCGGCGCGCAGCACGACGTCCAATAGCGTGCTGGCATTCAGCGCGTGCTGATTGGCCGACCGCAGCGCGACCGCCGCCACGACGAGGCAGACGCGCGAGAGGACGACAGGTGGCACGCTGCTATTGGTCATGTAGGACGCGACGAGGCGCAGCAGATGCGCGCCGAGCTCCGCGCGCGAGTCTGGGGGGAGAGCGCCGAGATCGGAGCGCGCTTTTGAAAGAAGGAGGTTGGCACAGAAGTAACGGACTTCCATTGACTGCGCTGACTCGACGAGACTCGCGGCGACGCCCCATGCGGCGGGGGTTGCGGCGAAGGAGGTGAGCCATGCGTTGGCTTGGGACTTGCGATCCGGGGAGGGGTCCGTGTAGAGAATGGACACGGCCTCCACCACTTGTGAGGCGTCCATCGCGAAACGTTCCTAACTATGTGCTGGTCGCTGGATCTCGGACCGCCCCCGTCTGAGGTGCTTGGGAGGAAAAGGCGGGAGCGGGAGGCGACTGGGTGGCTTGGGGGTGGAGGATGGAAAGTGGGCATGTTTCGTTAGTTGCAGTTCCGCAGGAGTGGGGCTCTCCAAGTTTGCAAATCAATCTATTTTTCCATCTTAGGACTACAATTTCGGGATGACAGCCTGGAATTCATGAGCACGTTCCCCTTAGACATTGGTAAGAAAAATGCTCTATTACGGTAACACTCCCCATAACCCCATATATCCTATTTGAACATTAAAATATCATCGATACATCTGTAATTGCAGAAACCGTCAGATTCATAATTTGATCGTCACAAATATGTTTTTTTTGTTAATTAATTGCGTGAAATCTCATTAATGTCAAACATATGCCCCTCCCACTCAAAAATGATGATTCCGCTATAAGAAAAATCAAAATATTTCATCATGTAGAGCACCAGATCTATTGGCCAGTATTGAGAAATCCGACGACCTACCACCAGCTCAACTACAGAATCCGCCGATTTCCCCAAGGGCTGTCATGTCAACATCTAGATCCACGTGGCCGAGTGTGGGGGGGCCCCTCCAGTGGACATTTCCCCGTGTGGTCCCACCATCCCAGGCACGGCTGACTCAGATCAGAGGCCCACGCGCACCACGGCGAACATCACTTCGCTTGCATCTCCCTAGCTCGCACCAATCGCGGTTACAGGCAGACACCCACCAAACCAAGATCAGGGAAACCGCTGTGCCATGTATAACCTACCTCGAGATCTCCGTCACATTTGAGATTTTCCGAGCGAGCAGGCATTGCTATCAACATCAGGCGTATTGATCGCGTCTCTTTCTAAAGGGGTGACTAGTTGACCAGGAAGTGAAATTAACTCAATCTCCCCTGGTCTTGCATAGTAGCGTGGAGCCAAAATGGCGACCGGCCAACTGTTTTCAAAGAACACCCAGGCTCTGTTCTACAACTATAAGCAGAATCCCGTTCAACGGATGCTGGATTTCGACTTCTTATGCGGTGCGAAGAACACGTAGCGCCAGAGCCGGATTTGGTGCTTTGAGCTCACTTGGCCCTTTTTAAGACTGTATTTTCACGCTCTTTAACACCTTCTCGGCCTGCTCTCTAGCTAAGGAGGATGGCTCAAACTCAAGAAATGGCTGACCAGACTACTAAATCTAGGCGTCTATATCGTTTCCAAAGCTCATGCAACCGTTGTTTTTCTCCTCCGCTCTTTGCCAGGTCGAACTCTGCCTTCTGTTGCTGGCATCATCACACCGGGATCTGATGGCTTTCACAAGCTCTTCTTTGGCCAAGAGGAGATCGCGCTTCCGGTTCACCCCAGGTAAGTTAAGCCTTTCGCATTTAAGATTTATCCGCTCCAGCATCGCAGTCAGCGTCGGTCATGTGTATGCATGCCGTACCAAGCCTACGTCAAATTCGACTCAAAACACGACGGCTCCCTATACAGCTATCCTTATAACTTGATTTCCTCCTTCTGTCATTGTGCTTGTTCTCGAAACAGCATCACGGCGGCCTGCAAGGCGCATCCAACGGCTGACGTCTTCGTCAACTTCGCATCGTTCCGAAGGTTTGGCTTGCGGAAATGGTTCGGTTCATCACCCGGCACTGCGCGTGTTTCACGCAACTCACTGCACAAAGCCTTTGCTGCTTGCCTAAACAACGCACCTCCATGGGAATTCCTTATTGGCACCTCTCAATGTCTTCACATCCCGTGTGTCTGACCCACCCCATCCCTGGCAACAGTGCGTTCGAGTCGTCGTACGAGGCGTTGAAGCAGCCCACTATCAGGGTGGTGGCCATCATCGCAGAGGGCGTGCCGGAGGCCGACACGAAGACTCTCATCGCCTACGCGCGCGCCAACAACAAGGTACCCGCACCAGCACCACCTAACCATCCATCCACCTCCCAGCATGCCACATCTCACACCCGTTTCACCAGCCAGTCTACAAGTTACATCCCCATCGCGGCAAAACCATCAATTGCTCCTAAATTCCTCTTCCCATGTAACTACTGAAGCTCGGCTGACTGACATGCGCTGTGCTGTGGTACCTGGGCAACAGGTGATTATTGGCCCGGCAACGGTGGGCGGTATCCAGGCGGGAGCGTTCAAGATCGGCGACACAGCGGGCACGCTGGACAACATCATCAGCTGCAAGCTCTACCGCCCTGGCTCCGTCGGATTCGTCTCCAAGTCGGTGAGTGAGATACACGCCTTGCAGTACCCTGCAATGCCCTTCTAGTTCCTTAGATGTGCGTGTCACTCTTTGCATTCATGTCGTTGCTGATGTTGCCTTTTGGCGTTGCTTCCCTCATTTCTACCCCTTCCCCTGTGCTATTTTCCTGTATGCTGTGGTGTGGTGTGGTGCTGTGGTGTGGTGTGGTGCTGTACTGTGGTGTGGTCACAGGGAGGCATGTCGAACGAGATGTACAACGTGCTGGCACGCACCACAGACGGGCTCTACGAAGGTGAGAGAAGAAGGGGGCAGAGGGGATAACTCAAGAGTCAATGAAGACTGCCTGTCAGTTGTGACCCAGGAGAACCATTTTCCAGTCTTTCTCTAGAGGCATCAACTGACGATCTTTGTCCAACAGCTAACGTTTCCTTCTTGTTCTGTTTGTTCATCAATAGTGGTGATTGCCCGCTTGCTCCACTGCTGTCTCCCTGCGTCTCCCATCCAGGTATCGCCATTGGTGGCGATGGCTTCCCAGGCTCCACGCTCTCAGACCATGTCTTGAGATTCAACAACATTCCCCAGGTATGGTGACTTCCTTTACATTCGCTCAACATATTTTCACTCGTGTGATTGGTGGGAACTTACCAGGTCCTGAACAGCTCGCACTCCAGTCCCAGATGTGTTTCTTCATTGTAAGTCGCACAAGGCAGGTGGTGATAACTGCTGTTGCATGCTCAGTTCCAGTCCAGCCGCACTTCCGTCTGCCACGGTGCCCCCTTATAGGCAGGAGCAAGTTCACCTTCGCATTCTCCTCACAGATCCCTGGGCTATCAATACTCTGGTCACATTCGCGTTTTGATGACGTGGGAAGAGCCGTAGCGCCATGGATGAGTACCCACGGGCTGCACCCCTGCTGCTTCCTCTCCCTCCACCGCTCCTCTGTGTCAGATCCGCATGATAGTGGTGCTGGGCGAGCTGGGCGGTGCGGACGAGTACTCGCTGGTGGAGGTGCTGAAGGAGGGAAGATGCTGCATATATGTGCACTGCCCGGCCCCACTCTCCCCCTTCCTCTCCCTCCACCGCTCCTCTGTGTCAGATCCGCATGATAGTGGTGCTGGGCGAGCTAGGGGGCACGGACGAGTACTCGCTGGTGGAGGCGCTGAAGGAGGGGCGCGTGCACAAGCCCGTGGTGGCGTGGGTCAGTGGCACCTGCGCCACTCTCTTCAAGTCCGAAGTGCAGTTCGGCCACGCTGTAAGCCTCCACACCACACCACACTGCCTTTGACTCACAACCCACCTACTTGCACGCCCTGATGAAGAAAAAGGTAACACCCGAAGTGGTTGACTCCTCCTTACGGCACGTTGTTTACAGCTGCTCGTCAGTATCGTTTTCACAGACTTGGTTGTTTCCTCCTGCCTGGCGACATCTTTCCCTGGTGATCCACTGAATGCTCCAACGGTGGAGTCAAGAGCGACACAGAGTGGACACCAATTGCAGCACCCATGCCGGTTGGGTGTGAGGCCTGTCAAAAGCCCTGAACCCCCCTTCCCACCCTGATGAACCCCCCTTCCCCTCCCTGATTGTTCCCCCAGGGCGCCAAGAGCGGGGGGGAGAGCGAGTCAGCACAGGCGAAGAACGCGGCGCTCAAGGCAGCGGGGGCCATCGTGCCCACATCATTCGAGGACCTGGAGACCGTCATCCGCGCCACCTATGAGAAGCTCGTGAGTCTCACAGACAGTGTATGATCACCGGATAAAGCTGCCCACAATGCCAGGTGAAGTATCCTTCACCAGCCTGTCTCTCTCTGGTTTATCCAGTGGATCTTGTCACTACGTGCCCACGTCGTTTGAGGACCTGGAGACCGTCATCCGCGCCAGCTATGAGAAGCTCGTGAGTCTGAGACCAGTACTGCATCATCAGGGTTTAGGCATGCGCAGGGAGCAATTACAGGCAGACAGCACCGGCCGTGGCTGACAGCACACGCCAGCTCACTGCCATCGTTTGTCACTTTATCATAAACGTTATCACCCTGCGTTCACTTGTCTCAGAGAGCTCAGATCTTGCAACAGGAGAACCGAACAGTTAGAGGACTACCCATGAGTGCCAGATGAACCTTCACTTCGCCAGCTTGGCCTCTCTTGTCTCGTTCATCACATTCATGTCAGTACGTGTTCACAACTTAAGCATCTCGGTAAACCGATTGGCTGCTGACGATGCAGTACAATGCCGTCACTCCCTCATTTTCCGTCTATAGCCGCGGCTCTCTCGCACCCCACCGCCGCCCCTCTCTTGCTGTTCGTTCTGGTCATTCCCCCGAGGCAGGTTGCGCCAGTGACAGAGTAACAGACGCCCGCCCACAGTGCCCCAAGGCTTCTGAGCATAATCACCAGCTCCCCTCAATATCCCTCCGTGCCAAAATCCCCCAGGTGGGGGAGGGCAGGGCACCATCCAGCCCGTGGCAGCTTAGCAGCAGCAGCCCACAGCACAGTGCCAGACGTCCTTCGAACATTGCCCTTGTTCGCCTTCAGCATTTTCACCTCCTTCCATCACGCCTTTCTGTTGTTTTGTTCCCCAGGTGGCGGAAACTGCTATCTAGCCAGTGGCAGAGATGAAGTCCCTACAGTGCCGGAGGACCTTGAGTCACAGCCAGCTTTCCCCCTCACCTCTCTCTCTTCCCCCACTCCTCCCAACCCAAAACCATCCAGGTAGCAGAGGGCGCCATCCAGCTGGTGGCGGAGAAGCAGCCGCCCACAGTGCCGAAGTACCTCACAGCCCTCGTTCTCCCTCAATTTTCTCATTTCTCCCCAAATACGCCTTGCTGGTGCTGCAGGTGGCAGAGGGCGCCATCCAGCCAGTGGCGGAGAAGAAGCCCCCTACAGTGCCGGAGGACCTCACAGCCGCCATCAAGGCCGGCAAAGTGCGCGCCCCCACACACATCGTCTCCACCATCTGCGACGACAGAGGTAAGGTTTTTTTTTAGGCGCCTCAAGGGCTTTGGCGAGGTGGGCGATGTCATGTGCCTGCATCTCTGCGCTCTCCCGTGTATGTGTGTGCTCATGCCCTTCTTCCCATCACCCCTCTCGCTCGCTGCAGGCGAGGAGCCGACATACGCGGGGGTGCCCATCTCGACCATCGTGGAGAAGGGCTTCGGCGTGGGAGACGTCATGTGCTTGCTCTGGTTCAAGCGCTCCCTCCCCGCCTACTGCACCAAGTTCATTGAGGTGCTCTGCTCTCCCCTCCCCTCCCCTAGCAGCGTTTCGTTCAACACTCTTTGTTCCTTGCCCAGTCCATCTGTGCAGCCTCGTTGCTCCCACTCATTGATCTCTTTCCATTCTTCCATTAATCTCATCTCACCTGTACTGCCAGAACAGCTTGGCGCCTCATGTATCCTGTGGCGTCCAGAAACCTTGTTAAACTAGCGTTTTGGCACAATCTCCTTCTGTCTCTTGGGAAGAATCACTGGTTGGTGATGGTGCAAAATCCTGGTTTGAGGAAATTCTGCTTCTTGTGGGCGTCCCTTAAACCATTACCATCTCCTCCTGGTCTTCTCCTTCAGCGTCTCCCGTCACATCCTGCCACTGCTCCCACCTACCACTTGACTGCATGCAGATGTGTGTGGTGCTGTGTGCGGATCACGGCCCATGTGTGTCAGGCGCACACAACTCCATTGTCACCTCGCGAGCCGGCAAGGACCTCATCTCCTGCCTCGTCTCTGGTGCGTTCCCCTCTTCTCTCGTCACAAAGTGACTTTTGAGTCGACTCAAAAGTCACTGCGAGCCGGCAAGGACCTCATCTCCTGCCTCGTCTCTGGTGCGTTCCCCTCTTCTCTCGTCACAAAGTGACTTTTGAGTCGACTCAAAAGTCACTGCGAGCCGGCAAGGACCTCATCTCCTGCCTCGTCTCTGGTGCGTTCCCCTCTTCTCTCGTCACAAAGTGACTCTTGAGTCGACTCAGAAGTCACTGCGAGCGGGCAAGGACCTCATCTCCTGCCTCGTCTCTGGTGCGTTCCCCTCCGCTCCCTCTTTACGAAGTGACTTTTGAGTCGACTCAAAAGTCACCACGAGCCGGCAAGAACCTCATTTCCTGCCTCGTTTATGGTGCGCTCCCCACTTCTCCCTCGTCACACCTGCCGGGGCACCACGTGGTGTCTCGTACCCTTAACATTAAGTGGATTGCAGGGCCATACTTTGTGTTCAGCGTGGATCCGGTTTCGAGACGTGTTTTGAGACGTTTCAAAACATGTGGTGTGGTGTCTCTTTTGAGAATTCTCGTAAGTGATATCAACAAACGGTAGTAAGCATGAAGCGGAATCTTGTGTGTCATTGGGCACACGTGCACATTCGCTGGTCTTGCTGTCCCTTGTCTTTCCTCGCTATTGACTGACCTCCCAGTATCGCAAAGCAAGCACGCTTGTGGCCCAGGTGTCACACTACTGCTGTGGCCAGATCCCATTCATTTGATGCAAGTTCTGTGACCCACTCATTCTTAGCTTCCCTCCAACAACATCCGTTAGCTTCTCCTCCTTCCCTTTCCCAATGCACATACCTCTGAAGCCGGCCACCACGAGTGCCACCAGCCCATCACACGAGTGCCACCAGCCCATCACACGAGTGCCACCAGCCCATCACACGAGTGCCACCAGCCCATCACACGAGTGCCACCAGCCCATCACACCTTAAGTTTTCTTCTCCCCCTCCCCAACTTTCTTTTTCTTTGCCGTCCTATCTCCATGATTCTGAATGCTACTCCTTGCAGGGCTGCTCACTATCGGTCCGCGCTTTGGAGGAGCCATTGACGATGCAGCACGCTACTTCAAAGACGCTGTTGAACGGGTGAGTGGCTGCTTGTGAGGCACCTCAAGAACAACTTCTGAGGCGCCTAAAAGAACTCTGGCCACGTTTTGAGGCGCCTCAAGGGCCGCGATTTGGAGGAGCCATTGACGATGCAGCACGCGACTCCAAGGACGCCGTTGAGCAAGTGAGCACCCATGTGCTGTGCATGCCATCGCATCGAGTTCACACTTTTTTCCGTCTGTTATCATCCACGAAAGCGCTACTCAATCCTGTCCATGTTGCGTTTCCTTCTGAGCCACTCAAATGTCACCACCTGGCATCTCTTGTGGCGCTGTGGGGGGGCCTTTTGCCCATCTCCGCCCCTAATTATATCTACCTTCCGTCTGTATAACATGGCATGCTGCACGATCCATGATGGCATGGCATGGGTGTGCAGGGGCTGAGCCCATACGACTTTGTGGAGGGAATGAAGAGGAAGGGAATCCGTGTTCCTGGCATTGGCCATCGGTACGTGATGTGGCATGGGGGCATGACCTGCCTTATTGCCAACTCGGGTGCTGTGCTGATGTGGCTCGGTGTGTTGTTTTGGGCCTTCTTCTTCTACTGAAGCACGGTGGCATGTCATGTGATGCGACATGCAAGCCCCTATCCTTCACAGTGACCGACTGCTTGTGCTCCGACTGACTCCGATGCTACACAACTCTCCGTCCCATCCCATTCCCACACACTTTGTCGTTTCACATCCCACTCAACTCCCTCCCACCTCTGCAATGGACCAAGCAGCGGCCATGGAAACATACACTCTTACCACTACCACTATCACTCAACTCTCGACCCGAAGCGAAACACAATACTTTTACTGATTCTTTCTGGCCCCTCCACACTCCCAACACCCTCACCAGCATCAAGAGTCGTGACAACCGTGACAAGCGTGTGGAGCTGCTGCAGGCCTACGCGCGTTCCTCCTCCCCCTCAGTGAAGCACATGGACTACGTGGTAGCGGTGGAGACCTACACGCTCACCAAGGCCCCTCTCACTCTACTTCCAACCTCCATCCCTCCCTGACCTCGTCCCCCTGTCCGCCCTTTGCCTTGCCCCTACCCTCTCCCGCACACACCCCCAAACACCCACTCCCACCATCCCCACCCGACCAGCATCAAGAGCCGGGACAACCTCGACAAGCGAGTGGAGCTGCTGCAGGCCTACGCGCGCTCCTCCTTCCCGTCAGTGAAGCACATGGACTATGCCATGGCCGTGGAGACATACACGCTCACCAAGGCAGCCAATCTCGTGCTCAACGTCGATGGCTGCATCGGCGCGCTCCGTCACTCCTTCCCCTCTCCTCTTTCCATCCCCACCTCCCATCCTTAACCCCTATCCCTCCCCCCACGTCAGCATCAAGAGTCGTGACAATCGCGACAAGCGAGTGGAGCTCCTTCAGGCCTACGCGCGTTCCTCCTTCCCGTCAGTGAAGCACATGGACTACGCAGTGGCCGTGGAGACATACACGCTCACCAAGGCAGCCAACCTCGTCCTCAACGTCGATGGCTGCATCGGCGCGCTCTTCCTGGACCTGCTCACGTCCTGCGCCATGTTCACCAAGGAGGAGATTGATGATATCGTGGCTGTGGGGTACCTCAACGGGCTGTTTGTTCTCTCCAGGAGCATCGGGCTCATCGGGTGAGTGAGGCACGACGGTGTGGGTTGTTGGGGCGGTTGAGTGGCATGGCAATTGCCGCGCTCTTCTCTTCCTGGACCTGCTCACGTCCTGCGCCATGTTCACCAAGGAGGAGATGACGACATCGAGGCTGTGGGGTACCTTAACGGGCTGTTCGTGCTCTCCAGGAGCATCGGGCTTATCGGGTGAGACATGATTTTGGGGGATGTTGGCTGATGGCAGAGCCATGCGGTGGGGTGGGTACCTTAACGGGCTCTTTGTGCTCTCCAGGAGCATCGGCCTCATCGGGTAAGGCGTTGATTTCACGTTGTGGGGTTTCGAGGGTGTCAGAGGGTTGTTGGTGATACTACAGCTGTATTGAGTTCCTTCATGGGTTTTTTGTGCTCTTCAGAAGCATCAGTCTTTTTGGGTGAGATTGTTGAATGGTGCTGGTTCTCTCATCGCATACTTGACCATCGGGACGTTGTGCCTTCATAACCCTCATAATTAATTTTGCTGCCACTGCGTTGCATGCCCAACTCTGTTTTACCATGCCTCTTCATTCACCCATCACTTACCTTGTTGTCTGCTCCATGGCCTCCCTCCCATGCACCTCCCTCTCATGCACCCAATGCACCGCCCTCCCATGCACCTCTCCTCGCAGGCACACGTTTGACCAGAAGCGCCTCAAGCAGCCACTGTACCGCCACCCGTGGGAGGACGTGCTCTACACCAAGTGACATCCTTTTTACGATTTCTTAAACAGCACCATGTACTCTTACCTAGCTGCACAAGACGAGCGCCCCCTCCACCTGAGCATCCTGTTTCTGGCTGAATGCCGTTGCATGCATATCGCCTCACCACCCGCTACCAAAGGATGTCTTCTTTCCTGCCCTGAGCAGCACCGCTGTTACCGTATGATTGCAGTCTCTAACCACATAGTAGCACCACACATGTATCTGTGGCAGCAGATCGAGACAAGCTAAAGTATGTATGGTATGGATAGGACCTGCAACCTGGTATAACCCACCTGCATTTTACGTAGGGTAGCGGCATGAGTCGCTGTGTTCATTTGTTCACATTTTTAAAGTGCAGCTGATTCAACCAACTACGGTACATACGATACGGTTTGCTAACCAAAGTGCAAGGAACATCACGGTACCGTAACTGAAATACATGATAAACGGGGCGTTCACATTTGCAGGTACACCCAGTGCATGCATAGGAGTGTGGAAATGGATGGACGGAAGACGAAGTTAAAGAGGAGTGAGGGGTCTGGTTGGGGCCTAGAAGAGAAGAATCTAAGGGTACGTTCCTGGCCAGTGTCAAGCTTCCAGTCATCCACGGATGACCGGAAGTTGGACCCACTTTGGGCCATCCGAGACCAACTTCGGGTCTTCCGGCCAAAAATTGCCCCTGTTTCTGGAAGACCTGAAGTTTGACAGGGAGTTTGACCCAAAGCTTCGGGCCTTCCCGGGAAGGCCCGAAGCTTGACACGGGCCAGGAACGTACCCTAAGAAGCCTGTTTCTCTTTGTTTTTGTATAGAGCAGAAGTACTACAGTAAACCCCAGGATACAGGTCAGTATTTTAATTACTCGTTCCTCTATAGTGGATCGTTTTCGTTTAGAACTAGGAGACGCCGACGGAGCGGTTTTGTCGACAGGGATTTCATAGTTCAAGTGCTCATGTATGTCTCGTCAGGTATCCATGTCGCGGCCATGGCAACATCTAGGCTGGCCCCAGGCAAACTCTCAAGGTCGTCTCGAGTCGACAGCTCACATCAGCAGGCGCATCGCGCTGGAAGATTACTTCCACCGGATTAGACTTATCTCGAAACGGACGGCCCGATCGTGCCTTCTCAGTCACGATTTCGTTCGGATGGTCTCCTGTTCCATGGCAACACGGAATGGGCCCAGACGACACACTCGAAGTCCTGGGATTCACAAGGTTCTGCGACAAGTGAGAATCCTCCAGCAATCTTCAACCCAACCAGACTGAGTTTGATTGGGTGGTGGCATGCTCTCCCATAAACGATCATGGTTCAGTGGCGAAGCCTCCCTTGACTCATGGCAGCAGTACAGCGTCGCATAGCGTCGCATGATAGCGTTTTCGTAAGGACAGCATCCCATTGCTCTCGTAGCCCCGGCTTCCCACTCAGCGATCAGAGTCTCAGGAACTCCGAGTTTAAACTTCAGTTGTCGACTGAGATATCACTACTGCAAGTCAGTGGCTGGCTTCAACCAGTAATAAGCACGTCGACAACAATCTATATCATCCCGACATTGCTTTCGAGATTAGATTCAAGGCTCCAGCTACTCAGACGAACCGTGGTTTTTTTGCGATACGGATGATTGTGGCGAGTCCGCAGATTGTGTCACGGATGATGATGACGATCGCTTGAGTGACAACCGTTTTGGATCAAGCCGACTGCATCGCACGAGACCGTCTCTCTTAATGTAACTCCTAGCTGATCTTCTCTTTTCGGTTTCCGACAAACTAGTTCAGTCGCTCCTGCCCAACTGCTGCCTCCCACGCGGGAGGGACACGTCAGCACAGGGAGGTCATGCTGGATTGAAAGCATTGGAACAGGATTTTGAGAATTGGAAGAAGCAAGTGTGCGTCTCCTGACTTGACCGTTGAGCAAGCCAAGCCTTGCACGGGTAGAACCATCAAAATTGCGTCCTTTGAAAAAGTACTACGAAATTGAAGGAACCAGGGTGGAGGAATCTGTGAATGCTCGAGCTCCTGCATCTGCAGCAGCAGATTTTTGCCTTTCTGGTTATCTTCCTCCTTCCAATCCTGATGCTGTGATTGCTTCTTTTACCACCGAATTGGGTCCCTGTTGAGTCTAGCAGTATGGAAGACAAGGAGCCGGAGCCAAAAAGAGCAGTATCAAAATGCTGTGATTCTGGCGCTGCCAGTATCAAAGAAGAGGAAGAGAAGGAGGTAGATGCTGACATATCACAATTCCTTGAGAAGTTGGACGAGTGGTGGAAGACTCTTGATGCGTTGGAGTTGGCTCTCCCAACTGAGAGCGCTGAACCGGGACAATTCACTGCAGCAAACGGAGCAGCAGCAGAGCAGGCAGTAGAGGAGTTGGAGGAGCGGCTGAAGACTGTTGGGATGCTCTGCTCTGCAGCCCAGATCAACTGGGGTGGAGCGGGTAAGCCTGATGAGGCAAACGGCGGGGCAGCAGAGGAAGCAAGCTCAGGGGTCAGCCCAGAGCCGCGCCAGTTGCTGACTCGAGCGGACATGGTTCACTACTTGGACGAGACGAGTGGATGGGATGCGGATCTGTGTGAGTGCTGCTTTGACCGGGCAGTGGGGCAGCGAGCGCAGCGAGCACTAGGCATCAAGAACCTGGAAGACCTGCGTTGCCACCTGAAAAAGCAACAGCCTCACTGCATCCCCACTGCAGATCCCGAGCAGCAGCACCGGGCCCATTTCGCGTACTCAGCGGTGCAGGGGCTGCAAGCGGGACGTAGAATCCCGCGTGAGGAGCAGTTTGCGTGGAAGGCGGTGAGGGCGCCTCGTCTCTGTGCAGAAGCCATGCTCCTGGAGTGGATGGCTGAGCCTCGTGTGGGCGTGCTCATGGACCTGGGGAGGATCAGATCCCGCCTGCCTGGTATTCTGAATGGGACAAGGGCTTCACGAGATGACTTACCGTCTCCTGCTTCATCTGCTGCTACCGCTGCTGCTGCTGCTGCTGCTGCTGCTGCCCCATCTGGTGTTGCAGCGTGGTCTTGTTGCTGGCGCTGCAGCAGCTGCTGGGCTGCCTACCGCCGTGCTGTCAGCTTCTCAACGTTCCTCGTGCTTGTAGCGAGGTCTTCCCGCTTTGTGACTCTATGGGCAGCTCATTTGCACTTGTTCTCATCTTCCTGGCCTAAGATTGTTGCTGAGCTGGGGGCAGTCAGGCAGGGGGAACAGGACAGGTTGGCTTCCCTGCTCGTGCAGGTTCTCGGGGTGAAGGGAAGTGCTGATCTGAGGGACGGGTTCGGTTTCTTTCTGCAGCATCTGTTGTCAGGCGGGCTGGAGAAGGCGCATGCAGAGGAGATGGGGGAAGGAGGAGACGGGGGAAAGACGGCAGAGAGGACGGTTGCGAAGGGGAAGGGGAGATGTGAGGGGGAAGTAGAAGGTCCTGCAGAGCACACGGGGGGTTGGAGGGGGATGGAGCAGGATATTGGTGGGGGCAAACGAGAGAGAAGGGCCGTGGTAGGGTTGGTGGATGCGTCACATGGGAAGGAAGATAGGAGACACGGAGGGGACGAGGCACGGAGCAAGGTAGAGAACAGAGTTGCGAGCAAGTGCGGGAGGTTGAGGGAGGATGCGAATTGGAGGGAGAATCTGAAAGGGCCGATGTGGAGAAGGTATGTGGATGGCATGTCCTGGATTCTGGAGCATGGAGGGGGGGAAGTGAGGCGGTTCAGGGGCAGCCATTGCAGTGGAAGGGGCAGCAGTAGCACTAGCAGCAGCAGCGGAGGCAGCAGCAACAACGTCAACGGAGTTGCAGGCACCAATACGTGCAGCAGTGCTCCAAGTGGTATGCACGTGACTGGTGTAGGTGCCACCGATTTCGCCCTTGCTGTCACCACAGTGTTATCTAACCCAGAGCACTGGAAGAGCCCAGAGTTGTTCTTTCATGATGGGAGCAACGCGAGCAAAATAGGGATTGAGAATGCAGCTATTCAGGTGGCCCGAAAGAGGCTGGTTCGTCGCATGAAGCAGACAGGGAAGAGGAATATGCCTGGCGGAGCAGGAGCAGACTTACGAGGAGCTCAGCCGGCTATAGCCATCCCTGCAAATGCTAGGCGCGCGTATGCGGATAGGTTGGTGCCGGTCAATACGAACCTTGTGGTTGCTGCGTTCACGTATCGTGCTGGCTGCATCTTGCAGTGGGTCCGAATCTACGGCTTAGATTCCATCACGGAGACACAATGCTTCAAGGACGACCCTCAGAGCAGGGTCCTGCCCATGCGCCACCCGTTCCGAGACCTCCCAAGCCTGCTGGTCAGGTTCGGCGCCATCCCCACGCCTCTGGAGGGAAGCAGCGGGTCACTGGAGTGGGAGGAGTGGCCTGGGGGCGACGAATCTGCTGTAAGGTTTCCTGTGAACCGAAAGGCGAGGTGTTTTGGGCTTGGGATTGTGGAGGAGCGTGGTGGACCAGCTGAGAAGCTGACTCAGCATCCTCCTCAGCGCACGTCTGAAGCAGGAGGGGGCAGCAGCCGTGAAAAGGAGAAAGGTATCAAGGCAGTAGGTCAAGGAGCTAGCCAGGAAGCTCAACAGAGCAAAGCGGGAGGAGGGTCTGAAGCAAGCGGGATCACCAGAAGCGCAAGGAGGAGAGCCTGTAAGGCAATAAGAGCCGGTATAGAAGCTGTTTCAAGCAGGCCGCGTGGGACAGCTGAAGCATCTCGGGCAGACGATCAGAAAGTTACACTGCCCCCGCCCAGAAGGAAGCTTCCTATCGTTCGCTGCGAGGCTGACGTGGATTTCCTGGTGGGGTTTGCCGGGTATATCATGGACCCTCCAGCGTGCACCCAGTGCGGCACATGCTCTGCAGAGTTCATGCAATCCGTGTGCATGGCTGCCCTCATCGCCAACTTTGTGTACCGGCCAGTCAGCCATCTGTTCTCGCGCATGCTCTCAGTCTTCCCGCCCTCCTCCCCTGGATTCAACGAGCTGGTTGAGTGCCTGGAGCTCCCTGGGCAGCTTCCCAGGCCGTTGAATCTGCAGATGCTGCTGAGACGAGCCGAGCAGGTGCCGTTGTACTTTCTCGTTCACATGGCTGTGTGGTGCGCTCGTCCTCTTCTAGGTCTTGCTGGTTTCGAAGGAGGGGAGAGTGAGAAAGGGCAGGGAGTGCAGTCAGGTGCACGGAGGAACGGTAAGGAGGGAGCAGGAAAAGGTGGTAATGTGAAGGTGCAGGGCGGCTGGGATGGTGAGATGGATGAGGCGGGCGGTGGAGAGGTGTGGGGAGAGGTGCGAATGTGGTACTTTGCAGCGATGAAAACGTGGATGTCGAGGCTAGAGGTGGAGGGAGGGGGCGAGGAGTGCAGCGGCAGCAGAGAGCGTGAGAGGCCGCCAGTGGGGTTGGACATCACATGGGCTCTTGCAGCGGCGGTCGTCCCGAGGTACTGTGAGGGGTTGCAGGGGCGGCAAGGGCCTGCCACGGGGAGCAGCACTGCCAGCAGCAGCAACAGCAGCAGCAACAGCAGCAGCAACAGCAGCAGCAGCAGCAGCAGCAGCAGCAGCAGCAGCAGCAGCAGCAGTGAGAGGAAGGGCAACGAGGGGGAGGAGCCGGCTTATCTGAAGGCATGGCCGGGGGGAGTCAATCTGGTGGCGTGTCTCAGAGCGATGCTTCTGGGGGACCCGTGCTACCGCCCTGCCTCCCCTGCTCCAATGTCCACCCACGCTACTGCTTCCACCCACCTCGCTGCTGCTATGTCTTCTCGTCCTGCTGCCTCTTCCACCCCCACTGCAATAAGCATGTGTGCTGCTGCTGCTGCTGCTGCTGCTTCAGATGTCCAAGGCCATGTGTGCGGTGCTGCGGAGTGTGTGGCGGTGGAGGGTGGCGAAGTGAAGCTGAGGAGGTGCGGTGGGTGTGGCAAGGTGGCGTATTGCAGCAGAGAGTGCCAAAAGGCGCACTGGCCCTCCCACAAGCTCACATGCCCTGGCAGTAGCAGCGGGAAGAAGAGAGGGAAGGATGGGAGCAGCAGAGATGGCCGGGTGGACGTTGGCAAGGAGAGTGTTTGTGAGGGTAGTGATGGGAGCGGTGGTATGGAAAGATGGGTGCATGGTGGAAAGATGACTGGCGGGGACAGTTGCATAGGGCGGTGCAAGGAGATCTGGAAGGACAGTGCCGGGCACAGGCGTGAAAGCATACCGGAAGGCGAGGAGATCTGGAAGGAGGGTGGCAAAGTCGAGGGAAGGAAGGAAGAGTGAAAGCATGAGGGAAGGGGAGTGGAGGGAAAGATAGGGGTGTGCAGTAGCCTGTTGATGGTAGGAGATTGAGGGAGAAGAGGGCACAACAGAGACATCACAGACGGGAGAAGTTCAAGGTTTGGTAAACCAAGTGCCGCGAGTTTCTTTGATTTTACCGTATGTTTTATTGCCACCGTAACATGCTGCATAATTGCTTCTTATGTTTCTTAGAGATAAATCAAGCATGACCAACTACAGTCTTATTTGTTGGCCTCACCCGTGTGTAATATGGCAACAAGAGAGCAGCTTGTCAAATGCCGTCACCCACTTTTAATAACCGATATACCAGAAAGAGGCACAACTGTGGAATATTTCTCATTCATCAGTTTTAACAATCTGTTGCTATGATTAGGAAGTACATTGAGCACAAAAACTAATTAGGTGACGTGCGCACCCGCCATCAGCGTCCAGTGATTCCTCTCTGCTGCACCCCAAGCTGACCCTTCGTACCCACTACGTTAAGGAGATGGCGTTTTATGACCCATCAAGCAAGCACCCTAGTCAACACTGGGTTGGTGCGCACATTTAAAACGCATGCACTTATTTAACTGTACAGCTTGATGCGCATGGTAACGGGTGCACGGCATATGGGGCAATTGTTCATCTGCTGACCACACTCCTCACAAGTCTGCCAAGGAGAAAAGGCACATTCGGGTGGGAGGAATGATAAAATTAGTTGCACGAAAATGGGTGCACGGCATATGGGGCAATTGTTCATCTGCTTGCGCACTCCTCACAAGTCTGCCAAGGAGAAAAGGCACATTAAAATAGGAGGCATGGCATGGTAAAAAAGAGAGTTTTAACGCTACAGATGAAAGGCATCACATGGCAGCATACTGAATCTGTGCAAAAACCTGTTGCGGGTGGAGGCAGGAATAACATGCAATACACATGGCTGCACACTCGAAGTGTAAGGCAATGATTTTCAGTACAGTGTATGTTTCTCACTGAGCGGCCACACAGGGGTGCATGCAGCATGCTTCAAGTGAGGCAAGCTAAACACACTTGGTTGTTTAAGTCGTGAGAAAGTATAGGCCTCAACTGAGGAGGGCCTTACCAGGAGCAATGAAGAGTGTGTGGTCCTCACCTAGTGGCCACACTGGAAGGCAGTGTGTTATCAAGAGGCACAATTCATGACCCTATGAACTCAAGAATGTGTGGCCCTCACCTGATGCAGGCGTCACCTGGTGCACACTCCGCACCTAGTTCACAGTCCTCACCTGCTGTACACTCCTCACCTGGTGGCCGCACTGGAAGGCAGTGTTTTTGGGGAACATGAGGCACACCGGGCACTCCGTGCCCGCTCCTGCTGCTGGCCCCCCAGAGCCCGGCGCAGGGTCAGCAGCAGCACTGGCGGCGTTTGCAGTGCTGCCTGCACCATAACCGTACGCAGCAGTGCCATCCATGAGGTTTCCAAAGGGGTTAGGAGCGGTGCTGGGGTTGAAATCTGATGGGCCGAGATTATTGGGGTTGAGGTGCGGGGGCAGGTTGGCAGCAGCGAGGGAGGCAGCTCGGGCCGCTGCAGTATCTGCTGCTCGCACACGCGGAGGGGGCTCCTTGGGGACCGATGGGGGCATGCGACCCACGGGGCGACTGGAGGGCAAGGGAAGACGGGAGGTGGTTGGGAGAGGGGAGTGGAGAGAAGGAGGTGTGTTACCACAGGACCAGCAGCGAGGGAGGCAGCGCGGGCCGCTGCTGTATCTGCTGCTCGCACACATGGAGGGCTTGGGGACCGATGGGGGCATGCGACCCACGGGGCGAATGGAAGGGTGGGAAAGGGGAGGTGAAGGGAAGAGGAGAAAGGGATGCGTGTTACCAACATGAGGGAGGGAGGGAGCAGCAGCGAGGGAGGCAGCGCGGGCCGCTGCAGTATCTGCTGCTCGCACACGCGGTGGAGGCTCCTTGGGGACTGATGGGGGCATGCGAACCACGGGGCGACTGGACGGGAGGGAGTGGGGAGGAGAAGGGGAGAGGAAGAAGAGGGTTGCGGGGAGAGAGGGATGCATGTTATCAACATGCGGGAGGGAGGGGGGGAGGGTGCAGCAGCAGCAGCAGAATCGGCAGAAAGCGAGGCAGTTTGGACCGCTGCAGCAACTGCTGCTCGCACGAGCGGAGGGGCTCCTTGGGGGCCGATGGAGGCATGCAACCCACAGGGCGACTGGAGGGGTGAAGGGTGGAGGCGTGAAGGGGAGTAGAGAGAAGAGGGGAGGGAAGGGGGGGGATTGGAGAGAGAGAAGGCGTGTTACTAACAGGAGCGGCAGAAGCAGCAGCGAGAGAGGCATGTCATGTGCGCATGCAAGGAGGGGGTTCCTTGGGGACTGATCAGGGCATGCGACCCATGGGGCGCGTGGAGGGGTGGTGGAGCGACGCGGAGAGGCAGGTGATGGAGGAAACTAACTCGGGGGGGGAAGAGCGGGGAATGATTGACAGCAGAAGAGAGAGAATGACAGCTGTGGAAACTTGAGAGAGCTTCAACTGGGGCGGTGGTGGGATGTCAAAAACCGATCTTATCCAGCAATAAGACCAGTCAACATGGTTCCATGGTGTAGTGGTCATCACGTTTGCTTTACACGCAAAAGGTCACGAGTTCAAACCTCGTTGGAACCACCTTTTGCCTGGCAGCAAATGACCTCGGCCCGATTTCAACATCGCCTCTGTTCAATCTTCACCCTTATTTCTGCAGCTAGCAATGCTCAAGTATGGCAGTTGCTACACATCAACAGAGCGCTCTCGCCTTCTCTTCCCTGAACCCTATACCCGGAAAACTCTAGTTCACAAGGCGTGGCACCGTGCAGACTCAGTCACTTACTTGAGAATGAACGAATCCAGGCATGACAGAGCATGCAGCAGTTATAAATCCCAGTACTGCAGCGGCACCTCCATGGGCGCCAGGAGGGGAAAGAGCAAAGCGACTGCATGACCCGATTTTTAAATCGACTTAAAAATCGACTTATAAATCCCAGTATTGCAGCGGCACCTCCATGGGCGCCGAGAGGGGGAAGAGCAAAGTGACTGCATGACCTCACGGCACCTTCACAAGCAGCGTTGAGCAACCTGACCCACCCAAAGAGCATGCAAAGGATGGAGGGATAACGCCTGAAAACTCTATTTTAAACTGGCTTTATTCTACCAAGAAACTCACCCCAGCAGCCCCAGCTCGGTGCAGGCGCGGTACTGATGAGGCACCTCCATGAGTGCAGAGAGGGCGAAGAAGGTGGCATTCTATTGACCTCCCAGCGCATAACACAGTTGCCACTCAATTCACCTCAAGGGAGCGAGGGAGCGAGGAGCATGGAGCACCAATGAACTCACCCCAGCAGCCCCAGCTCGGTGCAGGCGCGGTACTGATGAGGCACCTCCATGAGTGCAGAGAGGGCGAAGAGTGCCTCCCGCTGCTCCGGTGCTCGTGATGATGCCATGACCCTCGTGAAGTTGACAAACTGGTGGAAGGGGGTTGGGGAAAGGGAGGAGAGAGGGGAGGAGGGGAAGGGTGGGGAGGAGCATCGTCGTGAGTTTTGAGAGAGAACTGCCCAATGCTCCAGTTTGCGTGGTGATGCGATGATGCGTGTGAAGTTGACAAACTGGGATGCGGGGTGGTGAGTTGAGGGGGTGGACGCAGGAGGGAGGGAGGGAGAGAGAGGCATTTGAAACCGGGACGGGGATGTGCATGGCATGGCATAGCAATGGGATGGCGTCACCGTGGCTCATGAGATGAGACCATGATGCATGAGACCACCGTGATGCATGAGACCATCATGAGGTGACGGCCACACTCACAACACATTGCCCATGACAGCACACTGACAGCACACCGACAGCACACCGACAGCACACCGACAGCACACCGACAGCACATGGCACACGATCCCACCTGGAAGTTATCAAAGTTGCGCTGTGGCAGCGCATCGTCAAACTCCCCCATCTTGTCATGTGCCTCGTGGGACAATGCCAGCAGCACATGGCCACCAAGCAGCACATGGCCACCAAGCAGCACATGGCCACCAAGCAGCACATGGCCCACCCACTAGCAGCTCACACCGCGCTTTCAGCACACGGGCCATCCACCCCACCTGGAAGTTATCAAAGTTGCGCTGCGGCAGAGCATCGTCAAACTCCTCCATGGTGTCCCATGGGCCGTCACCCACCCCCACCATCACTATTGACAGCGCATAGTTGCTGTGGGAGAAAGGGAGGAGGGGAAAAGGGGAGGAGGGACGGAGGGACGGCGGGAGGGAGGAATGGAGGGAGAGGGCAGCATTAGCAAGTGTGATGGCCCGTTACCCACCCCCCCCATCATTATGGGCAGCACGCAGTCGCCGTGAGAGAGGAGGGCCAGCGGGACGGAGAGGAGGAGGAAGGAGGGAAGGAGCAGCGATACAGAGGCAAAGGAAGTAACACTGTGGACAACACAGACTAACCTGGCAGCAACAGAGATCCACCTGGCAGCAACAGAGACCCACCTGGCAGCAACAGAGGCCCACCTGGCAGCAACAGAGGCCCACCTGGCAGCAACAGAGACCCACCTGGCAGCAACAGAGACCCACCTGGCAGCAACAGAGACCCACCTGGCAGCAACAGAGACCCACCTGGCAGCAACAATGGCATCAACAGTGGCCTGCTCCTGTCTGCTGAACACTCCTGGAGGCGTGTCAACGCTGCGAGTGACCTGTGACGGAGGAGGCGGGAGAGCGAGCGAAAGCGGGTGAGCGTGTCGATGCTGTGAGTGAGCGAGCAACCCCCATCATACTCTTGAGCAGCACCATGCCACCACCCACCACACCATGATAGATTTCCTGCTGTAGCTACACACCATGCCACCACCCACCAGAACCCACCAGCACCCATCAAGGAAAGGGACCGCAACACCACCATATGGCAATCGCATCACGCTGTGCCATGCACACCCTGTCATTGCCACACTTCACCCCACAGCACCGCACTGCACCTGGCCATCAGCGATAATGAGCAGCACGTGGTACTGGCCGGCACTCTCCTCCACCGCCCTCACCGCTGCCTCTATCGCCGGGGCGAATGACGTGGGGCCTGCAAGGGGACGGGAGAGGGACGGACGCACAGGGGTTGAGGAGAAAAGAAAAGGAGCTGAGTGGGGAAGTGGGGGGATTGCCGCCTCTCTCCACCACTGCCCGCCACTCTCCTCCACCGCCCTAACTGCCACCTCTATTGCCGGTGCAAATGACGTGGGGCCTGCACGGAAGAGAACAGAGGACGGGAAGGAGGGGTGGACAGGGGATGGGTGCAGGACAGGAGGTAAGTGGAGAGGGTGAGGAGGGGAGTGGGGCCAGGTGTGGGGGAAGGGTGGGAGGAGTGCGGCATGCACTAGTGAGAGAAAGGTTGGGGGGGGTGGGGGGGGAGAGGTTGGCAGGACTACTTTCCGCCACTCTCCTCCACCGTCCTCACTGGCGCCTCTATTGCCGGCGCAAACGACGTGGGGCCTGAGAGGGGACCGGAGGGGGACAGACGCACATGGGTGGGGGAAACAAAAGCAGTTGAGAGCGGATTGGGAAGTGCCGCCTCTCCTAAACGGCCCTCCGCCGCCGCTATCGCTGGAGCAAACGATGTGGGGCCTGAGAGAGGGCAGGCAGGGAACGAGATGAACAAGCCATCCGCGGGCACGAATCCATACAAACATTAATTGCACCACTGCAATCAAACGGGTTTGCATCACTGGAGCGCGTATCACCAGGGCAGAGAAGATGGCAAACATTTTCATTTTCATTTGGAGGCATGGGGTCACTTCATGGTATTTGCAGGCAGGCAGATACCCCCAACCCCCCATTCCCAGGGTAAGCATAGGCTAAAAAAAATGGAGAGTAAGCAACCTCAAATGCCACTGCAGGGAGGGAAAGGGGCAAGATGAAAACAGAGGAAGGGAAACGAGAGATGCAGGGAATCGAGGTTGTAGCCGACGTGGTAACGTGGCACACCTGAGAGCTGCACGAGGGGGGCGATGGCACGGTATCGCTGAAGTGCCTCTTCAAAGCCATTGCACGGCCGCTGCCCCTCGTTGAACGCAAACACTGCCTTGTCATGCGTTGAGACTGGAGAGGGAGAGGGAGGGGTGTGGGGGGCGTAGGTAGCACGCGGAGATGTAGGTAGGGCAGGGGAAGCAGTGAGGGCGCTGCCCCTCGTTGAACGCAAACACTGCCTTGTCGTGCGTTGAGACTGCCATTGAGGTGAGGGGGGAGGTGTCGTGGGGTGGGGGGTAGGTAACATGTGGAGGTGAAGGTAGGGCAGGGGAAGCAGTGAGGGCGCTGGCCCTCGAGCAGTGAGGCGCCTCAAAATGCACCTCACTGCTAGGGGAAGCAGTGAGGGCGCTGGCCCTTAAAGCCCTCGTTGAAGGGGAAGAAGGAGCGGGGACAGCGAGGAAAGTGACTTCAAGAAACAAAATGTACAGCGAGGTGGCAAACTGTGAGAGCGAGGGGAAGCGGGGGGGTTGCGAGAGAGAGGGGAGAGGGAGCAGAGAGAAGGGGGAGGGTGGGGAAGGAAGGGAGAAGGGAGGGAGAGAGATGGTGAGAATGGAAGGCAGAGAGCGGAGGGAGAGATGGAGATAGAGTGGCGGAGAGGAGGAGAGAGTGGAAGAGAGGAGAGGGACGGGGACATACCATCGCCGAAGCCATAGCAGGGAATAAGGTTGTCCTCGTCGAAGGCGGAGAGAGTGTGGCCGATGATTTCAATGGCCTGCTCGTACGGGTTCACCACTCCCGGTGCTATTGCGTGCAGCGACCGCCCATTGAAGCTCTGCTTGCCTGACCCGGGCAGAAGGAGGCGGGTGGGTGGTAGGATTTGGAGAGAGGGAGTGAGTGAGGGAGGGAAAGGTTGAGTTTCGAGGCGAGCATTGAAGATGGAGCGGGGAGGAGATAAGTAACAAGAGCATTGCCTTCAGAGCAGGGTTCAAAAAAACGACCGTTTTATTGAAATTTTACCGTAAAAAACGGTACCGTAAAAAACGGTCGTAAAAAACAGTTTAAAACGGTTCCAGGAGGTGTTTCTTCTATAACTAACAAAACGGCCACTTAGTGGGACCAAATTGAACCCGAAATGCAGCAGCATGAAGGGGACGGACCCCTTCTTGCATGTATGCGCTTGTTGGCATGATTGAAAATGTTTTTGACCTTGTTTTTCTCCTTTTTTTTTGGTGAACAGAGTTCTCTAACAAAAAAACGGCCGTTTTTTTGAAAAATCACCGTAAAAAACGACCGTAAAAAACGGACCGTATTTTACGAAAACCGTAATTTTGAACCTTGCTTCAGAGTATGAGGAAGACTCGTTACCCCCTGTAGGTGGTGAAGAGCATGCCTGCTATGACCATAGCAGGCATCTCATTAAGCTGAGCCTTTTACTCATCGATCCATGCTACACGACGCATGCCAAGCCATTTGAAAGCAATTCAAGCCAGCGGACTAGCAAGCAAGCACAGGAGTAAGGCGGCACGCACCGGTCCACTCAGCACTCACCCGTCCACTCGTTGCTCTTGGTGAAATCAACGGCCACGATGAGGTTGCTGGACTCCAATCCCACCTCGCGCAGCTTCTCCTGCACCTGCACGTGGGTGGGAGGCAGGCAAAGAGCGGCGGTTGGCGAGAAGAAGAAGCAGAGGGTCGGACACGTGAGAGAGGGTTTGTGCGTCAGGGGTAGGGGACGGGGGGGGAAGGGGGGGGGGGGGGGGAAGGAGGGGGGAGAGGAGGGGGGTGGGGAGTGGGGGAGAGGATGGCTGCAGGGGAAACACGGAGAAGTGGAGGGATGGTGGGGAAGGAAGAGACGAATTGCGGGGAGGTGACGTGGCACTGGGACGGGACAAGAGGCATGCCAACGTGCCATCCGAGGATGACGAAGAAAATCTGCCAAGCATGGGATAGGATGAAGTGCAAGCAACCTGTGCACTCGCCACGTGCCCAGCGCGCCTGTGCAATGGACCTGGGCGATGGAGCGGAAGGAACCCCAATACCACCTGCCTGCCTGCTGACTGTCGAGGCAACTAAGGGACCTGTCTGGACGATGGAGCGGAAGGTGTCCGGGATGATGCCGTACTTCTGCTGCAGCGTACCCAAACGACCTGCTCTTGAGCCTTTGCGGGGCCTCAATGGAAGAAGTCCAGATACAACCTGCCCTGTATATCACCTGTCTGTCCAGCCGACGGCGGCGCACCTGCGCGATGGAGCGGAAGGTGTCGGGGATGATGCCGTACTTCTGCTGCAACGCGCGCGTGTACCCGAACGAGCTGCTCCGACTGTACGACTCGCCGCCGCCGCCGCTGCTGACGCCGCCGCTGTGGTGCTGGCACGCGGCGCCGGGGCTGGCGGGACCGGAAAACGCGGGGCTGGAATAAGCGGGACCAGAATATGCGGGGCCGGCAGGCGCGGAGTGCGCGGGGCCGGCGAGCGGGCCGGAGTGGGAGGCGTAGCGGTTGTCGGGGCGGCGCTGGTCGTGGTGCTTGCGATGGTGGCTGCTAGAACTGTTGCCCATAACACGACGGACGGCGCTGCGCGCGGAGAGACCAGTGCGCGCGACGAGAGCGATCCGCGCAGAGAGATCGATGCGCGCGGGGAGTGAGAGAGATGCGTGCGGAAAGAGCGATGAGCGCGCGCGTGTCCGCACGTAAGCGCGTGGCCGGAGGTGGTGGGGAGGGGGAAAGACGGAAGAGGGGAAACGGTAAGTTGGAGGGTGCGAGAGGCGGGACGCGGCGCGCGCAGAGTCAAAAGAGGAGATGGATGGCGGGCGGGGGAAGTAAGAGCCTATGCATCCGATTGCGAGGCGTTGCAAAGCGAAAAAGAGGGAGGGATTACGAGGGAAGTGAGGAGGATCATGATGCCGAAAAGAAACGGACGACAATGGAGGAAACTATTGAGGCGCCTGCATGGAGGCACGGAAGCATGGAGGAAGGGTACTGGCGTATTACGAGCGCGGTGCGCCGGCAGAACTGACCTTTGTTTTTAGGAGCTTGACTGCCGAGCTGGATTCGTGTGGAAAACCTAGGAGTCAGTGGTTTTGTAGCAAGACTTTATGTGCTCCCTCAAAATGCTAGTGCAAACGTATAGTCGAGACTTTACGCAACAGCAGACGGCGACAAGAGTAGCAGCGCAAAGTGAAGTGGGCAAAAAATTGTGTCGAGCGGGTGGGGTAGTGGAGGGGGGGTTGGGGGGGAGGGTGGAAAGTGGGGAAGGCGCGAAGGCTACTACTCCACTTGGATTTTGAAGCACCGAACCCAACCCAACCCAATCCCAGCCCCACAACCCAGATGTGTGGTGGGGATGGGGTGGGGAGGAATTGGGATTCGGGTGAGGGGGTGAGCGGCGGAAGGAATGCGGAACGGTCAGGAAGAGGCTCGAGCAAAATGGAACGCGCGACTCGAGAGTTTGGCACGTGGCATGAACCAGCGGAGGGGAGGTGCGAAGAAGGTGAGGAGATCGAGGGAGGACGTATAGGCGTACTCTGTAAAGGCTGCTCCTTTATCACGACAAAGTCGTAACCGTTGATACAGTGATGGGTGAACTACGTCATAGATCAAACCAAGCGCATACGGAACACAGCCGTGTAGTGTCGAATTGGTTTGAAGGAGCGAATGTTTTCAGCCCCAACGAGTCGCAATGTCCTCTCAAACGAGTCGCGAGAAATTTCAGGTTGTGCATGCGTGTGTGCTGTGGTTCTAGCTCGTTTGACTAGAACCGCTTTGAACCGCAGTACGCACCAGCGTCACACACCGATGCGCTCTTCGGTTGCGTGTTTCCCGAACTGACCCAACACTTGGATGGCAAAAACGTCGTTGAAATCAGCAGCGACCAACTCTGCAATTATTGGAGATCATCACCAACGTCGTCAGTCTACACACAAAGTGTATTTGTGAAATGGCAAGCGCGCCCCGCCGCGACGTCGCTCTACAGTCATGACGCGGCCCGCGAAACCTTCTCATCATGGGCATATCGTGGGCAAAGCAGCGTGCGTTATCGTTACCTTCACTATATAACGCTACGTGGTCATGCTGACAACTTGCATCAGATAATCTTGCATTCTGTCATTCTCAATCAGAGCTACTTATCAGCGACAAGACAACCAGTAAAAGCTCTCATTGACAGGTTCTTATCGTCCCCCAGCCATGGCAAGATTCCTCAATCTCCGGCGAATAGCTCTCTCGGTGATGCTCGTCTGCCTCTCGATGCTCCCCTCCGCATTCGCCGGCCCGGTGCGCGTCGCTCGCACGCGACAGGCGCACGACGAGTACCTCCGTCAGCGAGAACTGAGCGACCGTGAACGAAAACTGACCGACATCGTCGATCGCGGCTCTCGGCCTCCGCTGCACCTGGTCGAAACGAAAGCCAGCTTCGACAAGGAGCACCGCGAGGAGGAGCTCCGCAAACAGGGCGGCGCCGCGTCGGACGGGTCGTCCGCCACTCCCATCCAATACTGGGGCGGTCCCGTGCTGAGCGGAAACACGCTGAATGTTTACTTAATCTACTACGGCTTCTGGCCAAAGCAATCCGCGCAGACTGTGATTGAGAATTTCATTCGGTCGCTGAGTCTAGGAGGCGCCGACGCGCAGGGGGAAGCCGCGGATCCGAAAGTGAGCAGCTGGTGGGCGACCAGCTCGAAATACTACTCGCAGGCATCTGATGGGTCCACGCCCACCGTCAGCACGGAGGTACGTCGTTTCCTCTTCTGCATTGAGATGTTGAATCCTGGGCATGAGTGAAAAGGCACTTCCAAGACGACCAGCGTGGCGTGGCATCCGCAATCAGTAGCTCGGATGCACGTTTTATATGTTCCAGGTTACGAGTGACAGTTTTGGCGAAAAGGCAAATCAAAGGCGAACCTTGAACGCGCTATGGTACTGCTGGATACAAGTGTAGTTAGAGTTTCAGACGAGAATTTCATGGAATTACATCCAAAATCAATTTTCTTCCTTTCTCAGGTGAAGCTCGCGAAGGTCATCTACGACAAAGGGTCGCAAGGGAAGAACTTCAACGCCAACACTCCCTGGAAAGGTGCGCTTGCGTTCCACCGTAGTTGACTTCCTTTCGCTCGTACCTATATCCCGTTCGCTTGCCGACAAACTGTCATGCCACCTACCTCCTTCCGCGATCATTCGTTGCCTACCCAGAATCGTACTAATGTTCTACACCCCCATCATATCGCAGTTGTCAAGAGCAAGATTGGCTCCGGAAAGCCATTCCCCTACGACGCCAATGGCATCTACCTGCTTCTCACGAGCACCAACATCAAGGTCTCTGGCTTCTGCACACAGTACTGCGGGTATCACACGATGGATCGCCTCGGCTCCAAGCCTGTCGCGTATTCCCTCGTGGGTCATCACGGATTATGCCCCGAAAACTGCGGTGCGAAGCAGACTTCGCCCAACGGGAAGCCCTGGCTGGACGCGATGGTTTCGACGATCGCTCACGAAATCGCGGAAGCCGCGACAGATCCCAATGCCAGCAGCGGCTGGTTCGATGCCAACGGGGAGGAAAATGCTGATAAGTGCAGCTACGAGTACGGAGAGACGCAAACAACTCAGAACGTGTATGGTGACGATGCAGAGTACAACTTGGTGGGGCTCAATGGTATGAAGTTCATGGTGCAACAGAACTGGGACGTGGAAACTGACTCGTGCATATCCCAGACGACGGCATAGGGGGTGCGATGATGGACTGTGAAGCTGTCGTGGAGGAGAGAGAAGCAATGTGTAACTTGAAGGAAGGGAACCGGCGGGAGGCATGCGGTAGTTCCAGCTTTCTGGAGCACCTATGCTATGCTTTTGATTTGAACACAGCCGCGCCAGGGCGGTAATGTACCGGTACACATTGGGCACAATAAGCGCCGGATCGTTTGGGACAATAGTCAGGGAGAGTCCATGGTTGTTTATGATGGCAAATAAATAATTGGTCCTTACATGTTTCCAGCAAGCGGCAATCTGGTGGCTCTCCTCCCCTGCACATCCACTCACGTACCTACATCACACTAGCATGCTGGTACCACTGCTTCAGCAACATAGAAACCAAACAAGTCCCACCACCACATCTAGCACCTCACCCCCTAAACACCCAGGAATAGCAAACATTTCACATAACCTTCTACACCAACCACTTCACTCCTGGGTTTCATCATAATTGAATACATCTAGCACCATGATCCCGCCATGACAACCTGGGCCTGCAGCCCGCGCTTTTTGAGCATGCCAGCGAGCGTGTTGAAGGCGGTCTGGCCAATCTTCTTGATCACCGCCGTCACAAACGTGTTGAGCGACCGCACATCCTTCACCCCGCTCACCCCCACGCCCAGCGCCGAGTTGTAAAACTGCACGGCGGAGTCAGTGGGCGCAGCCTTGCACTTGATCCAGTCGAGCAGGTACGTCTTGACGCAGCTGGGGTTCTTCTTGTTGTTGGCCGCCATGAGCACGTAGTCCTGGAAGTTGCTGCTGGCACCGGGCGTGCCGGGGCCCCACACGGCCAGCACGCTGCTGCGCACGTCGCTGGACTGCTGCACGCTGTTCCACAGCGTCTGCGCGCTGCAGTCGTCCTTGACCCACCACTTGTACCACCTGCAGAGGTGGGGGAGGGGAAGGACAGGGAGAGGAAGCGAGGGGGAGGTGAAGGTGGGTCCTTGACGCTGCTCCAGAGCAACTGCAAGCTGCAGTCATCATTAACCTACCACGAAGGCAGGAGGGTGAGAAGCAGCAGCACAAACATCACAGTCAACGCACTATTTGCCAGGATCGCAGTTGTGCAGTTGCATTGGAATCGACCTGCCAAATGACCAACATATTTGGGTGAATTATTTCAAATATGAATCAGGATTCTCACCTGCTGGCGTAGCACGGAGGGGCCTCCGTCTCACAGTTGTCGCACGAGCACACCTGCGCGAGGATCGCGGAGGCCTGGAGCGCGACGACGACGGCGAAGAGGAGCTTAGCGGGAGCCATTGTTGAGAGCAGCACGACGGACGGAGGAATTAGGGTAACCGGAGATAGTATCGCGAAGGACTGCTAGAGCGTACTAGCCGTGCAGCGGGAGAGCAGATGGAAATAGCAGGACAAGTAGTAGAGCAAACAGCTTGCGATGGTTGGATCTGGCGTTGGCTTGGTTCTTATACCCGGACTACTACTCGTGCTACGCCAGGCTGCTATCGGAGAACGGTCGGATCGCAGCTTGCGGGATACGATGTTACGATCCTGCCTTGCTAGCTCGCCCTGCCATGGTAGACTCGGGCGACTCATCCTACGCCTCGCTGTGCGGAATCGTAACACGATGTGCATTGCTGGACACGATAGTTGCTGCGTTGTCTTGCTAGCAGCGAAATCTCAGAGCGGACACCCCGTAAAGCGCGAACTACCGATTCTTCGCTGGCTTTTCCCACCGGGTTGACTCGGCGAGGATGACAGCAGAGCATTGGAGCTCGAGGAGTGGCTTGCCAATAAGACACGAACGGGAGTGCGAGAAAGGAGAGAAAAGGATAGGAGACGAAGAGACGAGAATAGGGCGAGGAGAGGAGAGTGGAAGCAAGGAGCGACAGGAGCGTCAGAAGCAGAGGAGACAGGACTCTACGTGCTCCCTCAGGGCCCAATAGCTAGTTGGTTTGGCTGGTCCCACGGGGTCGTGGGGTATGCGGGTCAAACAGGTAAACAGGAATCTAGGTGTCTGACTCTACCCGCGAAATGCGGCACTGCTGTGTGTGCTGGCATTGATACGGTAGTTGGTAAGTGATTCGCCGAAGTGGTTCGCGAAAATGGATCTTTCTTCAGCACATCATGAGTGAAAAGGAAAATCTAACATATTTTTATTGAACAAACCATATCAATATTGCACATTTCCACAAATATTATATAAAAAATAAGAGTATATGAACTCATATGATCAGACAAACTTAGTCTGCTTAAGGGGAGTTGCCCTAAGGAAAGGAATCAAATTTGTGGCAGTGATAGTGCAATGGGCTTGACAAAACCATATCAATATTTACTACTACAGCTGCACAACGTCAACACATACTGCAGCTCTCTAACGCGCTGTTGTGGGGAGCCCTAAAAAAGCGCAGCTCAAGCACAGAGAGAGCCAGCAGCAGCAGATTTAATTGAGGCATATCTGATAAACGTACGGGGCCGTCTGGAGAACAGTCTGACGAACAAGGGCATTAAAATGAACTATCCTGGACTTCAGAGCAATTTACACAAATCACAGGGTGCACACCACAGCTGACTCTACCTTGATAACCAGTGGCCTTCTTAGGTCAAGGACAGAGACATAAATGGAGGCAACAGGCAAAGTCCTGAAGCAGGCTACGACTTCTGGTGACAGGATATGGGAGAACTGAGGCATAGGAATGCGTTGCTGGTCGCCCAATGAGGTGTACTCGGGCAAAAATTGACAAGGGGGTGACACTTGTGTGATAAAGCGATTGTGGATGAAAATGCCCTGCAGGATGCCTGAGGAACGTAAAGTTCATGAACGAGTGAGGTATGGACTGGAGAGTGCATAATATGATGCAAAGGGGAAGAACGGATAGTGCATGGCATGGCACTCACCTGAAGCCCATGGGGTCCTTCTTGCCCTAGGGCGCCTCGCAACCTGTCTGGAGCGATCTGGCTTAGCCATCTTAGCTGCTAGCTTCAAGTAATTGGTCTGATGCAAAATATCTTACTATCATCTTGTGTCAATTTCTCCCTCCCTCTGCATATCTGAAGCCAATCAAGCTGGTAGGAATAGGACAAGTGGAAGGCGAGCAGGAGGACCTGCCCCTGACCTATCCCTGACCTATCCTTGATCCATCCCTGACCTATCCCTGAGCTATCCTTGATCTATCCCTGACCTATCCCTGACCTATCCCTGACCTATCCCGGACCTATCCCTGACCTATCCCTGACCTATCCCTGACCTATCCCTGACCTATCCCTGACCTATCCCTGACCTATCCTTGATCTATCCCTGGCCTATCCTTGACCTATCCCTGACCTATCCCTGACCTATCCCTGACCTATCCCAGACCTATCCTTGATCTATCCCTGACCTATCCTTGACCTATTCCTGACCTATCCCTGACCTATCCCTGACCTATCCCTGACCTGTCCCTGACCTATCCCTGACCTATCCCTGACCTATTCCTGGCCTATCCCTGACCTATCCCTGACCAATCCCTGACCTATCCCTGACCTATCCCTGACATGTCCTTGACCTATCCCTGACCTATCCATGACCTATCCCTGACCTATCCCTGACCTGTCCCTGACCTGTCCCTGACCTATCCCTAACCTATCCCTGACCTAGACCTGCCCTTGACCTATCCCTGACCTATCCCTGACCTGTCCTTGACCTGGCCCTGACCTATCCGACCTGTCCCTGACCTGTTCCTGACATATTCTTGACCTGTGTCTCACCTTTCCTTGACCTGTCCCAGTCTTTTCAAGTGCCTGCCCCCACCAGTCCTTGACCCATACCAAACCAGTCCCTGACCTTTCCAAGGACTGTCCCTGGCCTATCTCCCACCTGTCCCAGACTTATCCAACACCTGTCCCTGACGTGTGCCTAACCTATTCCGGACCTGTTCCGGACCTATTCTTGACCCGTTCCTGAAATGTTCCTGATCTGTCTCTTACCTGTCCAACCTGCCTCAGATTTGTCCCTTGCCTGTCCCGAACCTGTCCCTGGAGTGTCCCCTCCCCTGTCCCCGATATGTCCCTGACCTTATCTCCGACCTCCCATAGACCTGTCCCTGATCTGACTTGGTCTGTCCCTTACCTGTCCCAGACCTGTCAAGGAACGGTGGGTAAGGTGAGGGGGGAATGGTGGGAAAGGCACAGTAGGAGAGGCAGACGTTAGGGGAGGCAAAACCGTGGCCTGTTTCAGGCCTGACCACGACATGTCCAGACCTGTCAAGGAATGGTGGGAAAGGCGGGGGAGGAACGGTGGGAGAGGCAGACGTAAAGAGGAGGCAAAACCGTGGCATGGAGAGGAGGCTGAACGGAGGCATACCTCTCGGCTCTGCTGCCCTGCTCCCCCACATTGTCCATCCTCTCGTCGTCTTCCTCCCCCTCCCAGGGAGAAAGCAGAAGGGAGAGTAATCGCTGTCATGAGTCACGACTCAAGACCATCTCACGGCAGAAGGAGAGCATGAGAGCCAAGGAGGCGGTGGCAGCAGAGGGGCAATGACAGTAATCTACTCGAAGATGAACCCAGTGCTGCAGCGACACGTTAGCTATCGACTGCATCCACTTATACTTGACAATGGGCAAGGAATGATTTGTAACGCTTGTTAACTGCACAGTGGATACATCCGGCACCATGCATGCCGCCCACATACACATCACACTGACCTGCAGCCTGCAGGCCCAACTGCTTGAGCAACGAAGAAACCTACCCAACCCCCGAGCATCAAAACCCAGGAACACCTAACACAAACTCCAAATAACCACTTGACACGAGCAGCACACAAATTCAACCGTGATTGAATGCGGTACATCTAGCACCATGATCCCGCCATGACAACCTGGGCCTGCAGCCCGCGCTTTTTGAGCATGCCAGCGAGCGTGTTGAAGGCGGTCTGGCCAATCTTCTTGATCACCGCCGTCACAAACGTGTTGAGCGACCGCACATCCTTCACCCCGCTCACCCCCACGCCCAGCGCCGAGTTGTAAAACTGCACGGCGGAGTCAGTGGGCGCAGCCTTGCACTTGATCCAGTCGAGCAGGTATGTCTTGACGCAACTGGGGTTCTTCTTGTTGTTGGCCGCCATGAGCACGTAGTCCTGGAAGTTGCTGCTGGAGCCGGGCGTGCCGGGGCCCCACACGGCCAGCACGCTGCTGCGCACGTCGCTGGACTGCTGCACGCTGTTCCACAGCGTCTGCGCGCTGCAGTCGTCCTTGACCCACCACTTGTACCACCTGCAGAGGTAGCAGGGGAAAACAAGGAGGGGAGGGACAGGGAGAGGAAGCGAGGCGGAGGTGAAAGTGGGCCCTTTGACGCTGCTCCAGAGCGACTGCGAGCTGAAGTTGTCCTTGATCCACCACGCAGGCAGGAGGGTGAGAAGCAGCACGCACAACATAGTAAACGCAATACTTGCCTGGATCACACTTGTTGTGTAGTTGCATTGCAATCGACCTGCCAAATGACCAACATATTTGGGTGAATTATTTCAAATCTGAATCGGGATCCTCACCTGCTGGCGTAGCAGGGAGGGGCCTCCGTCTCGCAGTTGTCGCACGAGCACACCTGCGCGAGGATCGCGGAGGCCTGGAGCGCGATGACGATGGCGAAGAGGAGCTTAGCGGGAGCCATTGTTGAGCGCGGCACGGGTAGATTCGCAGCCGGATGAATTAGGGTAAGTGGAGATACAATCGCTAAGGACTGCTAGAGAGCGTCGATATAGCAGGACAAAGTAGTAGAGCGAATAGCTTGCGTTGGTTGGATCTGGCTTCGGCTTGGTTCTTATACCCGGATTACTACTCCTACTACGCTTGGCTGCCATCGGAAAATAAGCGGCTCGGAGCATGCGCGACACGATGTTCCAATCCTGCCTTAGACCACCTAGCAGACTCGGATGACTCATCCTATGCCTCGCTGTGTGGAAGTGTAACTCGATCTGCTTTGTTGTACACGATAGTTGCTGTGTTGTCTTGATAGCAGCGAAATTTCTGAGCGGACACCCCGTAAGGAGTGAACTACCGATTCTTCGCTGGCGTTTCCCACTGGGTTGACTCGGCAAGGATGACAGCAGAGCAACGGCGTGTAACTCAGACGCTGGGTTCGAGGAGTGGTTTGTCAGACACTAAGAGGCGAACGGAAGTGCGAGAAAGGAGAGAAAAGGAAGGGAGACGAAAAGAGACGAGAATAGCGAGAGGCGAGGAGAGTGGAAGCTAGTAGAGACAGGCGGAGGAGACAGGACTCCACATGTTCCGACAAGGCCCAACGGCTAGCTGGTTCAGATGGTCCTGCTTAGTCGTACGGGGGAGAATGAGGGTCAAACGGGTAAACAGAAATCTAGGTGGCTGACTCCACCCGCGAAACGCGGTGCTGCAGCATGCGCTGGCATGGAAGGTAGAATGTACTGAAAGTGAGCGATTCGCGAAATTCGTTAGTTCAAGTACAAAACGTAAGTGCTAGTAAATATTTAGCTAGGAAACGCATTTCAACGAATCCTTTCTAGATCTAGACTTTATTTGGGACAAACTATCGGATAAACGAACTAGAGACTCATGTGTGAAGAGCCTCTTGCTGCGATCAGAAGTTGATCGCCACCAGGATCTACTCAGGAAGGTTCGCACGCAGTAAAATGATGTTGGTGGGCCCTTGACCTCAATAGCAGAGTGAATATAAAATGCTTGAGATGAATTAAAACATGCAAATACAGCAAATATAAATATGAGTGCAGGGGAGTACGAAACGACCTAACTAGCCATGTACTCTAAGGGGTACATTCCCTTATTCAAATACATTCCCAACCGTGCGGCGCGTACAGTTACGAAACTGTTCCCGCCAAAACCATCCTGCCTGCAGCTGCCCGATGCCGTCTGCTTCCGACGGTCCAGATGCGTCCCAACTGTCTGACGCTTCTGTTACGAATAAATATTTGATATTACTGAGCACTCCTCGTCGCAGCAAAGAGAAGCACGCAATATCGGGAATGAACGCGAACCGTCAGACGGTTGGAATTGAATCGAAGCGTCGGACGGTTACAGCACATCTGGACCGTCGGGAGCAGACGGCATCGGGCAGCTGCAAGCATGACGGTTTTGGCGGGAACAGTTACGAAACTGTACGCGCCGCACGGTTGGAGATGTATTTGAATAAGGGAATGTACCCCTTAGAGTACATGGCTAGCTAGGACGTTTCGTCTTCCCTGTACTCATATTTATATTTCTTGTATTTGCATGTTTTAATTCATCTCAAAGCATTTTACATTCACTCTGCTATTGAGGTCAAGGGCCCACCAACACTACCTTACTGCGTGCGAACCTTCCTGAGTAGATCCTGGGCTACGATCAACTTCTGATCGCAGCATGGTATCAGAGCGGCTCGAGAATCCTTCGCACTACCACTCCCGAAAATTGCGACATTCGGAAAGTGGCGTCCGGCACACGCTCACGAGTGAAGATGGCCGGAGGATCTGGTGGTCAGACTAATCTGACGGCTGAAGCGCAACCCAATCCGGCTGCGACAAGCGAGAACACGACGACGATCGGCACCGAAGTTCTCGCACAACTTCTTCAGCGACTCACCAGCTTGGAGCAAGGACTCCAAACATTGCGGAATGGCGATGCGGGAACATCCTCGCAACCCACTCAACCGGCCCCGACTGGCCAGAACGCCACCCCGCAAACATTCTCCCTCGACACCAATGGCTCAACCCCCAAGACTCCCCGTCCCAGTGAAGAGGCAATTCTCTCCGCTCAATCAAGGTTTCTCAGCATATCAAAAATAAAGACAAGTACCTGTTTTGACGGCAGAGACTTTTACACCTGGAGCTTCGAGCTGGAGCTCCTGCTTCAGAACGCCCAGATCTTCCACTATTTCGACGGGAGCTACGCGGAGCCTGCTGAGGACACCGACGACGCTAAGGCACAGTATTACAACGAGTCGCTGATGTCGTACGGGGTGCTCCTGCGGAACATGTCGGCGGCGGAGCAGCTCAACATTTGGTCATACAAAACCACAGCTGCTCCAGCCCTTAACGCCTGGCGGCACCTGACAGGAGTCTACCAGCCCAAGGACTCTGTCTCTTCGAGCCGACTACTCCAGGAACTCCTGGAAACCAAGATGACCGCAGGGGAGAAGGTCAACACTTACCTTAATCGTTGCCGGAGCCTTCGCGATCAAATTGTGAAGTTGGGAAGCACGATTTCAGAAGAAATCTTCGTCAACATCGTGCTTCAAGGGCTCGGCCCAGAGTGGCGGCCCTGCAAGGCGCTTCTCCGACAGCAGGGGGTCATCTCGGAGGCCGCCCTTTGCGCCGCCCTTCTCGTCGAACAAAGGGATATGGATCAGCAGCGACCAGCGCCGCGACGAGAACGCGAACGGCTCGCCTTCTACGCCGACAACACCGAAGAGCGAAAGCCACGGCGCCTCTACTGCAAAATTTGCAGAAATTTCGGGCATCTGGCGGATCGATGCAAGAACCGATCTCGCCCTCGCCAGACCAATCCGAGCACCTGGTCCGGCCGTCAAGACGCACGAGGCGACGTGCGTCCAGCCCAGGGGTATCAGCCCCCTCCCGCGCGCAACCTGAACCCAGCGGTTCAGCATCAGCAGCAGCAGCCGTCATCGACTGCCCCAGTTCGCAACGTCATGAGCAACATGGCCATGACAGGCGAGTCGCGTCGTCGCCGCGTGCGCTCACCTTCACCTGAGCCGGCACCGCATCCCATCGGTGCGTTCACCAACAACAATCCATTCAGCCCGCGCCATGATTTCACCGACGACGACGACCATGACTGGAACCTTCCAGTCCCGCTGCTTGAAAGTCCCCCGCACGTACCTGATATGCGGGTGGCGCCACTTGATTGGCTCTCGCGCGAGCAATTTTTGAAGTTCGACACTCCGCATATCGTCACGCCGCGACTGGCGCTGCTCGCACGTGACGACAACAAGCGCTACAACACCTGGTACCTGGACAGCTGCTGCGGCCAGCATATGGTGGGGTCCAACGCCGTCCCCACACCTACCGTCACTTACGTCACTGTGGCGAACAACACACGCCTGCGCGCAAGCGCGCAAGGCATCGTCGTGCTTAAAGCACGCGGAAGCCGCACGCACATCACGCTTAATGATGTGCTGATTGTCCAGAACCTGCGCTTCAACCTCCTGTCCGCCGCACAGCTCATGGATTGCGGCGTCGACCTCAGCACGGACCGCGCGACGCGAGACATCCTGCTGCACTATGAGGCGCGCAACTTCCCCCGCAGGCAGATCGGACGAGCACACTCCGAAAACGGAGTATACGTCCTGGATTTCGACATTCCTGACTGCAGCGGCGACTCGCACGAGCTGATTGACCTCGTGCCACTGCGCTTCGAGCACATCCACCGCAGGGATTGGAAGCACCCTGACGGCAGGCCGTGGGTGCCACATCATCCCCACCCACGCGAAACGGCATTGCACAACCCCGATCCAGATGGCATCTGCAGGGATTGCCACACACCAACGACATCAACGAGCGCGATTGCCGGCCGCGAACTCGCCGCCATCGCTGAAGCAGAGCGCCACGCGCCACCAGAAGAAGGGATGTCGCAGCTCGAGCTTGAAGTAACCACCCACGGCGTTTTCGGCACGGCAGAGCATCCCCTCATCGGCCCCCCCTCACAGCACTTTCAAGGCATGCTGCGCGGAGCTGGCGTCGGCACCTTCGATGCCCATGGCTTCCCGCGACCCTACACCTACGAGAAGTTTCTGGACATCTACTCTCATCAACGCGACTCGAAAAAGAAACTCACCGTGGAGCAAGAGGAAGAACTGGCGCGCCGCGAAGCTGAGGAGCTTCGCCAGCAAAGTCTAGCAGAAGCACGCAGGACCTTCGCTTGCACCGCCTGGGGAGCTGAGGAAGAAAGTGCTTCCAATGAAGGGGGGTGGGGGAGCGCTGGAGGATGGGGAACAAGTGATACCAGCGGATGGGGCGACAACGGTGGAACCTGGGCCAACGCGAGCGGCGGATGGGGCGCCGCACCAAGCGCCGATAATAGCGGCTGGGGTACTTTCCGCGAAGAACGAAAGGGGGGAGAAGAAGAAGCCGAGGAAACCAAGGCAACACCTGCAGTCGTTCCTCTTGGTCGTCCCCCGCGCCACGTTCCACTCGCACTACCTCCTCCTGACAACCCCCCGCGCCGTGATCCATGGGACACCATCGTCTGGGGCAACGAGCCGTCAACCCCGCGCCGCACCGTCTACGGACCTGCCCCTGAGCCACGCGAACCTACCTTCATCCCTGGAACCATCCCTGGGACTAACATCCCGCTCTCTGAAATTCGCGACAGAGAGTTCTTGGCGCTGATGCTGACTACCGCGGCAGAAGAAGAAGAAGTAGAAGAAGTAGCAGCAGAACCTACCTCTGTACCTGACGAAGACCCTGAGGAAGCGCGCGCGCGCTATATGCGCACCTCCGGTTTTCGCACCGACGACACACTCTAGCACCAGCGCCTCGGACACCCTTCTCGCGCGACGCTGAAAAACTGCATCGACGCAGGCGTCTTCGCTCCTGGCGCACTCCTGCGCCCTGATGGCTCCGAAGTGAGAGGCGCGACACATCCGCGCAACTGCACCATCTGCCCCGAAGCTGCGCTGAGCCACCAACCATTCCCGCTGCTCGAACCTGGAACGAACCGCTACCCCAAGCTGCACAAGGTGTACAGCGATTTCCTGAACGTGGGGCATTGCGGAGTCGAGGACGAGCTATACACTCTTACCTTCATCGACGCTGGAACACGCTACGTGTGGGTCGTGAACGTGGAGTCGCGTGACAGAGCCTACGAGGTGTTTCGCCTCTGGCTAGCACATGCGGAGCGGCAATCTGGGAAGAAGCTCAAGATCTGGCAATCTGACGGCGCGGCAGAATTCAGAAGCAGACAGATTCAGGATTACCTGGCGCAGAAGGGGATCGAGCATCACATCTCTCTCCCCTACGCGCACCAGCAGCAGGGCGTAGCTGAGCGGACGAACCGCACACTGATGACGAAGGTGCGGGCGCTGATGAAGCAGTCAAAGCCATTACCGCCGATCTACTGGACCCACGCGATGCACAACGCCGTGCGAGTGCATAACCTGCTTTCAACCACCGCCATCACCGGCAATCTGTCCCCGCACGTCAAATGGCATGGAACCAAAGGGGATACCTCCATGCTCCGCGTATGGGGGTGTATGGTTCAATACCGCCCACCGACATCAACCATCGGCAAGTTCGCCAGCCGCGCGCGCTGGGGGATCCACCTTGGCATCAGTCACGAGTACAAGGCATGGATCGTGCTGGACCTCCTCAGTCAGAAAACCGCCCATGCCCGCGACGTAATCTTCTACGAGCGTCTCTTCCTCGACCAGTTCCGCGACGACGAGCAGAGGAATGCAGATCGCGTCTACGCGAACAACGGGCACAGCTACGCAACGCCCGAAGACGAAGCCGCTGCAGCACTTCTGGAGCAAGACACCAGGGCCGAATTCACTTGGGAAGGTCGTCGCAGCAGCGACGACGACGACGATGATTCCTCGGGAGGAGGAATGGGCGGAACAGGCGGAAGCGGCAGAGGCGCAGCACCACCAGCACCACCTGAACCAGAGAGCGATGACGACGATGTGCAGGAAGTCATCCCGCAACGTCGCCACGACAGCACCGTCTCAGGACTACAGCTGCTCGGGCTTCACACCGCAACCTCGAAGGCGCCGCGCATCATCGAGCCCCGAAACCCGCGCGAAGCTCTCTCTGGACCACACAGCAAGGAGTGGCGTGAGGCGATGGACGCGGAAATCAAGGCACTGGAGTCACGCGACACCTGGGTGCTCGTCGACCGCGCAGCAATCAAGGGCGCAAGAATTTGTTAAGTTGTAATGTGTTATTTATATGTAGGTAGGCTGTAGTGGGGTAGCCAATACAGGGTACAAACCCAACTAGGGTTAGCTACTTGTACCCAACTGTTTCTTTCAATGCATCATTCTTGCCTAGTTCTGTTAACATGGTATTCAGAGCAGGAGGTCCCTAGGACCTACCGACCGTTTTTTTTTTAAGGGCCCACCACCGCTCGCATGCGGTTACCACGCTACCCCGTGCCCTAGCCTCGTAGCGCCCTCGTGCGCCCTCGTTAGCGCCCTCGTGCGCCCTCGTTAGCGCCCTCGCGCGCCCTCGTTAGCGCCCTCGCGCGCCCTCGTTAGCGCCCTCGCGCGCCTCTCGTTAGCGCCCTCGCGCGCCCTCGCTAGCGCCCTCGCGCCCCCTTGTTAGCGCCCTCGTGCGCCTCTCGTTAGCGCCCTCGCGCGCCCCTCGCAGCGTCGCCCGCCCGCCGAGCCGCCCGCTCGCAGCGTCGCCCGCCTACCGCGCTGCCCGTTTCGCAGCCCGCCCGCCGCGCTGCCCGCTCGCAGCGTCGCCCGCCCGCCCGCTGCCCGCTTGCAGCGTCGCCCGCCCGCCCGCTGCCCGCTTCGCAGCGTCGCCCGCCCGCCGCGCTGCCCGCTCGCAGCGTCGCCCGCCCGCCTCGCTGCCCGCTTGCAGCGTCGCCCGCCCGCCCGCTGCCCGCTTCGCAGCCCGCCCGCCGCGCTGCCCGCTCGCAGCGTCGCCCGCCCGCCTCGCTGCCCGCTTGCAGCGTCGCCCGCCCGCCCGCTGCCCGCTTGCAGCGTCGCCCGCCCGCCCGCTGCCCGCTTCGCAGCCCGCCCGCCGCGCTGCCCGCTCGCCGCGTCGCCCGCCCGCCCCGCTGCCCGCTTCGCAGCCCGCCCGCCGCACTTCCCGCCTGCAGCACCGCGCTGCCCGCTTCGCAGCCCGCCCCCCGCACTGCCCGCTCGCCGCGTCGCCCGCCCGCCGCGCTTCCCGCCGAGCTACCTACCTGCAGCGCTGCGGCAGCTTCCTTTGCTCAGTCGCACTGTCGCTATGGCTTCCATCCGCGTGCTGTCGTTCGATGCTGAGGGCCGCCCTGTGAAGTTCGCCACTTGGCTGGATGACCTGCAGCTGTTCCTTCTGAGCGATAGCAAGGAGCATGTGTCGCTCTATGATTACGCGTCTGGTGCTGCACCTGCCCCTCCTGCCACAGCTGAGCTTAGTGTTCGTTCCCACTGGCAGACTCGTGACGCAGCTGCTCGCCTAGCCATTCGCAGTCACCTGCCGCTAGCTGAGCTCGAGCATTTTGGCGACTGCAAATCCGCTAAGGCCCTGTACGATGCTGTCGTTGCTCGCTACTCCTCGCCTGCCACAGCCGAGCTTAGCCGCCTCATGCTGCCGTACCTGTTCCCTGAGCTGTCCACCTTTGCTACAGTCGCCGATCTTATCACTCACCTTCGCACTAGTGATGCTCGCCTGCACGCCGCCCTTCCCACCGAGTTCTGCGCTAAGAACCCCCCTCCACTGTACTGGACACTCCACTTCATAGTCACCCGTCTCCCTGACACCCTCAGCTCAGTTCGAGACCACTTCCTTGCTCGCTGTCCCACTGAGCTCACAGTCGCCCTCCTAGAGGAGCAGCTGCTAGCGGCCGAAAAGAGCATTGTAGCTGTCGGTGCTGCTCGTGGCGCTCCTCGCACCCCCATCTTTGAGGGGTGTTCTCCCTCTCCCCTCGCTCCCTCCTACGCTACTGCTGCTGCTGTTGACTTCCTTGGTGCTGAGTCTGCTGGCGCTGCTTCTGCTCCTGGTGGGAGGCGCCGCACCGGCAAGGGCAAGGGGGGCAAGGGTGGCGGGGGTGGCGCTGGGGGGGGAGGAGGTGGGGGAGGTGGGGGGGGAGGCGGTGCTGGAGGGAGCGGTGGCGGGAGCGCTGGTGGGAGTGGGGTCGGCGGTGGAGGCGGGGGCGGCGGAGGAAGCAGTGGCAGTAGTGGCGGCGGCGGCGGTGGCGGCGGTGGCGGTGGTGGCGGTGGTGGCGGTGGCGGTCGGAGCGGTGGTAGTGGTGGCGGCGGAGGTCGGAGTGGAGGCACTGGCTCGGGCCAGAGCTCCCAGCAGCAGCAGCGTCCCCAGACGACCCAACAGCTTCGTGAGTGGCTTGCTCAGCGTGGGACGTCGGGGGGCAGTGGCCGCTGTTCCTATGTCATTCGCACAGGTGACCGCAAGGGACAGACGTGTGGGAGGTTCCACACCCCGTACCGCTGCTTCTCCCGCCTTGACGACGCTTGGCGTGAGGAGATGGGCGAGGATGTTGAGCGTCCCCGCTGGGCTGAGCTCATGAGGGCTGGTGTTGATATCTTTGCTCTTGACTATGATGCTATTATTGCTGCCATGTATGCATTGACTGTTAGTGCCGAGGGAGACTGTTACTTGTGTGTGCCGCCTGACCCAGGTATAGAGCCCGCTGCCCTGGGTACTAGTGAGTCTGCTCTCTCTGGTATGGTGCCCCCTGTACTTGCTCCCTCCAGTGCTGTCCCGGCTGTTTGCGAGTCTGCTCTCTCAGGTACAGCACCCACAGAGACTGCTCTCTCAGGTACCGCACCGGCTGAGGCCTGTCACACCTTCACCCTTGACTCAGGTGCTTCCCGCTGTTTCTTTCGTGACAGTACTGAGCTCACACCGCTTCCTGCACCGGTCCCAGTCTCCTTGGCTGACCCCTCTGGGGGCCCAGTCCTTGCCCAGTCCACCACTGTGCTCCCTTGTCCGGCGGTTCCGTCTGGCTCGTTGTCGGGTTTCCACCTCCCCTCGTTCTCGACGAACCTGGTGAGCAACGCTGTCATCCAGGATCAGTGGGTTGACACCTTTACCCCTGGAGGACAGCGTGTGGCGATCTGCACGTGCTCCAGGACCGGCCGTCACCTGGCTACGTTTACCCGTCGGCCGGGGTCGAGTCTCTACACACTGACCACTGCGTCTCCTCAGGTTGCTGCTGTCGGTCAGGTGTCCGCGTCAGGTCTGGTGGCCCACGCCTGTGAGTGTCGTTCCCTGTCGCACCAGACTCTTCTCTGGCACCACCGCCTGGGTCACCCCTCCTTGCCACGCCTCCGTGGCATGCACCGTCGCTGCCTTGTGTCTGGTCTTCCCAGGTCCCTCCCTCCCCTCCCTGCCTCGCCTGCGCCGCCTTGCCTTCCTTGCGTCGAGGGGCAGCAGCGCGCCGCTCCTCACTCCTCCTCGTTCCCCCCGACAGAGGCTCCTCTGCAGACCCTCCACCTGGACGTGTGGGGCCCAGCCCGCGTTCGTGGCCAGGGCGGTGAGCGGTACTTTTTGCTGGTTGTCGACGACTACTCGCGTTACACCACGGTCTTCCCCTTGCGCACCAAAGGTGAGGTCCCTGCTGTTCTGATCCCTTGGATCCGCACAGTTCGTCTCCAGCTCCGCCGCCGTTTCCGGACGGATCTTCCTGTCCTGCGTCTGCACTCTGACAGAGGTGGTGAGTTTTCCTCCGATCTCTTGAGGACCTTCTGTCAGGCGGAGGGCATCGAGCAGACCTTCACGCTTCCGGACTCCCCACAGCAGAATGGGGTTGCTGAGCGCCGCATTGGCCTGGTCATGGAGGTCGCTCGTACCTCCTTGGTCCACGCGGCGGCTCCCCATTTTCTGTGGCCGTTTGCTGTCCGGTACGCCGCGCATCAGCTCAACCTCTGGCCCCGTGTCTCCTTGCCGGAGACCTCGCCCACACTGCGTTGGACGGGGGAGGTTGGCGATGCGTCGCGCTTCCGGGTGTGGGGTGCTCGTGCCCTTGTCCGCGGACAAGCTCTCCTCCCGCACGCTTCCCTGTGTCTTCCTTGGCTTTGTCCCTGACGCGCCGGGCTGGCAGTTTTACCACCCCACCTCGCGCCGGGTCTTCGCCTCTCAGGACGTCACCTTTGACGAGTCGGTCCCTTTTTACCGTCTCTTCCCCTACCGCACTGCCCCCCTCCCTCCCCCGCCGCTTTTCCTTGCTCCTGGTCCCCCTCCGGTAGACCCCCTTCCCCCTCAGGGTCCTGCTCCTTCAGGTGTCTCTCAGGTAGACCCTCCTCCCGTCGCTGAGCCTGTCGAGGTCACAGGTGACTCAGGTGCTGCTGCAGGTGGTGCTGCTGGGAGTGCTGAGCCTGGGGGTGCTGAGCCTGCGGGTGCTGGGCCTGGGAGTGCTGGGACTGCGGGTGCTGGAGCTGAGGGTACTGTGCCTGGGAGTTCGGCGCCTGGGGGTGCTGAGCCTGGGGGTGCTACGCCTGGGGGTGCTGAGCCTGCGTGTACGGAGTCTGGGGGTGCCGAGCCTGGGGGTACTGCGCCTGAGGGTACTGAGCCTGGGGGTGCTGCTACTGAGCCTACGGAGCCTGGGGTTGCTGCGTCTGGGGGTGCTCTTCCTGGCGGTACTGGAGCTGCTGGAGCTGACGACGCTGGAGCTGACGGTTCTGGACACGGTGGTCCTGCTGGTTCTGGAGGTGCTGGCGAGGGGAGGTCTGACGCTGCTGGGGCCTCTGGTGCTGACGTCGCCGACTCGGGGGGTGCTGCGGCGGAGGGTGCTGGTCCAGGTGCTTCTGGTGCTCCGGGTGCTGGAGGTGCTGGCGGAGCTCCGCCGTCGCGCCTGTTCTTCGCTCCTCCGTCGCCGTCGGCTTTGCCGCCGCCTGACACGGTGCTTCGCCAGGTTCTTTCCCTCCCGTCTTCCACTGGCCTTCCCCTTCAGCCTGGCTCCCCCCTCCCTGCTCCTGTGCCTTATAAGGCGCAGCCGGACTCGCTTACGGAGCGTCGTGAGCCTGCGTCTCGTCCTGCCTCGCCGGTTCGCGCTGCTCGCACTGCTCGCACTGGTCCCACTAGCCGTCGTGTCGCGCGTCCGCGTCCTCCTCCTGTTCCTGGCATGCACATTATGGCACTTCGTCCTTCCACTGGTCCACAGCGTGTCCCCCTACCGTCTCCTCCTGCGTCTTCTCTTCCTGACGTTCCCGACCCTGAGTCTGACAGTGTTCGTGCTGCCCACCCTACTGTCACGCGTCTTCTCGCCACTGTTGTCACTGACCCGTCGTTTGAGTCTTCTGCTGCGTCTGCCCTGGTCGCTGAGCTTGTCGACTTTGCTGCTGCCTGTCGCCTCGACTACGCCGCCAGTCTTGTTGCTGAGTCTGAGTCTGTCTGTCCTCCGTCCGTCGGGGGTGAGTGTGCTCTTGGCACGGACGTCTTTGAGGACAGGCAGGAGGACTTTGACTCTCTCGCGGCTGCTGTACCTCATCTCGTGGCCTGGTTGCTTGCCCCTGAGGGAGACCCGGATGCACTAGACATCCCCACTCCGCGCACTTACGCAGAGGCGATCTCGGGTCCCTACTCCTCTCAGTGGCAGACAGCCATGGACACAGAGATGGCATCCTGGAAGTCCACAGGCACTTACGTCGACGAGGTTCCCCCTCCTGGGGCGAACATCGTCGATGGCATGTGGATTTTCAGGGTGAAGCGGCCGCCAGGTTCTCCGCCTGTCTTCAAGGCTCGTTACGTTGCTAGAGGCTTCAGTCAGCGTCAGGGGGTCGACTTCTTCCAGACCTTCTCCCCCACCCCGAAGATGACCACTCTTCGGGTTCTGCTGCACGTTGCTGCTCAGCGTGATTACGAGCTTCACTCTCTTGACTTCAGCACAGCGTTCCTGCAGGGCAGCCTGCACGAGGAGATCTGGCTGCGCCGCCCACCTGGCTTTACTGGGTCGTTTCCTCCTGGTACCCAGTGGAGCCTCCGCCGGCCAGTCTACGGTCTCCGCCAGGCGCCACGTGAGTGGCACGACACACTGAGGACTACACTTGCGGCTCTTGGGTTCGCGCCGTCTACTGCTGACCCGTCACTGTTTCTGCGCACAGACACGTCGCTGCCGCCGTTCTACATTCTCGTGTACGTCGACGACTTGGTCTTTGCTACTGCTGACACTGAGGCACTCGCTCGTGTGAAGTCGGAGCTACAGAAGAGACACACCTGCACTGACCTGGGTGAACTGCGTAGCTACCTTGGCTTGCAGATCACCCGGGACAGAGCTCGCCGCACCATCACCCTGACTCAGTCACACATGGTGCAGCAGGTCCTTCAGCGCTTCGGCTTCCAGTTCTCCTCACCACAGGCCACACCTCTGGCTACCAGCCACTCACTCTCAGCTCCACCTTCGGACGAGTCCGTAGAGCCGAGTGGCCCGTACCCAGAGCTTGTAGGCTGCCTCATGTACCTGATGACTTGCACGCGACCTGACCTCGCGTACCCACTTAGCATCCTTGCTCGTTACGTTGCGCCTGGGAGACACAGGCGAGAGCACTGGGAGGCTGCTAAGAGGGTGCTGCGTTACTTGTGCAGTACATCAGGCATGGGGCTGGTGCTTGGAGGACGCGACAGAGTTGTCCTCACTGGTCACTCGGACGCTTCTTGGGTGGACGACCTGGCTACGCAGCGGTCGTCACAGGGTTACACCTTCAGTCTTGGCTCTGGTTCTGTCTCGTGGCGGTCCACCCGCTCTTCTTCTGTTCTCGGCTCTAGTTGTGAGGCTGAGATCTACGCCACAGCCATGGCCGCCCAGGAGCTACGCTGGCTCACCTACCTGCTGACTGACTTGGGAGAGTGGCCTAGTTCTCCTCCAGTTCTGTACGGTGACAACAAGGCGGCTCTTGCCTTGTGTCAGGAGCACAGACTGGAGCACAGGACGAAGCACATTGCTCTTCGCTACTTTCTTGCTCGAGAGCTTCAGCAGCGCGGTCAGCTTCGGCTTGTGTACGTGGACTCGAAGGCCAACACTGCTGATATCTTCACCAAGGCGCTCCCGCCTAGTGATCATCAGCGGCACTGTACTTCTTTAGGCCTTGTGTCCACGTTTCCTCACTTGCTCACTGCTTGACATTCTTTGTACTGTACTTTATATTTGTCTTGCTGCTTGTCCTGTTCTATATCTAGCACTACATGTGAACTGGCCTTGTGGCCTTTGTTTGTGCTCGGAGTGTGGTGACGTTGTGATCCACCCTGGGCTTGTTTTTGCTTTGCTGGACTGGTCTTGTGACCCTTTGCTCTCCCCCACTTTGCCTATGGGGGTGTGTTAAGTTGTAATGTGTTATTTATATGTAGGTAGGCTGTAGTGGGGTAGCCAATACAGGGTACAAACCCAACTAGGGTTAGCTACTTGTACCCAACTGTTTCTTTCAATGCATCATTCTTGCCTAGTTCTCTTAACAGAATTCTCTCGGGGAAGTGGGTCTTCCGCGTGAAGACCGAAGCAGATGGGACGATCGAGCGCTTCAAGGCACGTTGGGTGGTTCGCGGCTACGATCAGAGGCACGGGATCGACTTCGACCAGACGTTCGCCCCAGTTAGCCGCCACACCTCCGTCCGCATCCTGCTCGCCATCGCAGCTGCAAGGCACCTACCACTCCGCCAGATTGATGTGAAGAACGCGTTCCTGTACGCGTTAGTGGACGCTGTGATCTACGTGGAGCAGCCACACACCTACGGCGAAGGAGACTCGCGCGTGTGTCAGCTGCGCAAGTCACTCTACGACATCAAACAGGCTCCGAGGCTGTGGCAGCAGTACCTGCACAACATTCTACTTGAAATCGGGTTCAAGCAGATGCCGCATGATCCAGGGATGTACCGCCGCGACTTCCGCGGCGAATACATTCTCCTCACGGTGTACGTCGACGACCTGCTTTACACAGGCTCAAACAACGAGCTTCTCGAGCAGTTCGAGAAGGCCTTGGCGGGGCGCGTCGACATCACGTGCAACTACGAGGTGAAGCAGTTCCTAGGCCTCAACATCTCCTACGCGCCTGAGGCCATTCACCTCTCAGCGGCTAAGTATGCAGAGGAGTTAGGGAAGCGGTTCAACATTTCACCTGCACCTCTCTCAACTCCCTACCGAACCCCCGGACCGAACCACAAACCTGACAACAAAGCCCTATCCCCTGCTGGGATTCAGACTTACCAGCAGCAGTTGGGATGCCTCCTCTTCGCCTCTGTCACCTGCAGGCCAGACCTCTCGTACATCGCAAGTCAGCTTGCGCAGTACTCACGCAAACCAACGGCTGAAAATCTCCTGGACCTGCAGCGCGCTCTTCAATTCTTCGTTTCAACGCCCAAGATTGGGCTGTGCTACTCAATGCTGATCACACAGCAGATCCCGATAATCGACGGTCCAGGACTGGCTTCCTGTTCCGACTCGAGCCAACGGGACCAATCTCCTGGAATTCGCAGAAGCAGGAATTGGTTGCCCTGTCATCAGCCGAAGCGGAATTCATCGCAGCAACCGCAGCAGTTCGCGAAGGTCTCTACCTACAAGAACTTCTGCAAGAGGCGAAAATCCCAGCTTCGCCCACCTTCCGCCTTCACTGCGACAACCAGAGCGCGATTCGCATCGCGAACAAGCCTGGTTTCGTCAACCGCACCAAGCACATCGCGCTGCGGTACTTCTTCGTGAAGGACGAGGTGGACAAGGGCAAGGTCAACTTGACCTACTGCCCGACCGGTGACATGGCAGCAGACTTCCTCACGAAGCGACTGCCACGCCAGCAGTATCAGCACTGCTCCGAACTCAGCGGCGTGGTCAAGCAGGTCAAGTCAAGCTACGGCCAGGAGTGAAGGGGGGTGTTACGAATAGTAATATTTGATATTACTGTGCACTCCTCACCGCAGCAAAGAGAAGCACGCAATATCGGGAATGAACGCGAACCGTCAGACGGTTGGAATTGAATCGAAGCGTCGGACGGTTACAGCACATCTGGACCGTCGGGAGCAGACGGCATCGGGCAGCTGCAGGCAAGCAGGACGGTTTTGGCGGGAACAGTTACGAAACTGTACGCGCCGCACGGTTGGAGATGTATTTGAATAAGGGAATGTACCCCTTAGAGTACATGGCTAGCTAGGACGTTTCGTCTTCCCTGTACTCATATTTATATTTCCTGTATTTGCATGTTTTAATTCATCTCAAAGCATTTTACATTCACTCTGCTATTGAGGTCAAGGGCCCACCAACACTACCTTACTGCGTGCGAACCTTCCTGAGTAGATCCTGGGCTACGATCAACTTCTGATCGCAGCAGCTTTGAGTCAATTCCAACCGTCTGACTCTTCACGTTCGTTCTCGTTACTGCGTGCTTCTCTTGCTGCGGTGAGGAGTGCACAGTAATAATCAAGTATTACTATTCGTAACACCCCCCTCTTATATGCGTTCAAGGTAAAAAAAGATTGTGATAGTATCAAGACATTATTCTCTGGTAAAAAGGGGGGAATTTTTGTAATTTGACCCTATCGATTTGTGTAATTGTGTATAGAGAAGTTTGACAGTCTTGTAACAGTAGAAGATTGACAAACTCCCTGTAACTCGATCTTCCATGTTTCCGCCTTGGGAACTCGCTGCTGCGGGCTGCAGGTGAATGAAAAAGCTCCTCTCCCTGCACAATTCGAAAAGCTACACACAATTCTTCGCTACTGCCATGGATACCGAGGACTACAATGCGCTTCTGAACCAGCCGCTTGAGGTTGGCTGTCAAATGGATTCCTTTTTAGAAACAGACGCGGATGTTTCATGCATCGACGCTGAGTCTTTAGTATTTTCGGCAAAAATCCCTATATCAGGTTTGTCTTCGTAGCATGGTTCACGGAGTATAGGGCCGACAGCTGTAATCTGACAGTCGTTGTTACGTATTGCAGTTGAAGTTTGTCTCAAAGCAAATTCAGAAGCTTCTTTTAGCGACGTCCGTGCATCAATCTACCGGTCAGTTTCACCTAATCGTATCTTGGATTCTCTGTTGGCTTTTGATACGACTAATAGAGCTTTTTTCAACGCGCAGGTTGCTTGCGAAGAGGCATCAAGTCTTCGCTAATGGGCCTCTTGTTCTCAATCCAGGCGAAGAGCCATTCATTGATGACAACGTAGCTTCTATTAACTTTGTGGACATTGGTAAGTAAGGATTTTCACTGCCTCGGTTAGCAGCTACTGCTATCCTTACGATCATGTTCATTGCAGATGAGCAAACTATTGCGAATCAGGTTATTCTCTTCTGGCAAGTTGATATTCAAATCAGCATCTTCAAGGTCTGATTCCCAAGGATCTCGATCATTTTTGGCGTGAACTACGAAATGAAATACAATTTGAAATGTGAGCAGTTGTGCCGAGGAGGCGCTGTTGAAGACACCGAACAAGAGCAAGAGGTTGCCTCGTTTGAATCATGGAACCTTCCGTCAGAGGATTTCCATGGTCTTTGGGAAAGGTACAGTCGAAACAAATCGTTTGCTCGTAGAAAAGTTGTCGCAGGTCAGTTGTATCGTTCTGATGGCTATCTCGTTTCCAGTCTGGTATATGATTCGGGAATCAAGCACCGACTTCTTCGATATGCTGCAAGTGCTCTTCTGTTTTCAGAGAAAGGCGTAAATTGTCAGCTTGTTTCTTGGAACAGGTAATTGGATGCAACAGATTGTTTGTGATATGTCAATTCGCTTACTGACCCATTTCATATTTCAGGGTGGTTTTGTTGTTCGGGCCACCTGGTACAGGGAAAACATCTCTTTGGTAAGCATTTGATTTTACGTACCGCTCTCTGCATTTTTGTCTTTGGGGGCCTTAACTTGGTACAGATCATTCTTTGTCCAATCCAAACACTCTCCACCTCTTCCCTTCCTGATATCTTGTTGCTTTTGCATTCAGTAAGGCACTGGCCCAAAAGCTATCTATACGTTTCAAAGAAAGGTGACTATATTGCTTCCTGTCACTGCTCGATCAGTTGCAAGGTTGGAATGTTAACACCAGTCCACAGGTATCAGACAGCTCATCTTATTGAAGTGAATGCGCACTCTCTCTTCAGCAAATGGTTCTCCGAAAGTGCAAAGCTTGTAAGCTCTAAGTTGGCAGTAGTAATGCCAGCCGAGAACAAGGTCTCATATGTCCTTTCCGTGTTGCGTTGCAGGTGAGCAAGCTGTTCAGTCACATCCAGTCTTTTGTGGAGGATAGAAGTTCGTTGGTGTTCGTACTTATTGGTACGTGAGGGTGTCCAATTTCCATTCCACTTCCTCTGTGCACCATGCGGTGCTTACCAAAGTTCTGCCTTGGTCAGACGAAGTTGAGAGCCTAGCTGCGGCACGTCAAGCTGCTCTTAATGGCTCAGATCCTTCGGATGCTATAAGGGTACGTTGACCTGTGACCTGTCAGGGCCTTGATATGAGTGCGTGTTAATTCTCCCTTGTGCATGTGTGCAGGTCGTGAATGCATTGTTGACTCAGCTTGATAAACTGAAGCAGCATCCCAACGTCATGGTTCTGACGACTTCGAATTTAACACATGCCATTGGTCTGTCCTGGCGCATTTGTATAAAGTTCAGTCTCTGTTCTTCAAGGTCTATGAAATGGCGCCTTTCCTCTTTTTTTCAGATCTGGCGTTCATTGACCGAGCTGACATTAAAGCATTTATTGGACCACCGTCATTGCAAGGACGTTATAATATGTTGCATTCAAGCTTCTGCGAGCTTCAACGAGTTGGAATTGTTGAAGAGGTGGAGGTACGAGTTGCCCTCGTGTTATTCATGGTTCTGCAATCTCAGTTTCCTGTGATATTTCCTGTGAACTGATTCCTGTTTTGACTGACAGGGCAACACTGTCTATCCGTCCACTTACAACGAACTGATGCTGAGCGATTGTAATAGTGAGGACATGGGAAGTAGTAAGGGTGTCCACTTAGGGAAGAAGCTTCTCGAGGTCGCCAAGGCCTGTGAGGTACGTTTTATAATTTGCCAAGAGTGGCTGTTTGGAGTAATGTCTGTGTCGTGTTAAACCCAATCATCCTTGCAGGGGCTTAGCGGGCGAATTCTAAGGAAACTTCCTTTCCTGGCCCATGCTACAAGCAACATGCCTGGTGCTTGCTCAGCTGACAGCTTCATTGACAAGCTGCAGTCAGCTGTGCAGAAGGAGCTGGAAGACAGGAACACCATGGCTGCGAGGTAGCAATGACCATAGCATCGCCATTTCAAGTTGGTAGTTACTTTATTAAGATATCATTAGTTTTGAATATCTGGGGGTCCGTAAGTCAACTATCATAACTCCACTTGTTAGAAGAGCCTAAGATTTGAATTATGCTGGTTGGTGGGGGGAAAGGGCAACAAAGGAACAGAGATTTTGCATTCACACACCAGAAAGATGGTTGATAAACACCTTTGGACGGGTGTCAAGAATCAGTGAGGGCAGCATAAGAATGCTGGAATTGACATGCGTCTTTGTCCTCAAGTGGTACCGTAAGTTACCATCCATCATCTCTGCTCCTCATTTTTTCCATCCCACCACCATCTCTGCTCCTCAGTCGTTCCTTTCCACAAACTCCCATCCTGCCATCTCTTTCATGATCCCCTCCCATCATCTCTGCTCCTCATCCCATCCCACCAACTTTGCTCCTCATCCCATACCACCATCTCTGCACCCCATCCCATCCCATCCCATCCCACAATCTCCTTTCATCATCCCATCTCACCATTTCAACTGCTCAACCCATCCCATCATATCTGCTCTTCATCCCATCCCACCATCTCAACCCATTCCACTGTCTTTGCTCCTCATCCCATCCACCATCTTTGCTCCTCATGCCATCCCACCGTCTCTGCTCCTCATGCCATCCCATCCGACAAAAACCTCAGCGGCTCAGCCCATCTCATTTCACGATCTGTTTTCATCATCCCATCCCACTATCTCTGCTGCTAATCCCATCCCATCATATCTGCTCCTCCTCCTCCCATCCTCCCAAAGCTCTCATCACCTCATCCCACAATCTCTGCTCCTCATCTCATCCCACCATCTATTCTCCTCGTCATATCCTACCATCTCCGCTCCTCATCCCACCACCTCTGTCGCTCATTCCATCCCAACATGTCTGCTTCTCATCCCATTTCACCAACTCTGCTCATCATCCCATCCCACCAACTCTGCTCATCATTGCAGCCCACCATTTCTGCTCCTCAACCCATCCCACCATCTCTACTCATCATCCCGTATCGTCATCTCTGTTCCCCATCCCACCCCGCCATCTCTGCTCATCATATCATCCCACCATTTCTGCTCATCATCCCATCTCACCATCTCTGGTCATCATCCCATCCCACCATTTCTGCTCATCATCCCATCTCACCATCTCTACTCATCATCCCGTATTGTCATTTCTGTTCCCCATCCCACCCCTCCATCTCTGCTCATCATGCCACCCTACTATCTCACCTCCTCATCCCATCCCGCCATCTCTACTCATCATCCCATCCCACCATCTCTACTCATCATCCCGTATCATCATCTCTTTTCCCCATCCCACCCCACCATCTGTGCTCATCATACCATCCCACCATCTCTACTCATCATCCCGTATCGTCATCTCTGTTCTCCATCCCATCCCACCATTTCTGCTCATCATCCCATCTCACCATCTCTGCTCATCATCGCATATCGTCATTTCTGTTCCCCATCCCACCCCACCCCACCATCTCTGCTCATCACACCATCCCACTATCTCTTCTCCACTTCCCATACCACCATCTCTACTCATCATCCTATCCCACCATCTCTACACATCATCCCGTATCGTCATCTCTGTTCCCCATCCAATCCCACCATCCCTGCTCATCATACCATCCCACTATTTCTGCTCCTCATCCCATCCCACCATCTCTACTAGTCATCCCGTATCGTCGCCTGTTCCCCATCCCATCCCACCATTTCTGCTCCTCGTCTTAATCCACCGTCTGTGTTTCTCATCCCATCCCACCATCTATACTCATCATCCCATCCCACCATTTCTGCTCCTCGTCCCATTTTTCTCCTCATCCCATCCCACCTTTCTCTGCTCCTCATCCCATCCCACCTTCCTCAGCTCCTCATCCCATCCCACCTTTCTCAGCTCCTCATCCCATCCCACCTTTCTCTGCTCCTCATCCCATCCCGCCTTTCTCTGCTCCTCATCCCATCCCACCTTTCTCAGCTCCTCATCCCATCCCACCTTTCTCAGCTCCTCATCCCATCCCACCTTTCTCTGCTCCTCATCCCATCCCACCTTCCTCTGCTCCTCATCCCATCCCACCTTTCTCAGCTCCTCATCCCTTCCCACCTTTCTCAGCTCCTCATCCCATCCCACCTTTCTCTGCTCCTCATCCCATCCCACCTTTCTCAGCTCCTCATCCCATCCCACCTTTCTCAGCTCCTCCTCATCCCACTTTCTCTGCTCATCCCATGCCACCATTTCTCCTCGTCTGATGCACACGTGGTACTGACGACCATTAACAGCCCACGGGGTTCGGGCTCATGTGGGGTGGTGGGAGAAGCGACAGCAGCATCACTCTGTGCATCAGGCGCATAGGGCGTCATTCGTATGCCGCAGAAGCATCAGCCACATGAATAAGGCCTCTCTTTTCACAACAGGCCGTATGTTGGACTTGCCTGCGGTTTATCCGCTCCACATCTTCGATAAAGCTTTCTGCTGCAGCTGTGAATGCTGCTGTGACTGCAGCTGTGGCGGTGGCTACTGCTGTGAGCAATTTACCAAGTGTGTAGATCATTGAAGTTGCCAAATTTGCATGTACTACGGTATGTCATGAAAACGTGCTGCAAAGGGCATCTCGAGCAAGTGCAACCCACGTATGTGCAAGGACACATTGCAAACATTGTGCAGTCTATCTCATCTACATCTTGGACAGATTCTGGCTTCCAACCAATGCTTGTCAATCAGAACTTACAGTTTACACACAAAAGGAATGAGAATACAAACAGCTGTACATACATTGGAGATTCTGCCAAGCCAACTACCACGTCAGGGTAAAATCTGAGGCGCTTAGGAAGTAGGCCCTCAAGTTGAAATTGAAACATGTATGATATAGAAACATGGTCGTCTCTGCCCCGTGTAATGGTGGTTGTGATGGTACAGCCTGCAAAAGGTTAGTAAATGACATGACATCCTTTCAGCTGCAAAATGACATAGAAAAGGATACTGCCCTGAATACTGACCAGAATGTCAACCTGAATACCAACCTGAACACTGACGTGCTGAACAGCTCTCAACCTGAAATACAGGAACTGGCTCGAACGCTGTAGCCATATAGCGCGCCTGACTGCGAGGTGAATGATTGGTCAAGTCACCAATGTTAACCTGAACGCATGCCAGCAGTGGAGAGAGTTAAAGGTTCAAAAGCCATCAGAAGGTTCACTAAAAGTCGGCCCATATGATGGTTGTGATGGCAGAGCCTGCGAAAGGTTAGAACATGACATCCTTCCAGCTGCAAAATGGCATGCAGTGCAATACTGACCTGAAGTGACCCTGCATACTGGCCTGAATTCTGGCCAGAGTTGAGACCTGAGTTGAGTAGTGACCTGAATACCAACCTCCATATTAACCTCCATACCAACCAACCTACATACCGACCTGCTGAACTACTCTCAACGGTGAACCCGCCTCACAAAAACTCGATTGACGTTGTACAAAACAGAACTAGTGATGTGGCTCACCTGATTGCATGCGAGCAGTTCAATAAAAGTGGAAAGCGGTCAGGTGTCAGAAGCAGTTAGACAGTTCACTTCCAGTCCGAGTCAACAGAAGGTGGACCCCCCCATCCACACCCTCTATTGGTATGCCTCACTGAGGAGGGGAGCGGGCGGTAGAGGGCGACTTTGACTGGGAGGGCGAGGGGCCTGGGAGGGGAAAGGGTGAGGGGGCAGGGAGGGAAAAGGGTGAGGGGGCAGGGAGAGGGTGAGTGGTGAAAGATTGAAAACAGGGCATGGAATGGTGGTTCTGACATCATTTCAAGGCTTGAACCGCAATATCGGTCACAGTGCTTAATGGTGATGATTGGAATCCTTGCAAACACGCAGGAGCATCCAGAGTGACAAGCATGCTTTCCCCAATGTGGCACGAATTTGACTTGGCAAGGCACGGATTTGACTTGGCATGACCTGGAATTGACTTGGCATGGTACGGACATGACCTGACCTGATACCTGAATGCTAACCTGATACATGACTTCTGAATGAATGGATACCTGCAAGGTTCAAAAATACGACCGAATTTTTGAAAAAGTCACCGTAAAATACGGTATCGTATTTTACGGTCGTATTAAACGTAAAATACGGTCAGACCTTGCATTTTTAGGTTCGTTCAAAAATACGGTCATTTTTTACGGCCGCAATTTTGAAACCGAGATTTATGAAAGTATTCCTAGACCTTGGTTATGGCCGTCGCGTTCGCATAATACTTAGGGGAGTTTCGGTGGAGCTCAGGAACATCCCTACGGAAGCTCTGACAGATTCCGAGGTCATCCATAAGGGCATGGAAGATCCTTACGAACATGTAAGGGGAGTTGGGTCTTGTAGATCTAGGGTTGGGTTGAGGCCGATGTTGAGATCTGTGAAAGTGTAAGGGGGGTTGGGTCTTGTAGATTCAGAGCGGTGACAAGTGGTAACTGGCGACAAATTGGTTGCGACATTTAGTTCCAACAATTTTGACGGGGAGTAAGGCAGTTCCTGGCGGGATCCAATCGACCGGCAGATCGGCGGGCGAAATCGCCGCACAAGCGAGGTCACTTATAATAGTCTGAGTTTTTGTGGGGGAGCGGCTTTTTAGGCCTGACAGTTAGCAATTTTCCTGATGTTCGCATCCTTAGAGGTGGACGGTTCCAAGTCTGGGAAAAAAATCTCCAACAAAAAAACGGCCGATTTTTTTGGAAATTGGCCGTAAAATACGACCGTAAAAAACGGCCCGTATAATACGACAACCGTATTTTTAATCCTTGGATACCTGAATACTGACTGAATATTTGAATGCTCTCCTGAAAACCTGAACACTGACATGATACCTGAATGCTTACCTGATACCTGAATGCTGACCTGATACCTGAATGCTGACCTGATACCTGAATGCTGGCCTGATACATGACTATTGACTGGATACCTGAATACTGACCTGCTACCTGAAAACAGAGCTGGGGAGTTATGAATGAATGATACAAGAGTCGGTCCCAGCTCAAAACGCACCCGCCTTCTCCCGTTTCTGTTTCCCATCTTCCATGTATCAACCTCGCGTCAGAAGTAGTCACATGGCTCACCTCACCAGATTGATATTGCAACGTTGTTCTTTTCTCTTTTCGAATTGCACCAAAGCTCACCTTTTTGCAGGACAGCAGAAAGCACTGAAAGTGACCAAGTGTCAGACTTAGTCAGAAGACGGATCCAAAAAAAGGTTGCCAACCCCACCCTCCCCTGCTATGCTTCACTGACGGGGAAGCGGGAGGGAGAGGATGGAGGGGAGGGAGGGGGCCATGGGGAGTGGGAAGGAAGGTGGCGAGGGAGGGGGAAGGGGCAGGGAGACGGTGAATGGTGAGGTAAGAGATTTGAGCATGAAGAGATTTATGCCAAGCAGCACAATTATGCCAAAAAGCACATTCATGCCAAGCAGCACATTCATGCCAAGCAACGCATTTATGCCAAGCAGCACATTCATGCATACAAGTGCCTCCTGCAGCATGAACAACCGTGCATACAAACAATGTGAGAAATACTCATGCCGTACGCCCCTCAGCTGCCCCAAACGACAAGATCAACAACAGCAGACAAAGCTCCTTGGTTATAGCAAGTGGTGCCTTAACTTCGTGATATACACATTAATTATCATAATACCATCTAATCTACATGGGCCTACAAGTAAGACTTAGCCCTATCGGTGAAGATCACCGGGTGAACTATATTTTACAAGGTAGTACTATTCCTATACTCCAGTCAGTAGCAAGTCAAACTTGTCACCGCCACCTGGGTTGCTGGGACTGCATTTTCTGCGAGGCTGCTGTTGCAGTCTGGCCTCGCAGCTCACTGTTGCTCCCTGCTGCTGCCTGCACTCCCTTCTTCACTTCCCCCTTCACTGCCGAAACCAAGCCTTTTCTCAATCTGCTCGTGGCAGCAGCACCCCCACCATAGGCAGCAGGAGCAGCGCGTCTTGCCTTTGGTTCTGAGAGCTTGCTTGCTGACTGCTTAGCTCTCACTTCCACCACCTTACCCTTACATCCGGATATTTTCTCAGCAGCAGCACCAGCCTTGGTTGCTTCTCCCTTATCGGTCCCTCTCCCTGCTATGCCAGAGGCTGCTGCCTTCACAGGCGGCTTCACTACCTGGTGTGTGGCTGATTTCGCTGCTGCTTTCACCGCTGCTCGTCCTGCTGGCGAAGCTGCTGCGCGTGCTGATGGCTTGCACGCAGCAGGCTTTACCACAGCCGTTACTTTAGCTGCTGAAGGGCCTGCTGCCTTTGTCACGGACCGAGCTGCTGATGGTGCTGCTGCCTTCGCCACTGACCGAGCTGGTTTCCCTGCTGATCGTGCTGATGCCTTGCACGCAGCAACAGCTGATGATTTATCTGCTGATGGTGCTGCTGGTTTCGCCACTGACCGAGCTGGTTTCGGGGCTGATCGTGCTGATGGCTTGCAAACCTCATTTTTAGGTGCACCAGCAGCAGGCGTAGCAGCCGAAGCAGCAGAAACGACGCCAGCAATGGCGTCAGCAGCGGCATCCGCCGCAGCAGCAGCCATCACAGGCACAGCAGCAGCAACAGCAGCACCAAGAGCGTCAGCAGCAGCACTTGCAGCAGCAGCCAGCGTGCTCACAGCAGAGGCAACAGCGGTAGCGAAGGCGGGCCTCAAAGGGGAGAAGCCCAACCGCGCTCCAAAGCGGTTCTCCCGGCGCTTCTTGTTCTCCTCAACAACAAACCGACCCATCTTGAAAGCAACCTCCGCGGAGGTCATCGCCTTGCGTTCCACAGGTATCCCAATAACCTGATTTCGCAAATACGCCTCGTCCGCTTCCGTCCATTGAGTGACAATTTCGGCCGTGTTAAACGAATCATACTGCGCCACCCACTTGGCAACGCTCCATCCATCGTGCGGTTTCACTGATCCGCTTCTCAGATATGCCTCATCCTCAGCCGTCCACTCAGGTGCGATGAAATCAGCAAAGTTAACAGAGTTACCCGCCAGAAGCAGCAGTTCTTCGCTCACAGTTAGTGTGGCACGACGAATTGCGACAGGATCTCTCAAATAGGCCTCGTCCTCAGCAGTCCACTCGGTATTAAACTCGTTAAAGCTTACTGTTAGTTTAGACAGGAGCAGCAGTTCCTGGCTCACACTGAGTTCAGGAGCTGCTCTCAGCTGAGCTTCATCAGCCTCCGTCCATTCGTAGAGGCAATCGAAAGGAAAAGAGTTCAGTGCAGGGCAGTTGAGCCAGCTCGGTACCTCCCACAGGTACCTCGCTGCGTTTCCGAATGCCGTCGCAGCAGCAAGAGCAACGGCAACAACCGTTTCCGGGTTTACTGATTCCATCCGAGCAGGGAGCCTTCTCAGATTCAGGAAGCAAACTCTAGGAGTGTGACTGGAAGAGCTTGTGATTCAAAAACTTGTGACTGAAGACGAGTGGTCCCCTCAACTCACCAATTCTATGGACGCCGAGCCAACGAAAGTCCCCGCTAAGAAAGGAGGCGACGTTCAAACGTTGCCTCGGCACTGTTCGTTCGGACCTTCGATCCGAACCTAAGCCATTACATCCAGACCGCTTGTTCGCTGCGCTGTGAGGAAAACTCGGGGCGGCCAGAGGTTGGTCCCCCTTGCTGTTCGCCCGAATTACAGCCACGTAAGACGAGAATCGGACGGTCAACATGCTTCTAGTGCTTCTAGAGACGCATCTGCGGTCAAGATCTGTCCACGATTTACCTATTTTGCCAGCACGCTCACCTGGATGTCAAAACAACGGTTGGATAAGATCAAATCGGACGGCTTAAAAGACATCGTAATGTCCGGGAACTTGCGTATTGTTAGGCTCGGCACCGACATTCGCAGCGCTCACCGACATTCGCAGCTCTCGCACGTGAATGGAGCCTGACGAGCCTCATTTCTTGCGCGACCTTGACCCAAGATGACGTGTTTCAGCCGTGGATCTACGCGTGGCATCCCGTGGTGGGGTCGTACCTCGTGGTGGTGTCATAACTAGGGAATTGCCTCACGCGACAGAGCTCGCTCCAGGCCGCGGGATGCTGCGAACCCGCACACCTGCAAGAAAGGGGCGGCAAATAAAGTCACCACATTTAATCTGCCGCCAAATCCGTCTGGCCATCTGCTAGATCTAGTGCGGTAAGTCCGAATGGGCGGGTGTCTCTGAAATAGCCAGCAGCTCCCAGCCAAAGGGAAGGGACGTTGGGCGGGCTAGGATGGTTTGGTGGGGCACCAAACCCTAGGTCCCAACTAATTTCTATGACAATAGCCGAAGTACACCTTCACAAACAGCTGCGATTTTGGAATTTGCGCTAATCATGAACAGATGCGAACGTAACTGCTCACCAACACCGCTGCAAACACAGCCGATTGGGCGAAGTTACACGCCCTCTCACACAATATTCGTATGTATATTTGTTAAAAATTCACATGTTCAAGCACTGATTGCCACATTATATCTAATGAGCCAGGATAAAATCACAGGTGCAAGTCCCATGCGATACTTGATTATAGCTAAGCGAGTTTCCACAGAACCATCATTGACTCAACACCTTCGTATGGTGGAACCGAGAACAGTGTATTCAATTCAGTGCATTAGTGTTAGTGTAAACGAAGGAATAGCATGGCTTAGCTGCCACATAAAGCAGGTACCGCTGCCTGCCAATGCCAGGAAATTACCCAGGCTCCAGCACAACCGCACGGGTAGAATTGAGCTGAGCAATGACCCAACTGAGCGGGGGCATGGCATTCTTCTGAAACATCTGTGAGCTCATCAAAGCTGAGTCAAGTCACAAGAGCCGCTTTTCATCCCATCTGCCACTCGCCTTGGCAACAAACTTCACTGCTCAGCATGAGACGGCACCGCTCCTCACTGCACTCAACGCTGGTACAAATCACCTGCCGCTCCGCTCAAATCAAACCCACCTACGCGCAGATGGAAAATGAAGGAGCTCCAAAAAACTCTCCCTCCCCCCTCCCCCCCTTCTCCCCCCCACACTCAGCACGTCACCAAGTACCACCCCCTTCCCTGGCTGCACCAGTCACGTGGCAAAGTAACCCCCTTCCCACTGCGCACTCATCACATCAGAAGGTACCTCTCCGGCCGCACGGGGTGCTGCTGGTGGGTGGCGTCAGCAGCGCTGATTCAAACAGCACAGCAGCCCACTGCCATAGCTTCTTCCCCCAACGCACACGCAGAAGCAGTCACATCACAGAGTACAGCCCGGGCTGCACCGGCCACTGCTGGTGCGAGCGTCACGTCAGCAGCGCTGGCCTCCTCAATGATGCTCTAAACACCACTCCCCACTGCCACATGCTCTCTCCACCTCCCTCCCCCCACCCCCTACGCCCCTGACGGCACCAGTCACATGACAGAGTACCGCCCAGGCTGCACGGGGCGCTGCTGGTGAGATGCATCAGCAGCGCTGGCCTCCTCAATGATGCGCCTGATCAGGCAATGCTAGGCAACGTGTCCAATCAGTCAATAGCTTACACTTCACACACATAAGGGAGAAAATCAACCACTGTATGTAGTCATGATGGGAGACTCATGTCACGTCAAAGGAAGATGGCTCTTACGAGTCTGATAAATGATCATGGTCTTCACAGCCTGCACAAAGTTAGCAAAATGACATCCTTCCAGCCGCAAAATGACATTCAGTAGAATACTGACCTGAAGTGACCTGCACACTGGCCTGAATACTGATCATAGATAAAATCTGAGTGGTGATCAGAATTATGACCTGAATACTGACCATACTCTAAACCTGCCTCACGGAAACTCGATTGGCACTGTACAGAACAGAAGTACCCATGTGGCTCTCCTGATTGTCATTCAAACGTCACCGATGCTTACCTGATCATGGCAGCAGTTCAATAGAGGTGGAAAACGGCAAAGTGTCGGAAGCTGTCAGAGAGTACACTACTGACTCACTGAGGGACGGTAGTGGGCTGGGGAGGGTGAGCGGGAGATGAGGGACCAGGGGGGAGAAGGGAAGTAGGGAGGAGAGGGGACAGGGAGAGGGTAAGTGGTGAGCTATGCGAAGCAGGGCACTGAGTGATGGTCCTGACGTGATTTTCAGCCCTGACGTGCAATGACGGTCACATTGCTTACTGGCAATGCTTGAAAGCCCACGGTAACACTCGGGAGCATACAGAGTGACAAGCATATTGTCACAATCTGGCACATACGATTCACAGGAAAAGAAGAAGACCATGTCTGTCTGGCGAATGAACAATCCGCAAAGGAGATACATGGGAGTACCAAGCAGCACATGGTTACCCAAGGTCTTGATGGCTTTTCCCGGCTGTCCATGGCATGGGACGGATTTGACTTGGCATGGCACGGATATGGTATGACCTGATACTGAATATTAACCTGATACCGGAATTCTTATCTGATACCTGAGTACTGACCTGACACCTGAATAATGAACTGACACCCCAATTTTGACCTGATATTTGAATACTGACCTGACACCCCAATTCTGACCTGATACTTGATTACTGACCTGACACCCCAATTCTGACCTGATACTTGATTACTGACCTGATACCTGAATACTGACTTGACACCTGAAAAATGAACTGACAACCCAATTTTGACCTGATCTTTGAATACTGACCTGATACCTTAATATTGACCTGACACCTGGATACTGACCTGGTCCCTGTATACTGGCCGGATGCTTAAATGCTGACCAGATCCCTGAATCCTGACCTGATATCTGAATGCCGACCTGAATGCGGACTTAAACATCTCCAAACCTGACGTGTGGAAACTGGTCCAGCGCATTAAAAAAAAGAGCTGGAAATTTATAAATGGCACACCAATCAATTATATCTCAAGCGTGCCATATTTCCCATCTTCATGTTTCAACCTCACGTCAAAAGTAGCCATATGGCACACATGATTGCAAGGAATTTTTTCAGCTTTCTCAAGACTCACGGAAGCTCACGCGAGGGCCAGCAGAAAGCAGTGAGAGCTGCAAAGGTGTCAGAACCAGTCAGTAGTCGCATCCAACGAAAGGTTCACCACCACACCCTCCTCTGCTTTGCCTCACTGAGGGAGGGGGAGTGGGAGGGGGAGCATCAGAGGGGAGGAAGATAGGCGTGGGGGAGGGGAGGGAAGGGCAGAGAGAGGGTGAGTGTTGAGGAAAGGATGGGCATGGAGAGGTAATCAAGTCATCAATTTGAAGCCTTGAGCTGCAATTACGGTCACAGTGCTTACTGGTAAACCTGAATTGGAAGCCCACAGAAAAAAATAGAGTGACAAGTGCACTTTCACAATGTGGCACGTCCATTTTACAGGGGATGTGGAAGGAAATGCGTTGTTGGAAATTAAAAATAGTGTGAACGAGATGAAGCAGCACATTCATGCCAAGCAGCACATTCATAACCAAGCACACTCACATCACAATGTGACACATACTCATGCAGGACACCCCAAGTGCCTTCTGCAGCATACATAACATTCATGCCAAGCCGCACATTCATGCCAAGCCGCACATTCATGCCAAGCAGCACAATCATGCAGCACACGCATGCTTCCTGTAGCATGAGCAACCATGCATACAAACAATGTGACACAAAACACCATGGTTCCGCAACTGCCCCATACCACGAGAACAACAGCCCTATAAGTGAACTATATGATACAAGGCAAAACTTTTCCTATACACTAGTCAGTAGCAAGTCGTATTTGTCACCTCCACCTGGGTTTCTGGGACTGCTGTTTCTGCGAGGCTGCTGTTCCTGCTGTTGCCTGCACTCCCTTCTTCCCTTCCCCCCTCACAGCCGGAACCGGGCCTTTTCGCAAACTGCTCGTGGCAGCAGCAGGCCCAGCAGAGGCAGCAGGAGCAGCGACTCTTGCTTTTGCCGCTATGCCAGAGGCTGCTGCCTTCACAGGCGGCTTCACAGCCTGTTGTGTGGCTGATCTCGCTGCTGCTTTGACCGCTGGCCGTCTTCGTCCTGATGGCGAAGCTGCTGTGGCTGATCTTCGTCCAGCTGGCGAAGCTGCTGTGCGTGCCGATGGCTTGCACGCAGCAGGCTTTACCACAGCCGTTACTTTAGCTGCTGAAGGGGCTGCTGCCTTCGCCACGGACCGAGCTGCTGATGGTGATAATTTAGCTGCTGATGGTGCTGCTGCCTTTGCCACAGATCGAGCTGGTTTCGCTGCTGATTGTGCTGATGGCTTGCAAACCTCTTTCTTAGGTGAAGCAGCATCAGGCACAGCAGCAGAAGCAGCAGAAACGGCGCCAGCAATGGCGTCAGCAGCGGCATCCGCAGCAGCAGCAGCCACCACAGGCACAGCAGCGGCAACAGCAGCACCAAGAGCGTCAGCAGCAGCACTTGCAGCAGCAGCCAGCGTGCTCACAGCAGAGGCAACAGCGGTAGCGAAGGCGGGCCTCAAAGGCGAGAAGCCCAACCGCTCTCCAAAGCGGTTTTCCCGGCGCTTCTTGTTCTCCTCACCGAACCGACCCATCTTGAACGCCACCTCCGCGGAGGTCATCGCCTTGCGTTCCACAGGTCTCCGGATCACCTGATTTCTCAAATACGCTTCGTCGGCTTCCGTCCATTCAGTGTCAAATTCGGCCGTGTCCACTGAATCATACTGCGCCAGCCACTTGGCAACGCTCCATCCATCGTGCGGTTTCAATAATCCGCTTTTCAGGTATTTTTCATCCTCGGCCGTCCACTCAGGTGTGATGAAATCAGCAAAGTTAGCAAAGTCACCCGCCAGAAGTAGCAGCTCATCGCTCACAGTTAATGTGGCACGACGGATTGTGACAGGAGCTCTAAGATAAGCCTCGTCCTCAGCAGTCCACTCAGTATTAAACTCGTTGAAGCTTACTGTTATTTTAGACAGGAGCAGCAGCTCCTGGCTCACACTGAGTTCAGGTGCTGCTCTCAGCTGAGCTTCATCCGTCGCCGTCCATTCGTAGAGGCAATCATAAGGAAGAGGGTTCACTGCAGGGCAGTCGAACCAGCTCGGTACCTCCCAGAGGTACCTCGCTGCGTTTCCGAAAGCCGTCGCAGCAGCAAGAGTAATGGCAACTACAGTTTCTGGGTTCACTGATTCCATTCCAGCAACGGGAGCACGCGGCGAAGTCTGTGCGAGTGACTGAAAGAGCTTGTGAAGCAAACAGGTTGTGATTGAAGAAAAATGGTCGTCAAGTGACCATATCTACTGACACCAAGCCGTGGGTTCCCCCGTTAACGAAGGAGCCGTCGTTCAACGGCTGGTTCGGCAACTGTTGGGTGGAGCTTCGGCACCACATCCATTTACTGCGGTTGGAGCAAGCTCGAGTCGGCCAGCAGGTGGTCCACATTGCTGCTCGTCTGACTGTACCGCCAGCGAACACGAAAATCGGACGGTTGGAGTGTTTCCGGTGCTTCCGAAAACTCGTCTGCGGCAAAGCTTTGCCCTCGATATGATTATACTGCAGCACTCTCACGTGGATGACAAAAGAACGGCTAGGCAGGCTCGAATCGGACGACTTAAAACACGTCGGAACTTTCGGTACCCTGTCTACGGCTAGGCTTGGCACCGACATCCGCAGCGCATGGACGCGAATGAATGCAGGTGACACGCCGAACCTAGCCCAGCGTGACGTGTTTCACCCGTGGATCTACGCGTCGCGTGGCGGTGTGGGGTCATACCTGGTGGTGGATTATAATTGGGAAAGTGCATTGCTCCACATGACAGACGTCGATCTGAGCTGCGAGGCTGCTGCAAACTCGAAAACAAAAAGGGCGGGGCGGCTGAAAGAGGCACCAAGTTCTATCTCCCGCCAAATGCGGCTGGCAATCTGCTAGATCTAGTACGGTTATCTCCATCTCTAATCAGAATGGGGTGGGCTTCTGAATGAAGAGCTGCTTTCTCTCGGGCGGGCTTATCAGCTCACCTAGGAGGACGAGGCAAGTGGTGGTTTGGTGGGGCACCAAACCCTAGGTCCCAAGCTCAGTAACCACCACAAGCACCCCTTCGCGAGAAGCTGCGATGTTGATATTTGCGCTGATCACGAACAGGTGCGAAAGTATTTGTTCACCAGAGCCACGAACAATGCTGATTGCACGAAATTACACGCTCTAATGCGCAATATAAGCCTTATGTTCAGGAATTCCTTCTGGTGAGCATTTGCCATATTATATTTCATGACCCAGTATAAATACGCAGGTGCAATTTTTGCCGATATCATGTGACATCAGTGTGATGAATGGACTAACAATACCAGCCAGGGCTAGAAATTCAAAGTAAACAATTTAATTGCAAACAAAGGACGTTTGCGCATAATAAGGGTACTCCACACCGTCCTATCGTGCTACGTGTTTTGAATGGGGTGCATGTGAGAGTTAACTGTATTCGAGGAACAGAAATGGCCTAGATGTCACACGAAACGGGTACTGCCGGTGCCAGGAAAGTACGCTGGCTCCAGCACAATGCACGGGTGGAAGTGAGCAATGACCCATCCGAGCATGGTCATTCTTGAACATCTGTGAGCTCATTAGAGCTGAGACGAGTCACAAGAGCCGCTGTTCATCCCATCTGCCATTCGCCTTGACAACGCATTTCATTGAATCAGCACAAAGCGACACCACTCCCCACTGCACTCCCCGCTGGTACAAATCACTCACCGCTAAATCCAACCCCCCCGGCTCCCTCTCCCCCCACTCATACGTGCAGGTGCAGACAGCACCAATCACATGACGGAACCCCCCCCCCCACATCACATCACCTACCTACCCGGCTGCACAAGGCACTGCTCATCTTACAAACCAACAACTCCCCACAATCCCCCATCCCCAACAAGCGGCGGCCCTTCCGCTCATCCCCCTACCCGTACGTGCACACAGCAGCAGTCACATGACAGAGTACCGCCCAGGCTGCACGGGGCGCTGCTGGTGGGAGGCATCAGCAGCACTCGCCTCCTCTATAATCCTCTTGATCTCCACCTTGGCCTTCTTTACACTCGCCTCCGTCGGCCCCTCAATTGACAAATACAGCTTCTTCTCTCCGGCGGCTAATGCCTTGCCCGGCGGGCAGTAGAGCCCCCGCGTGGTCACCGATGCTCCCGTCCACTCGATGATCTGGTTTAGGGTTTCCTTGTGGGTGATCTTCCACCGCGCGTGCTGCGGGAACTCGTTGATCTCGAATTCCGCCTCATAGTGCGCTTTGACTGGTTCGGCGGGTTGGAGTTTGGCCAAGTTGTGCTGTAGGCTGATGGCTGCTGCGAAGGCTGCTGCGCGGGAGACCGGGGTCGGGGCTGCGGCGGCAGCTGAGGCGATGGCTGTCGCTGCTGATTCCCCTGCTGCCGCTGCTCCCACGAGGGAGGCAGCGAGGGGGTTGGCAAGGGCAGCAGCAGCAGCAGCAGCAGGCACAGCAGCAGCGCCAGCAGCAGGGGTGATACCCATTTGGGCCATCCTCGCCTGCACTGCTGCTTGGATTGGATTCGCCACTGCCACTGCTGCTACTGCTGGCACTGCACCCCCTGCCTTGTTCGCAGCTGCCGCAGCCGCAGCAGCCGCCACCGCCACTGCAATGCTCTGCGCCGCCGACGCCGCCGCACCACCCGCACTCGGCGCCTCAACCCTCCGAATCGCGCCGCTCCCCTCCTTCTCCTCCTTCTCCTCCTCCTCCTCGCCCCCCTCCTCCTCATCCACCACCACCCCATACTCCTTCGCCTGCGCCTTCTTCAGCGCCTTCTTAGCAGCTTCCTCCTCCTCATTAAACTTAAAGCCACTGCCGCCGTACCCGCTCCCATGCGCCACCACGCTCCCAGCCTTCACCTTGGCAGTGAAAGCATCAGCCATGGCTTTAAGATCCTCGGGAATCGGCTGCTTCGACAGCTCCAAGGCTCGGACCAGGTCCGGCGCAAACCGTTCCTCCTCCGGGCTGATAAACGTCACCGCGCACCCCTTCCTCCCGGCCCTCCCGGTCCTCCCCACCCGATGCACATAATCCTCGTAATGATTCGGCACATCATAGTTTATCACCAGCTCTAGCTCCTTCACATCTAAACCCCTAGCCGCGACGCTGGTAGCCACTAGCAAGTTACAAACATTCGTTTTGAAATCCTGCAAAGTGGATTCGCGGTCGGTCTGGTCTTTGGCGCCGTGCAGGGAGAGGCAGGGGTAGCCGGACTTGAGGAGGTCACGGAAGAGCGCGTCGCACTTGTCCTGGGAGTGCACGAACACCAGGATCTTTCCCTTGTCGCACCACTCGCCCAGCAGCTCCAGCAGACGCAAGAAGCGCTGCTCTCCCTCTGGGCGAACCTCCACGGTCTGGGTGATGTCGCTGTTGACCACGCTGCGCCCTCCCACCTGGCGATGGGGAAAGAGGGGAGGGATGAGAATGTGGGTGTCTTGACCTTGTCGCACCAGTCCCCTTTTGTTGACAACGCTGTTCCCGCCCACCTGTGGAGGGAGGAAAGGAGAAAGGGGGCGGAGGGAGGGGGGGGGGGGAAGGGAGGGGGAGGGAGGGGAGGAGAGGGGTTTCGGGAACAGGTGTGAAATTGGGGGATGGGGACCGGAAAGAAAGGAAAGGATGAGCGTGTTGCTTTGAGACGCCTCGAGGCTCGACAAGGGATGGGGGGAGGGGAGGGATGAACGTGAGTGATGTCGCTGTTCACCACACTGCGCCTCCCCACTGGGAAGGTTGGAAGGGCGCATTCAGGCGCATTCAGGCACATTCAAACACATTCAGGCACATGCAGGCACATGCAGGCACAATCAGGCACATTCAGGCACCTTCAGGCACATTCAGAAACAGATGGGGAGTGAGGGCCAGAAGAAAAGGCAGAGAATGGTCCACCTGGATCTCAATGGGCTTGGTGAGGACCTTCCTGGCCAGCGTCTCCACCTGGCGGGGGAACGTGGCCGAGAACAGCACCGTCTGCCTATCCGGCCTGGTGTTCCCAATGATCCTCCCGATCTGCGGCTCAAAGCCCATGTCAAACATGCGGTCCGCCTCGTCCAGCACCAGATACGTCACCCTCCGCAGATTCGTGATGCGCCCGTTGCTCGTCGCGAGAATGTCAATCATGCGCCCCGGCGTGCACACCACGATCTCCGCACCGCGCTTCAGCTCGCTGATTTGCTGCGCCACGCCGGAGCCGCCGTAGACGGGCACGCAGGAGAGGCCGAGGGGGCGCGCAAAGCGACGGATGTCGGCAAAGATCTGCTGCACTAGCTCACGCGTGGGGGCTAGAATCAGGCCTATGGGACCGTCTCCGGATTGCAGTGGGGGCTGCAGGCGGGGAGGGAGGGGAACAGAGGGGGTTGGATTGGAGGGAAGCAAATGGTAAGACCATAAAGGAAGGTTTAGTTCGCTGATTTGTTGGGCCACACCCAACCCGCTGTAGACGGGCACACAGGAGAGGCCGAGGGGGCGCGCGAAGCAGCGGATGCCAGCAAATATCTGCTGCACGAGCTCCCTGGTGGGGGCAGTGATGAGATCAATTGGGCCGTCCTGATTGCAGTGGCGGCTGGTGGAGGAAGGGGAGAGGGGGGGAGGATGACAAGGGGAGGGGGTAGGAATGGGGAGGGGGGGGACGCAGGAGCTTTAGCTCGGTGGCTTTCTGTACAAGAGGATGAGGCGTATGGGACAGTCCACGAGTTGCAGTGGAGGATAGTGCAGGAGAGGGGGTTGAAGGAGGGAAAGGAAGGAAAGGGAAGGGAGAAATGTAGAGGGTTAGACGTAAAAGAGGGTTACACCTCTTCCTCCCCCCTCGAACGCCCTCCCACTCGCCCGATCCATATTCTGCCCTGCTCTTCCTCTTCCCATTCCTCCCTCCGCTCACCTTCCCCTCTCCTTCCCCCCACCATGCCACCTGGTCTGTAGTGTGCGCTCCATGGGAAGAGGAAGCTGCAGCGTCTGCTCGAGCAGAGCAACATGTGTCAAGCCAGCCCCACTCGCCACCCTCCTTTCCCCACACACCCCACCCCCCCTCTTCTTTCCACCAATGATGTTCCATGCTACTCCCTCCCCCACCCACTCTCCCCTACCCACCTGGTCCATGATGTGTCGCAGCATAGGCAGCCGTCTGTCAGAGCAACATGTGTCAAATGAGCCCCTCACCGCCCTCTCTTTCCTTCCACCCCCTCACATCCTCCCCCCCCACCTCTCCCCTACCCACCTGGTCCATGATGTGCCTTAACATGGGCAGCACAAACGCCAGAGTCTTCCCAGACCCCGTTTTCGCAATCCCAATGCAATCCCTCCCGCTCATCACAATCGGCAGCGCCTGCGCCTGAATGGGCATGGGCTTCTCAAACCCCATCTTCTTCAGCACGTCCAGCACTTTATTACTCAAACCGCTCTGCACCCACGTGTGCACCGGCTTGGGCACGTCCTTGCCGCGCAGCTTGAACTCGTGCTCGCGCCGGTACAAGGCGACTTCGTCGACTGTCATTTTTGCCACCTCCTTCACCTCCTTGTAGAAGTTCTTCCTGAATGGCTCGTAATGCACCTGCCAGTGGTGCATGGGGTGGGGAGGGTGGGGGAACGTGAGGAAGGAGGGGGAAAGGGGGAAAGGGGGGAAGAGGGGGGAGGAAGGGGGAAGGGTGTGGGGAGGGGGAAATGTGAGGTGTCTCAGGCACCGGCTCGGGCACGTCCTTGCCACGCAGCTGAACTCGTGCTCTTGTCAATACAGTGCCACATCGTCTGCTGTCATCCGCGCCACTTCCTTCACCTCCTTATAGAAACTTTTCCTGAACGCCTCGTAGTGCACCTGCCCATGAGTCACTGAGGGTGGGGGGCGGGAAGGGGGAGAGGAGAGCGGGGAACGAGGAAGCAGGGGTGGTGGGAGAGAGTAAAAGTTGAAGACTTGTAAGTCCAACTTGGCTTGGAAGCACGCCCTTGCCACGCAACTTGAACTCATGCTCTCGCAGGCAGAGAGCTCCAGACGGCTGTCATACGGGCACCTTTCTTCACCTCCTTGTAGTAGCTCTTTAGGAACGGCTCGTAGTGCATCTGTGGGGACAGGGGAGGGGAGGGAAGGGGGTGGAGATGAAAGGGGTGGAGGGTGGGGGTTGGGGGAGGTTTTGTCGACTTTGGAGACTTTTGAGACGTTTCAGGCACCTCAAAGTCTAATGAGGCGTTTGAAACCTGAATCTTTCGATCTTCTGAGACGTCTCAACAGAGCAGAATGGCTCAAAGCAAATCTGGCGTGGTCCATATGTGTTCAGAAGTATCTGAGTCGTTTCAACAAATCTGAGCAGCCCATAGCGCACCTGCGAGTGGTCCACGGGGGCTCATAGCGCACCTGCGAGTGGTCCACGGGGGCGAGCTTCTCTGCCTTGGTCTGAGCCACGGCTGTCACTCGCTTCACAAACTCCTCGTCCTCCTCCTCTCCCTTCTTGCCCTCGCCCTCCTCGCCCTCCTCCTCCTCGCCTGACTCGCCTCCCCCCTCGTCTTCCGATTCCGAGTCCACACCAAACAAAATGCGCCCCTTGGGACCCTTGCCCTTCCTCTTCCCCTCTTCTCTCCCTTTCTCCTTCCCCTTCTCCTTCTCCTGCACTTTCTTCCCCTTGCCGCCACCCTTGTCCGCCGCTCCACCAGCCCCCGCACCCATCACCACATCGCCACCATTTGCAGCATGGGACGAGCTGCTGCTGCCCGCTGTTGCCTCCGCACTTCCTGCCGGGGCGGCGGGCCGGGCGGCATCCTTGGCGTCTAGCTTGGCGACTTCTGGGAGCACTAATGAGTTCATGAACGCATCTAAAGGATCCACTTCTTCCTCCTCCTCTGCTGCCTCCTCCTTGCCCTTCCCCTTCAAATCACCCTTCGCTTTCTCTCCTTCCTCCACGTCCTCTCCCTTTTCTCCCTCCCCTCCTTCGTCCAAATCCATTTTCCGTCCCTCCTCTCCCTCCCCCACTTCCTCCACTTTCTCCTTCCCCTTTCCTTTCCCCTCCTTCCCCTCCGCATCCCCACTCCCGCCCTTCTCCTCCTCATCATCCGATTCCCCATCCAGAGTCCACCCGCGCCCCTTCCCTCCCCCATCCGCCTGCGCTGCGCTGCTCCCCCCGCGCCCCCGCTCCCCCCCTCCCCGCCTGCGCCTGCAGCCGCGCGCGCCTGCTCCTCCTCCGCCTTCTTCCGCCGCTGCTCCTGCCACTCCTGCACCCGCCGCCTGCGCCTCTCCATCTCCTCCGCCAGCCTCCGCTGCTCCCCATCCATCTCCTCCTCCCCCTCGCCGCCCGCCCCCTTCTCCTTCCCCTTCTCCTCCTTCCCCTTATCCTCCTTACCCTTATCCTCCTTACCCTTCTCTTCCTTCCCCTTCTCCTTACCCTTCCCCTCCTCTTTCCCCTTCCCCTTCTCCCCCTTCCCCTCTGCGCCTCTCTCGCCCCGCCCACTCTCATCCTCCTTGGTGCGTTTCCGCCGCCCCTCCTCCCCCTGCGCCTTCCTTCCCCCATCATCCGCTTCATCGTCCGCCTCCCTCCTTCGCCTTCTCGACTCGCGATCCCTTTCCCTCTCCCTCTCCTTTTCCCTTTCCCTCTCCTTTTCCCTCTCCCTCTCCTTTTCCCTTTCCCGCTCCTTTTCCCTCTCCCTCTCCTTTTCTCTTTCCCGTCTTTCTCTCTCTTTTTCCTTTTCCCTTCTCTCCCTCTCCCTCTCTCTTTCTCTCTCCCTTTCCCTCTCCCTCTCCCGTTCTCTCTCCCTTTCCCTCTCCCTCTCCCGTTCCCTCTCCCTTTCCCTCTCCCTCTCCCTTTCCTTCTCCCTCTCTCTCTCCCTTTCCTTCTCCCTCTCCCTCTCCCGCCGCACCTTCTCCCTCGCTCGCTCTTCCCTCTCTCGTTCCTCCGCTCTCTCCCTCTCAATCCTTTCCCTCTCGCTCCTCTCCCTCCCTTTGCTTCTCTCCTTCTCCCGCCCCATTTCGCGCCCCTCGCGCCCTTCGCGCCCCTCCCGCTCAACCCCCTTCCTCCGCGCATCCTCCTCCCTTCGCGCCATCCCCCCATTCACCTCCCGCCCAATCAATTCCGGGCCATCCTCCTCCTCCTCCTCCCACTCCTCGCTCTCCTCGTCCCTCCTACCAGGCCGAAACGACCGTTTGCCCTTGCCGCCCTTTTCCTCCCTTTCCCCGTCCTCATCACCGTCACGAGACCCTTTTCCCTTCTTAAAGCTCACTTTCCCAGACTCTTTACTTCCCGAGACACCCAATTTTCCCTCCTCGCACTTCAAACTTCCCCCTTCTTTCGCCTTCCCATCGCCATTGACTCGCCTGTGCATCCCCTCGCGCTTCTTCCTATGCAAGAAATCCGCTTCCTCGTCGTCATCCTCATCCGCCGAATATTCATCCGACGAATACTGAACCTTCGGCCGACCCTTGACTGACACGTCAGCAGCACCCTTCCCTCGCTTTTCGCTCGCATAACCTTTCGCCACCTTCGCCCTTCCACCAGCATCCGCGCCTCGACCGCGCGATGCGACAGCTTCCTTCGCACGCTTTCCCTTCGGCACCGCGTCCTCGTCAGAGGAATAATCGTCACCCGAGTCGCCCTCCGTCGGCCTCCGGAACGCTTTCCGTCGGTGGCCGTCACCGTCCTCCTGCTTAGGTCGAGTTCCTTTCCGAAATTCCTCTTTTCTGCTCGACATCTAAGCGGAAGTAGGTTTCGCAAAGCTTGCGCAACGGAAGATCGGCGAGAATCGGGTAGAGTAGAAAGAGAAGCCTTCTTGCAGCGCTTAGATCCAAGGCCTTCTCGTCTACCCTAAATCGGTTACGGGAGTGTTCACTGTCTTGGCAAACTGGAATTCAGGGTGAAACAAGTGCGATTTGAGAAAGCTGTCAATTGGTCTAGGGGATAGTCTCGCATCTGGTATGTTGTCTGATGAGTGTTCACCGATATATATCTGCTTGTAATTCACGAAAACCCTCCGAAGACGCTTTAGAAATACTGGAAACTAGCTGAAACCGTATTTAGCAGCAGACATCGTACCCACGCGTACTGGATCAACACCCCGAACACCCTCTAGAACCATCTTCTTCCCAGCCTCTCCCCAAGGTTCGGTTGTGGCGAAACAGCAAAACCCCCTTTCTCCCTCAACGAAATCCCTCTCCATAACCAGCGAAACAGCTCGCTTTCGCTTTCATGCGACTGATCTGCGAATAAGGGCGTGGAACATTTTTACGACCACCACATTTGGTCGGATCGATGGTTGTTCTGGCGATTGCGAAGAATTTAGGGAAACCCCATTGACTGGCATGGATAGTAGTTACCCTGAATTAACCGAAAATCCTTGGGATCTCTCGTAAGTATTTAGAGCCGATCCTCACACTTCTTTTTAAAAGGGGTACATTATTGGACTTCCAGTACTTACCCTCAATTGTGTTTCCCCACATTCTACTCATTCCCGCCCTCCCCAATATCCCACACCTCCTTTCGAATGCTTAAAGTGGGAACACATGATTCTTCTCAGTGGGGGTGGTTTCTATTGGGTGCCCCGCGTGCTGGCGAGCAGTGTAGCTTAGAAATTTCGCACCCTTCGCAACTCTGTTACACCTTTCGTTTTCGCCAGCTCCAACCAGATAGTCGATAAATCGGCGTGGTCGGAAAAATGTTCCACGCCCTAAGATAACCACTTTCACGCGACGACAATACATTTGTTCTTGTTCGCCAGATCCCTCACCACTGGTCTGCGATCACGATAACCGTGCGATTAGATGCGAAACAATCCATGCGGCTCGAGGCTAACACGAAAGCAACCACAAGAATTAACTCGCACTTAGGCGCTATCGCGCCTAAGCTCTAGGCGTTATCGCGCTGTCCTTTGCAGCCTGACGAGCGTCGCGCTCCTCGCTCGTTTACCGCTTCGCACCCCTTCGTTCTGCCGGATCGTCATCCCACCTAAGCAACCACCATAGCTGCCACGTGGCACGACCTCTCCCGCTCCTTTTCGTGGACACAAATACACAGAACCCCGAGACATACGCTTCTTGAATCGTGTCCGCTAGTCGTAGCGTTCACCGTGTACCGTTTCGTAAAAAGAGCCTCGTTGGTTTCCCTGCGAGAGGGACTCGACAACAGGTTGAAGTTGCGAACGGCGGACCCATCGGTGCACGCGTTAGGGTTCGTCCTGTTTCTCCTGCAAGTAGTCACCTTACTCGGTAACTACCTTAGTCGGGTCAGCTAAAGTCGAAGGCCGCCTCGACGCTATTAGGAGCAGTCTACTACGGTAGTTACCCGATACAGCCCACTCTCTATCGCCATTAAGTCGTGAGCCCGACGACAGGCTGCGAAAAGCAGCGACGTAACTATCTAGAGGTTGGCAGCGATAACCGACGTGTGTCCTGGCAGCGGTGCACAACGATAAGGAGCGGTAGACAGGGATAAGCCGCTTGGGTTCTCTGTGATGGACGGCGGCGTAGGGAAGGCGGGTCGAGATAGGCCTTCGTCGAGGTCGCATCCATACGACAAACGAAAGGTTCGTATCTCAAAAGGGCGACTTTAACTCGCACCAAAACTCTTTGCACTTTTCGTTTGCTTCCTCACCGTCGTTTCTCCTCCCTCACCCTGCTTCCTCTCTCTTGCCTCTCCCCCGCTCCATCCCCCTTCCCACCCCCCGCTTCCTCCCCCTTCCCTCCCCCCGCTCCCGCCCCTTTTCACCTCCCCGCTCTTTCCTCCTTCCCTTCTGCCCGCTCCCTCCTCCATCTTCTCCCCCTCACCCACCCCCCCTCTCTCTTGCCTCCTCTCCGCTCCGTTTCCTCCCCTTTCCCGTCCCCCCTTACCTTCCCCTTACCTCCCCCCCACCCCTTCCCCGCCTCCCTCCCTCCCGCGCACCCACAGGAGTCGTCAGGCAGGTCGGGCCCACCGCCAGACGAGCGCACGGAGAACAAGCTGTATGTGGGCAACCTGGACCACCGCGTCACCGAGTGAGTGTTCCGTTTACATATGTATATACATACACATGTATGTATGCATATATGCATGTACACATCTACACACACACGCACGCACGCGCGCGTGCACACACACACACTCATTTACACATATATTGATATTCAGTTGTGCGTGGGGAGGGAATGGGTGGTGCATCTGCATGTGTGCCTGTTGTGTTGGGAAGGCACGTGCTGCATGTTGCATGCCCTGCTCTGACCTTGGTGTTTGGACCACGTGGCAATATTCATGCCGCGTGTCATACATGTTGTGCCCCCAACGGGTACCTCGTGATCAAGATGTTCACGCCATACGGTACGATGACCTTTTGACGGACTCAAAGGTCACCACTTGTGCCGTGCCACCTGTCTGTTGCCCCACGCCACAGGTACCACGTGATCAAGATGTTCACGCCGTACGGCAAGATCCGTCGGGAGGAGTATCTGTGGCACACATACGGGCCCAAGCGGGGCGAGCCCCGTGGCTATGCTTTTGTTGAGTACAGCAAACGAGAGGTGCGTTGGGGTGCGTAGCAAGCTAGAGGTGCGTTAGGGGGAGTCCTGGAGCTATGCCTTCGTGGAGTGCCATGTCCCCCCTCACACCATCTCCTTCCTCACACCACCTCCCCACTCACACCACCCCCCCACTCACACCACCTCCCCACTCACACCACCTCCCCACTCACACCACCTCCCCACTCACACCACCTCCCCACTCACACCACCTCCCCACTCACACCACCTCCCCACTCACACCACCTTCCCACTCACACCACCTCCCCACTCACACCATCCTCCTCGCTTACACCATCCCCCCCCATTCCGCACCCTTGCTCAATCAGGAAGCTGAGCTGGCTCGGTCCAAGATGAACGGTCGGATGGTGTTTGGGCGGCCGCTGGTGGTGCGATTCGTGGATGAGAAGGTGGTCACGTACAACACCGACGCCCCCGTTTGGAACCGAAACACCGCCACCACCACTGCTGCACCCGCCACTGCTGCCGCTTCTGCTCCTGGTGCTCCCAGTGCTGCTGGGGCTGCAGGTGTGGGGAGAGGAGGGGGTGCGGGAGCAGCGGTGGCGGCAGCGTCGGCAGCAGACAGTGCCAAACGGGCGCGGGTGGCGGCGATTCAGAGCAAGTTGAGAGCCATGGAGCAGGAGGACCGGCAGCGCAAGCAGGGCCAGGCTCCCAAGTCTATGAACATGATTCGCCCTCCGCCTTCGGGGTTTGCGGGTGGGTTTCCCTCCGTTGCGGGGAGGGGGGATGGGGGAGATGGTGGAGGAGGGGATAGAGGTGGAGAGGAAGGGAGAGGGGCAGGAGGGGGGTATTCGCGGACGCTGTTGCAGTCGGGAACGAGATGGTCGTCGTGGGGGTAGATTTGGTTCAGGTAGGCAGGATGGCTCGTTTCTTGTGGTGAGTGGTGTTTAACGCTGATGTGTTTGTCGTTTTATAATTCAGAAGTTGCTATGCATTCTTGGCAAGCGGTCTACATTGAAGCTCGAGCTCTCTATTTGCTTCCACAGATGACAGAATGATGGCTTGACATGTTTGCCCAGTGGAAGTGGGAGTTACTTATAAATGTATAGCATATTTCAAGAACATCGTAGGGTGCAGGGGTTGAATTCGGCCGAGATTGGTGCTACAATGGTGAGATTAGTGTGCGTGTGACGTTTCTGGCTCCAAAGAGCAGGAAGTCATGGTGGCAATTTGAAGATGGGTGGTCAAGGTAGAAATCTAGAACATATGGCATTTTCCAGTATATGAATCTATATGAAGTTACTTGAGCATGCTGGCTGTGTGAGGGTTTAGCTCAGAGACTGTAGCGGAACATTTGGATCCTTCTCGAAAATGTCATTTGGGCTGGAGCGGGCCGAACAGATTTTTCTCGGTCCAAAAGAACTTTCTGAACAACATATCGCTTGAACGGATGCTATTGTGATTGGTTGAATTGCTTTCGTAAGGTTCGCGAAGCAAGTACTTCCTTCATAACCTGTCCACGTCAGCTGTCGCCAACCTTCGACTGCTTTCGTCGTTTCGCCAAAGAACCACTATATTCTGGAAGCTTCCACGTGGCTCGAGAGCAAACCCGTGCTTCCCGTTGAGGGGTTTAGCTCCAAACAGATTTATTCGTTCCAAGCGAGCTATCTTTCGTGAATCCTTGATCTGCTTTTACATTGCTGTGCTTTCAGCAACCGCTACGAGGACGTTTATCTGCCGATCCAGATTTACGATCTCATTTCCTGCTCCAGCGTACTTCTTGGTTTATAAACTCGAGTTATCTCTCTCGTTAACTTTTGATCGACGTTAGTGACGACACGCCATGGCTACAGAAGCCTCCCCTGCCATGGAGACTCAGGGTACCGATGTGGAGACGTTCGCTTTTCAGGCTGAGATCAACCAGCTGCTCAGTCTGATCATCAACACCTTCTACAGCAACAAGGAGATCTTCCTTCGCGAGCTCATCTCTAATGCATCTGATGTAAGCAATTACCGCCTTATTTTGCAGTGAATATTTTCGTTGAATCTGTTAATTGATTCAGCATGTATCGCGTGAAACTGTTTGCTGACTTGCATGCCGGATCGCGTGCAGGCTCTGGACAAGATTCGGTTCGAGTCGCTAACGGACAAGAGCAAGCTGGACAAGCAACCGGAGCTGTTCATCCACATCGTCCCCGACAAGACCAACAAGACCCTCTCCATCATTGACTCCGGCATCGGCATGACCAAGGCTGGTGCGTCCCTTTCCGGTGTTTCCTACGATCATCCAGCCGCCTCGAAAGGATTTGAAACCTTAATCATCTAACGGTGTCATTATAGCTACTGAATTTAGAATTGCAGATCGTTGGCCTCCAAGTAAGCTGACAATTTTTTTCTTAAAATGGTGTGTTGTGCAGATCTGGTGAACAATCTCGGAACCATTGCGCGATCCGGCACCAAGTCGTTCATGGAGGCTCTATCAGCCGGCGCGGACATCAGCATGATCGGGCAGTTCGGCGTGGGGTTTTACTCGGCGTATTTGGTGGCGGACAAGGTGGTCGTTCACACCAAGCACAACGACGACGAGCAGTACATCTGGGAGTCGCAGGCTGGCGGTTCCTTCACCGTCGCGCGTGACACCGGTAAGGCCGATTCTCCTCCTAAAGCACGTGTTCAACCTTCTAATAGCCTGTCTCCAATTTTGGCGATTACTCTGCGTTGAAGTGGTTGAAGCTTTTGAAGCCGAATTTGGAAGAATCTTTCGCTTACTGTCGCCTACTGTCTCTTGTTTTCGTCTACCGCCTATTTTCGCTTCCAGGCGAGGACCTCGGACGCGGAACCAAGATCGTGCTGCACTTGAAGGAGGATCAACTGGAGTACCTGGAGGAGCGTCGGCTCAAGGATCTGGTGAAGAAGCACAGCGAGTTCATCAGCTACCCGATCTCGCTGTGGGTGCAGAAGACGACTGAGAAGGAGGTGGACGAGGAGGACGAGGAGGAGGAGAAGGAGGAGGAGGAGGGCAAGGTGGAGGACGTGGATGAGGAGAAGGAGAAGAAGACGAAGAAGGTGAAGGAGGTGACGAGCGAGTGGGAGCTGATCAACAAGCAGAAGCCCATTTGGATGCGCAACCCGGACGAGATCTCCAAGGAGGAGTACGCCGCGTTCTACAAGAGCCTCACCAACGACTGGGAGGAGCCGCTCGCGTACAAGCACTTCGCCGTTGAGGGACAGGTCAGTCAGCTGCTCGTGCTCGCACTTGCTCATGCCGCTGTGTCTTTTCAACAAGAAAGCACCAGACAATGAACCGAATGGGCTTGAGCAAGCTGAATTTTCCAGACCACTTATCACGATGTAAATGATCCGACCACTTGTCGTCTGCAAGGCCGCTAACACTCCCGTTCTCGCTCGCCCCGCGCTCCCTCTCGCCCCTCTCTCCTGCACAGCTGGAGTTCAAGTCGATCCTGTTCGTGCCGAAGCGCGCGCCGTTCGACCTGTTCGACGGGAAGAAGAAGGCGAACAACATCAAGCTATACGTGCGGCGCGTGTTCATCATGGACAACTGCGAAGAGATCATCCCCGAGTACCTGGGCTTCATCAAGGGCATCGTCGACTCCGAGGACCTCCCGCTCAACATCTCCCGCGAGATGCTGCAGCAGAACAAGATCCTCAAGGTGCGTTCTCGGACTTGCTCTGCCACCAGTTTGCGAATGCCCCTATCCCGCCCCGCGCCCAATCCCCTACCCCCTCTCTTCCCCTCTCCCCCCACCCTCCCTCTCCACCTCGTTCACCAAATTCAATTTTACATATGAGGTACTGGTAGTCATTCCTTCCCACTTCAACTCTCTCTCATGCTCACGTCCCGTCCTCCCACGCGTCACTTCCACCACTCCTCGCGTCTCTGCAGGTGATCAAGAAGAACATCGTGAAGAAGTGCCTGGAGCTGTTCGCGGAGATCGAGGAGAACAAGGAGGACTATGCCAAGTTCTACGAGGCGTTCGGCAAGAACCTCAAGCTGGGCATCCACGAGGACTCGCAGAACCGCGCCAAGCTCGCCGACCTGCTGCGCTACCACAGCACCAAGTCCGGCGAGGAGATGACCTCCCTCAAGGACTACGTCACGCGCATGAAGGAGGGGCAGTCAGTGATTTACTACATCACTGGCGAGAGCCGCAAGGCCGTTGAGAACTCGCCGTTCCTGGAGAAGCTGAAGAAGCGCGGGTATGAGGTGCTGTTCATGGTTGACCCCATTGATGAGTATGCGGTGCAGCAGCTCAAGGAGTACGATGGGAAGAAGCTTGTGTCCGCCACCAAGGAGGGGCTGAAGCTGGAGGAGACGGAGGAGGAGAAGAAGAAGAAGGAGGAGACCAAGGCGGCATTCGAGCCGCTGTGCAAGCTGATGAAGGATATCCTGGGAGACAAGGTGGAGAAGGTGCAGGTGTCGGACCGTATTGTGGACTCGCCGTGCTGCCTGGTGACGGGCGAGTATGGGTGGAGTGCGAACATGGAGAGGATCATGAAGGCGCAGGCGCTGAGGGACAGCAGCATGAGTAGCTACATGATGAGCAAGAAGACCATGGAGATTAACCCAGAGAATGGCATCATTCAGGAGCTGAAGAAGCGCGCTGATGCGGACAAGTCGGATAAGACTGTCAAGGACCTCGTTCTGCTTCTCTTCGAAACTGGTGAGCAGAAAATCCTGTTTTTCTCAATATTTTGCCCTTTGCTTCTGTTTCCCTTAGCTGTTCTGCCTTGTTCCTCCAATTTGGGTTCGGTTTATGCAGGAGACACTGCTTTCTTGTGTCCAACTACCAGCTCATCTCACAATGGTCTTGTTTCTGTTTCTCTTCTGCAGCCCTTCTTACCTCGGGATTCAGCCTGGAGGAGCCCAACACATTCGGTGGCCGCATTCACCGCATGATCAAGCTGGGTCTGAGCATTGATGACGACCTGCCTGCTGATGACGATGCTGACATGCCTGCTCTTGATGAGGGTGCGGATGAGGGCTCCAAGATGGAGGAGGTCGACTAAGATGCTAGGGGCCTGTTGTTTAAGCGTATTTTGGTTTTCTTTTGTTAACTTGGTAGCAGTTTTGTGTGAAGTTGGTGCTAATGAATGTAGGGGCTTCCCCTAACATCGTATAATGCAAGGACTCAAAACAATGAACATCCAGTAGTATGACATACGATTTTAGGGGAAGGGAAAAGGGAAATGAATATGAAATGACCTTAGAGCGTACAAGCTATTTTAGCACAGCTGGGTGTGGTGTTAGGGATATTATTCTCTCAATACAGCCAGTTGTGCTGTAAGGGGTATGCCGCCTAGGGTTTTGTCAATGATCTAGATCTCACATCTCGCCATGCCTACCCCTGTCAACTAGCAACTTCCTAGACAGCCGCCCTGGCTTCCCTCACTGAGCCAACGCTAGCTCGCTAGGAGCCGCTGTTACGATGTAGATTTGCTGTTGGATTTTATGTTGAGTGTCCGGACGGCACTTGAATAGAATGGCTCTTGGTCGCTTCCATCAGCCAACAGAAATATCACGGTTTTTGTCGAGGAACTCGCCACGTGTAACCAAACACGCCACGTGTATCGTGAGTGGGTCCACGTCGAAGGCCGAATGCGGTTCGGGCCGATGATGTCGGTGCAATTATTCTGCGTACGCTGTACTGTCGGTGTAAGTTTTTTTCTGCCGTCCGATTACACCCCAGCCGCTCGATTTCCTCCTCCGCCAGGCCGTTTAGCGTCATCCACATGAATGCGCTGGCAAGAGGATGTTCATCATGATCAATCTAAACCATTGTTCAATTCCCGAATGAGCTCATCCCTTTGTGGCCGTCGATAAGGCTGATCCACGCTGGATCAACTATTGGTAGTTGTCTGCTCGAACCTAGAGCTCCGACGACCACGGATTGAGCCTAAAAAGGCTCGAAAATTGGCGGGCCCTGAAGCTGGTTTCCATGTTAGCGCGGTCCCGAAGCTGGCTCACAAGTTGGCGGGGTCCCGAAGCTAGCTCCCATGTTGGCGCGGTGCCACATGTTAGTCTCGGTTCCGAAGCTGGCACCCATGTTGGCGCAGAGGCACACGCTGGCGGGGACCCGAACCTGGCTACCGTGTTTGCGGGGTCCTGAAGCTGGCTCCCGTTTTGGCGGAATTCCCCCGCTTTGAGCCACCCCAGCCCGAATCGGCTGTTCGGCCCACGAACGGTGAGGTGGTCAACGGACACTCGCTTCCTCTGCTCTTTGTGAGTACAAGTGACAAAGTGTGACTTTTCTTCTTCAGTCACACCTGGATTGCTCAAGCTCTTATAGAATCACATCCCTCGCAATTTCTTCGTTCACTGCTCTTGGTCTTCGCTGTTGAAACCCCAGCTCCCTCGAATGGCATATCTTCACCCTGAATCGGCACTAGCAGTGGCTGTTGCTGCTGCCGTTTGCTTTGGTGGCGCAGCCCAATATATTTGGGACGTTCCAAGCTGGCTCGTATGCTCGCCAGAAAGCTCCACTCCGTTCGAATGGCTGACGGAGTGGACGGATGCTGATGAAATCGAGTTGAGAAGTGGCTCTGTCAAGAGCAACTCAACTCAAAATGATGAGGACGAGCTGCTGCCGCTGCTGCTGCTGGCGGATTACGATCCCAGTGAGTTTATAACGACCGAATGGACGGCCGAGGATGAAGCTTACCTGAGGTCTGGTGCTCTCAACCGTCGTATTAGTGAAGATAGCTCCGAATGGCTGACAGAAAACTCGCAGGTGGACCCCTCTGAATTCATCACCAACTGGACGGACGCTGATGAAGCATATCTGAGAGACACGACTCTCAGGTGCTTCTCAGCACCGAGTGAGGGTGACAGGCTGCTGCTGTCGCCAAAGCTGAAGCCTATGACATCAGCTGCTGTGGCGTACAGGGTTGGCAGGTTTGCTGAAGCGAGCTGCAAGCGGGAAATTCGTGCTCCTCTGGGATTTTCCCGGTTGAGACCTGCTGTGGTCCGGGCTGCTGCTGCAGCTATGGGTGCTGTTGCTTCTGCTGTGGGTTCAGCTGCTGCCAATGCTGCTGCTACTATTGCTGCATCATCTGCAGCACCTTCCAAGTCGGCAGTCAAGGTTGCACCTTCCAAGCCAGCAGCAAACGCTGCTGCTTCCAAGCCAGCAACAAAGGCTGCTGCTTCCAAGCCAGCAGCAAAGGCCGTAGCTTCCAAGCCTGCAGTCAAGTCTGCAGCTCCCAAGCCTGCAGTCAAGGCTGCAGCTCCCAAGCCTGCAGTCAAAACTGCAGCTACCAAGCCTGCAGACAAGGCTGCAGCTCCCAAGCCTGCAGTCAAGGCTGCAGCTCCCAAGCCTGCAGTCAAGGCTGCAGCTCCCAAGCCTGCAGTCAAGGCTGCAGGTACCAAGCCTGGAGTCAAGTCTGCAGCTCCCAAGCCTGCAGTCAAGGCTGCAGCTCCCAAGCCTGCAGTCGAGCCTGCAGCTCCCAAGCCTGCAGTCAAGGCTGCAGCTCCCAAGCCTGCAGTCAAGGCTGCAGCTCCCAAGCCTGCAGTCAAGGCTGCTGTTCCCAAGCCTGCAGCCAAGGCTGCAGCTCCCAAGCCTGCAGTGAAACCAACAGCAGCCCCTGTTATGGCCAGAGCCAGTGCTGCTCGTGTGGCCCCCCTAAGGCAGGTACTGCAGAAAGGGTCGCAGGGAAGAACAAGGAGGACAAGTGGGTAAATAAGTCAGGCTGCACAAGCAGCCTCATAGAAACAATTATCAAAGATTCCTAAGTGGGAATAGATATTTGCTCAATGCCTTGTTGCACCATTGTGTACATATTTATGTTTCATGTATAGTGTAGATTAGAAACCAAATGTTGGGTTTCTGATAATGGCTGCGTGCTGCTGCATGAATAATCTCTATGTATTCTGAAGTCATTGAACATGTGTGATCCACATCCACATGCATTGAGTCACTTTCTGAGTTTGTGGATGAAATTTCACATTCACAAGCATATTTTGTGTTACTTTCTTGAGCATTGCGCTTTGAGACTCGCACGCTACTTGTGCCTTTCACTGCAGAGTGCTGAGGACTTCAAGTGCCATACCGTAATTCTCGTTTTCCTTGCATCTTACCTTTCCCACTCTCCACTCCGATTTTCCCACTTCCCACTATCAGTCATCTAATGCATATGTTCCCTGCTGGAGGGATAGGATTTTCTGGATTTCCGCAAATAAGGCATATGGTTCCCATGTTCCCTGCAGCAGGGACAGTCAATAATTCCCATGCATCAGTCCCATTTCCCATGCATCAGACATGCATCCGCATTTCTCATGCATAAGGCATCTCAGCCCCATTTCCCATGTATCAGGCATCTCACTCCCATTCCAATGCATCTCCCACTCCCATTTCCAATTTTGATTAATATGGCATATGGGACCTGGTTCCCATCTTTCATTCTGTAAGTGAAGAGTTTCAAAATTTTATGGGCTATGAGATCAGCTATGTGATTCGCATACCTTGTGCATGAGGAATCTCCTTCGCATTCCCATCCATCTATCATATGAATACCGTTTTTATGCTTACTTTTGTTCCCTTCCCACGTCCCTTGTAGCAAGCACCTGTTGCCTTCATTCCCCATGCATCAAGCCTGTTCTTTCCATTCCCCGTGCACAAGGTGCCGGATTCCCAATTTCCTAACATCAAGCATCTGATGTTCGTGTCTTGTTGATCATACATCTGGTTCCGTTTCCTGTGCATCGTGCAACTTATTCTAATTTCCCATGCATTCATCATGCATCAAGCACCTCATTTCCATTTCCACGCATCAGGCACCTCATTTCCATGCATCAGGCATCCCACTCCCATCTCCCATGCATCAGGCATCTCATTCACATTTTCCATGGGTAACTCATCTAATTCCTACTTCTCATGCATGCACAGGACATCTGACCTTCAACTCCCATCCATCAAGCATCTGATCTCCAAAACCCCATTCGTTGAGCACCTGAATCCCGCTTCCTAGTGCTCTAGGAAGCGGGATCTGCTTCCCTGTCCTATGCAGGCCAGGCTTATCGTTTGATTCTCGTTTCAAATGCATGATGCGTTTAACGGACTCACATATCCCCTCCATCAGGCATCTGATTCTGATCTCATGAAATATCCATCCTATTTTCCCCTCATTCTTGTTGTTCATGCGCCAAGGAACTGATTCCCACATCGCATTCATGCATGCTGCAGTAGCTGATCTTCATTTTCCATGCATCAGGCATCTGATTCCATGCATCATGTATGGGATTCCCATTTCCCAAGTAACAGGTGTGTGATCCCCATTCCCTAGACATCAAGCATGTGATTCCTGCCCGGTTCCAATGTTCCAATGTTCCAATGCGCATCGAATTCCGAATTCCTATTCTGCCCATCAAGCATCAAATTCCCATTTTCCATGCGCCAGGTTTCTGGTTTGCATTTCATATGCATCATGCGTCTCATTCATATTTCCATTGTCAGGCATTTGATATCGAATCCCATGCACTGCGCTTCTAATTCCCATCGGCCATGAATCAGCGTTTTGATTCCTATTTACGATGAAGTTTCCACATTTCATTGTATGAGGCCGCATGCGCCTCCACCCATGTTGTAAGACTCAAGGCCGGCCAGTTGGTGGAGCAGCAAGTGGATTCAGAGGGGAGTTCACCAGCAAGAGGCCGGCAGTGGGGACTGCAAGGGGGTGGGTGGGTGCGGGGGAAGGTCAGGTGAGGGCAGAGAACAGCTCGGTTGCTATTATATGGTGAGGTCAGACGATTGTTGGGTATGAGCTATTGAGATGCTCTGTTGTCAGCACGTGGTTCTTGTGCATTTGCAGCAGTCTGCAGAGCGCTTCAAATATCATGCTGGGCTGGGAGGGGTGTCATGGTGCCATGGCGCTTGAATATCATGCTAGGCTGGGAGGTGTGTCACGGTATTATCATGCCAACGCTAGAGGGGTGTCATGGTGCCCTGGCGCGTGACCCTCTGGCTGAGCTGCCATGAGCATCAGGCGGGTTGGACGAGTTGGTGAACACTCTTGAGGCTGCCGCTCGAGCCTGGCAGAAAGCACCAGATTGCCTTTTCCTTCTGCTTGTTGTTGAAACATTCCTGCCCTACGTCTGGCATCGAAATTACATCTCCTGTGCATCCAACATCAGGTTCTCATGTCCTGTGCATTCGACAACAGATCTTCATCGCGACGGTCAAGCTGGAAATTTTCCCCTGCATCGGTATATTCAGCAAAACAATCATGACCCTGTGCATCCGACATCAGTTTTCCATTTCCTGTGCATTCGATATCAGATGTTCATTCACTGTGTTCCCAGTTTCTTTGCACCAGTTCTGATTTCCCATGCATCAGGCTCTGACGTTTCGTTTCAAATGCGACATATCGCCTTTTTCATTTCTCATTCATCAGGCATCATCGCCACTTCTCATGCATCATGCATGCATCTGATTTCGGATACCAATATGGCGTCTGACTCCCATCTCCCTTGTATCAAGCATTGAACTTCCATTCCCCCTGAACTTCCATCTCATGCTCCAGCAGTGTGTTCTATGAGGTCAGATGCTCCACCCATGACCCATGACCTATGCCCCCGTTTACCTGCTTTCTCTTTTTCTCTTGTACTTACATTCTTTTCAATCTTCTCATTTTCTGGGATGAAAGTGCATAGAGCAGCGTCGTTTGTATGGCTTCCATTGGTTGAAGTTAATTGTCTTGACCTCGCTCACCCGTGCCAGAAACATGTGCCAGGATTGGCCTTGCTGAGTCACATGTGTGACATTGAGACAGGGTCAGGGAAGCTGATAAGGGGAGCTCATGTTATTTCAAAATATGACGTTACACAGCTCTGCTGTTTTGGCAACGATTCACTTGTATGCATAGAATATGGCCCATCTCTGTCAGTCTCACTGTCGCACTCATGGGGGAGCCAACAAGTTTTATGTCTTGCTGCAGCTGAACATTGTGTGTGGTGTGAATAAGTGTGTCGTGAGCTAGTGAAGTTTTGACTGGCCTTGCAATGCCAACATATTATTGTAAGTTAAATGTGTTCTGTTGATGTTGTATGTTTTAGAACGATCACAATCAATTCCCAATGTACAAAGATCAGAAATGACTTAGGGTACATTCCGCTGTGGACACATGTCCCAATCGATGTGTCCCAATCGTTTCTACCGCACTGCATCGTATTACACCAAATTGCACCCTAGTCTCGAAATTTTCGCGTCTCTGGTTTAGTTCGGTTCGGAGCGGTACACTCGATTGGGACACATCGATTGGGACATGTGTCCACAGCGGAATGCGCCCTCACTTCACACGAATACTTGTGAAATAGAGTTGCATAAAATTTCTGGAAAACTTATATTCTTTTTTGAACAGCTGGTCGTGCTGTAATGGGTATAGCACCTAGGGTCTCACATCTCACCATCCCTGCCGCCCTCGCTGACCAAACACTACACAGTGTAGATTTACTGCCGGAGTATGTAGGGCGCCCAGAGGTCGCATGAATAACATGGCTCTTGGTCCCTTTCGTCAGCCACCCTCACCTTCCCTTGTCTTATCTGTCGCACCGCCGCTTATCTGTCACGTGACGCGGCATGTCATGAGTGGATCCACGTCGGAGGTGCGCTTTATGTGGTTCAGGTCAATAATGTCGGTGCAATCATGTGCATGCGCGGTAATGTCGGTGCCATTGACGGTTCCGGAAACGTAGAGTGTTTCCAGCCTTTCGTTTGCATCCCAGCCGCTCCTTTTCCTTCCCCGCCAGCTCATTCCGCGTCATCCACGTGATGCGCTGGCAAGGAGATGTCTTGGTCGCTTAATCCAAAGGCTGAGGTTCCGTTGTTGAAGTTCTAGATTGGTTCGTGAAGATCCAAAGGCTGTCGATCGAGCTGATCCATTATAAACGCGCTGGCAACCATCGCTAACATTTCGGAAGGAGCGTGGGGCTCCGACATCCGGGGATCGAGCCTAAGAAGGCTCCCACATTGGCGGGATCCCGAAGCTAGAGCCACACCGAACCCATTCCGAACCGCGCTGCCTGGTTGTGCGGCCTACGTAAGGTAAGGAGGCAACAGGCAGTCGCCTCGCCTGGCTGTGAGTTCAAGTGACCAAGGCAATGAGTATTCCTCTTCAATCACGCATCGATTGTTCGAGCTTTGTTTGAGTCACATCTCGTGCGATCTATCCACCTACTGCTAGAACCTATTGTTGGATTTTTTGTCGAAACTCTTGCTAGATCATTCCAGCTCCTTACATCGAATGGCACTTATCCACCCTGAGTCCGCGCTTCTTGTTGCCGTAGCTGCTGCCGCTTGCTTTGGCGACGCTGCTCAATACATCTGGGACGTTCCGAGCTGGCTCGCCTGCTCGCCAGCAAGTTCCACTCCGTTTGAATGGCTGACGGAGTGGACGGATGCTGATGAAATCGAGTTGAGAAGTGTCTCTGTCAAGAGCAGCTCGGCTGGGAATGATGAAGATGAGCTGCTGCCGTTTCTTCTGCTGGCGGATTACAACTTGGTGGACCCCAGTGAGTTTATCACTGCTGAATGGACGGCTGAGGATGAAGCTTACCTCAGGTCTGGTGCTCTCAACCGTCGGATTAGTGAAGATAGCTGCGAATGGTTGGGTCAGAATGCGCAGGTTGACCCTGCTGACTTCATCTCCGAGTGGACGGACGCTGATGAAGCATATCTGAGAGACACGACTCTCAGGTGCTTCTCAGCACCGAGTGAGGGTGACAGGCTGCTGCTGTCGCCAAAGCTGAAGCCTATGACATCAGCCGCTGTGGCGTACAGGGCTGGCAGGTTTGCTGGAGTGACGAGCAAGCGGGAATTCCGTGCTCCTTTAGGCTTTTCACGGTTGAGACCTGCTGTGGTCCGGGCTGCTGCTGCAGCTATGGGTGCTGTTGCTTCTGCTGTGGGTGCTGCTGCTGACGCTGTGAGTGCCACTGCTGCCAATGCTGCTGCTGCTATTGCTGCAACATCTGCAGCACCTTCCAAGCCAGCAGCAAAGTTTGCACCTTCCAAGCCAGCAGTCAAGGCTGGAGCTCCCAAGCCTGCAGTCAAGGCTGCAGCTCCCAAGCCTGCAGTCAAGGCTGCAGCTCCCAAGCCTGCAGTCAAGGCTGCAGCTCCCAAGCCTGCAGTCAAGGCTGCAGCTCTCAAGCCAGCAGTCAAGGCTGCAGTTCCCAAGCCTGCAGTCAAGACTGCAGTCCCCAAGCCTGCAGTCAAGGCTGCAGCTCCCAAGCCTGCAGTCAAGGCTGCAGCTCCCAAGCCTGCAGTCAAGGCTGCAGCTCCCAAGCCAGCAGCCAAGGCTGCAGCTTGCAAGGCTGCAGTGAAACCAACAGCAGCTCCTGCCACGGCCAGTGTAAGTGCTGCTCGTGTGGCACCCCTAAGGAGGCAGTGCAGAAGGGGTCGCAGGGAAGAGCAAGGAGGTCAAGTGGGTAAATTACTCAGGCTGCACAAGCAGCCTCACAGAAACAATTATCCGAGATTCTTTGGTGGAAATAAAGATTTGCTGGATAATTTGTATGTATTTATGTACATTGTAAATTTCTTCCATGAATATGTGAATTTTAACCCATTTGGTGAACATATCTTCTGCATTGTTCAGCATCTAGTGGGGTCCAAAAGTTGAGTACAAATCTTTTGAATATGAGGAGTCCACTTCCAGTTTGATATATCTTCTCTTCACCTTCATTAGAGTTTCTTGGGCCTGATTTCAGTGTGCTCCTGTCGCTGGGGAATCCTGAGGGACTTTGAGTCCAGGCTCTGAATTCCCATTTCCCATACATCTCACCTTTTCGGTTTTCAAAAGTTGGCCATTTCATTCCTGTTTCAGATGTTCAGGCATGAGCTTTTTTCATTTCCCATAAACCAGACATCTTTCCATGCATTAAGCGTTTGGTTCCCATAATCCTGTCCATCAAACATCTGATCTCCATTTCTCATTCACCTGCCATATGCTCTTTTGTGATTCGTGCATTCGGCATTCGAGTTTTTACTTTGATGTATCAATTATCCAATTACCATCCTACATGCATCAGGCATGTGATCCCCATTTCCAATGCATCATGCATTGAATTCTCGTTTCCCATGCATCAGGCATTGGATTCTCCTGTTTCCCATATATCTGGCATCCAATTCCACTTTCCATACATGAAGCATGTGTTTTCCATTGTCTGTGAATATAGCTTCTGATTCCCATTTGCCATTCATCAACCATGTGATTTCCATCATTTAAATTTGTTTTTCCATGCAAAAAATACCTGGTCTCCAGGTGGAAATCAGAGCTGGATGTTTTGTTGGATATTTGTCTACATGTTCATCTACAGGTATAATGTTTACGTCAACCATTACTTGGGATGATGATGCTGGTTGCAGCAGGGTTGTTATGCTGGTTTATCGACAGCCTTCCGCGCGACATCTTTCATTGCCCTCCTCTTTCTGTGATGCACTCGCCATTCAATTGAGGATCTTAATTACGGTTCGGGTATGCTCCGCACTGCACTCACTGTGTTCATTTCACATGCATCTGTTTGAAGGTGATCTCCTGTGCAATCTTTAGGCATCCTGAACTTTAGCTTCGCAATTTGCCCCAGTTTCAAGCTATTGCTTTGTTTGACGTGTCGGTATTCTTCAGTGTCTTAGGGAACGTTCCTGTGGGGACATTTGTGTCACAAAGACAAGGTACCGCTCTGTACCAAACCGAACCCAAGTTCGAAATGTTTTAACAAAGCGGTTAGGTACGGTACAGAGCAGTACCTTGTTTTTGTGACACAAATGTCCCCACAGGAACGTTCCCTTACCCCTCCCATTGTTGTGTGCAAGTCGTTTGTGCTTTGACAGGTGTTACAAACAGTTACAAGATGATGTGAAGCGTGTTGCGGACAAGTACACTGTGCTATGAGGCAGATAGATGTTGCTGACAGGTTTTCTTGGCCTTGAAGGGTGTTAGTACATTACTACACTAAATGCTCTGAAAAGGTCCATCATGGGAAATGCTGATGATATCCTCACTGTTGAAATGAGAATACGGACAGGTACTATGTTGTCTGAAGGGTGTGTGGGAGTGTGGGTATGAGGGCTCTATGCCAGCCAGCCTATCTGCCTGCTGAAATTGTGTCTGCGTGTTTTGATCGCATGTTCTGATCGCATGTGCATGAAGGCATGTGCTTGAAGTCATGTGCTTGACAGCATGTGCTGGAAGGCATATGCTTGAAGGCATGTGCGTGCATGGGGGTGTGTGAAGACATGCGCTTGAAGGCACATCCGAGCGTGCAGTGCAGAGGCATAACATGAGAGCATGCATGGCCTGTGACGTGAAGCTGGAATCATTACCATTATGGTTTATGTACGGTAATGGCACTGATTGAAAACTAGTGTACGGTAATAGATTTTCACTGCAATCCACTTGAAGGGCATCAGTCACACTAATTTCAGAACCCTGGCTCCAGATTTCGCACTAGCTAGTGTATGCAAGCGTTCTTCCATGGGGGCAAGTACCAATTGACAGTCTGATGTCATGAGGTACATAAAACCTCCACTATTGTTACACTGTTGCCCTGAGAGTTTGGATGAACCATGAGTACTATACCATCTCATATATTCCAAGATTTCGAGTCATGTCAACCATGACTCGGCACCTACCGGTACATCAATTCCAACTCCTGCTGTCTACCCCGGTTGCTCCTCTATATACCGTATCTACAGAGCAAGTGCCGCCAGAGACGAAGTCGCAGCTTGAGTGTGACGGACAGGTAAGGCGAGGTCGGGTAATGGCCAGGAGGAGAGTGGAGGAAATGTGAGAGTGTACGGGGAGTGGAGGTAATGTGGAGGAGGTAAGACGAGGTTAGTCAGACATAAGAAGGGTAGGTCTGGGCATGCAGCTGGGCGAGCAGGCAGCATGGCGTCACACTCCACCTCCCTCGCCTCTGGAATAAGTTGGTTATTGAAGAATATCAAGAACTGGCTTCTGAGTTGACTCAAAAGTCACCTGGTCAGACGAATGAAAGGTAGGTCTGGGCTTGCAGCTGGGCGAGCAGGACCTGCAGCATGGCGTCACACTCCACCTCCCTCGCCTCTGCCTTCTGTGCTCTCCGCTCCTCCTCCTGCCACCACCAGCGCCAGCAACAAGAAGAGGCACAGAAAAGGGAGTGTGTGAGGCATAGTCAGGAGACTGAGTTTACTCGCACTTTACTAGGACTAACACTTTCCGTGCTCTCTACTCCTGGCAGAGCCTCCATTACGAGCATCTACATACAGCGAAGGGCACAGCATGTGCACCTTGACGAAGCAACTTGCAACAGCAGCAAGCAAAGGCACAAGTAACACACAGCAAGCAAGCGCAAGCAGCAGCAACTCTCACCAACCTTGTGGCATAACTGTGCTCCATCCGACGAAATCACAAGCCAATGCATTCTCACATGACATGCATGCACTAGCAACTTGGACCTCCTGTGAATGTGTCATCACACAATCAAGCCCCATGCCATAAAATCTCATCCACACCATCATACCCAACCCCTCCCCCCCCCCCCCCCCCCCCCCCCCCCTCCTCCCACCATCACTACCTCACGCCACTTGACGTCTTCAGCCAGTCGCCGCTTCTCCTGCTTCTCCAGTCGCTCAATCCAAGCCTCGCCGCTCTCCTTCCCCCGCACCTCCACCCTCTCGCCCTCATCGCCCCACTGCCCCTCCAGCAGTGCATGCTGCTTCAGCAGCGCTCCCTGCACCTCCCACATCTTATCCAACCGCTTCTTATCTACCTTCATCCCTAACCACCCCTCGCCCAGCTTTCGCCGTATTGACTCCTTCTCAGCATCCCCCCTCGAATCCACTCGCGGCCTCCCTGCACCTCTGCCTGCTGCGCTTGCCCCTGCACTGCCACGCCTTCCCCTTCCCCCCGCCTTTCCTCCCTTGCTTCCTCTCTTCCGCTTCTTGCCTGCTTCATCTCCCTCCTCCCCTTCCTCCTCCCCATCGTCCCCCTCCCCCTCCCCGTCCTCCTCCTCCTCTTCCTCCTCCTCTTCCTCCTCCTCTCCGCCTTCCTCCCCCTCCCCGTCCTCCCCCTGCATCCCAAACAAGCCATCCGAGCCAAACAGCGAACCCCCTCCGGCAGCAGCCCGTGCCGAGCCTGCAGGTCCGGCGCCTGCCGAGCCTGCAGGTCGGGTGTCCACAACGCCATGGCCCAGGGCGGCCACTCGAGCAGCCTGCTCTGCGCGGATCTTGAAGATGACGGTCAGCTCGTCAAAGAACGGACACGCCTTGCCCTGCCTCTCTGACAGCTCCATGCTCTGGAAGGGGTAGTGGGAACGGGGGAAGAGGGGGGAGGGGGGCGTGGGGAGGGGGACAGGGGGAGGGGGGGCGGGGGAAGGGGCGCGTTCACGGCCTGCTCGGCGCGGATTTTGAAGATGACGGCTGTGAGCTCGTCAAAGAAAGGACACGCCTTGCTCCTCCTCTCTGACAACTCCATGCTCTGGCAAGAACGGGGGGAAGAGGGGATACGGAGGACGGGAGGAGGGGAGGAGGGGAGGAGGGGAGGAGGGGAGGAGGGGAGGAGGGGAGGAGGGGAGGGGAGAGATGGATGTGGGGAGGGGTTGCACTCACGGCCTGCACCGCTATGTGCTTGATTGAAGTCGCTACATGGTCGCCAGCTCATCACGGAACAGCGATATGCCCTGCTCGGCCGCTCCTATATTCCATCCATGCTCTAGCAATCGGGCACACGCAGGAGCGAGGGGGAGGAGCGGAGGGAGCGGGAAAAACCAAATGAAGTGCATTCGTTTAGAGTGCCTCCGTTAGTGCGTATTACACTCGTTATTAGCACAGCGCGTCACCTTGTAACGGTTGAAGAGCACGGTCCACTTGGCCTTGCATTGCACCATGGATCGATGATACCCCTGCTTCTTCATCTCGGTCGAAACCCACTCCCACATGCGCTTCCCGCCAAAATTCACCGCATCGCCATCCTCGTCATCATCACTGGCGTTGCCGGCCTTGGCGTTTATTGACCAACTCGTTTCGCGCTCCACGCGTTCCCGCAGCGCGATCAACGCGCGCGACTCGTCAGCAGACCATCGCTCCATTGATTCTCGACAGTGACTATAACGAGGACAAGTAGAGCAGGCTGGAGCAGGTCGGTTGGCAAACTGTCACATCGCGAAAAAGGACTTGCCAGTAGGCTGCTGAAAAGTTGCAGAAAAGTAACTCGGCGGATACTTTGGTTTTGCAACTTCGCAGTGATGGACAACAGTTGCAGAAATGCGAGTGACTGCAGAGTTGACAAAAAGTTGCAAAAAAGTTGCAACCCTGCAACTGTTTCGCAACTCCCTCGACACAATACTGCAAACATGCGGACACATTTGCGCCACCTTCCGCAAGCATTGCAAACGCAAACAACATGCCGCGCACCTGCAGCCTGTTTGCAGAAACATCACTCCTCGCAAAGCGCGTACCCGGTTACAATGTGGCGCCACCGTGGCACAATGAAACGGTGGCACAGCATGCCCGGTACGGTTGCCTGCCGAAACGTACACCACTCGTGCGCGCGCAAGTGTTGAATACAGACTGGCCCACCCCCTAGTAACCCCACTTCGCCCACCAATGCAGTTGCATCGCGGAAGCCCTCGTGGACCAATCGCGCGACGCCCCAGACCCAGCAACGGCCTATCGCATACCGCCACTGAACACCACCGCATGCGCGACGGGAGCCACTTGAACGGAGGTGCATGCCCGAGCCCTGTGTGCCTGCCCAATAACGCAATTGCCACACCGTAACCCTATCACCTCCACTGTCCCTATGATTGGCTCCAAACACCGTCGCCCGCGAATTTCGCGTCATCGGGGGCCCCCCCTCTTCCGCACACTTTCCGCGCCCTGCCCAACCTGCGCCCACTACGAACATTACCGGAATTTGCCGCAGCGTTACCACCCCTAAGTACACACAATCTGGATCGTAGCACACCCGTGCACCCTCTTCATCCTACGTCCACACGGGCAATAACCCGGGGCACACGGCGTGAATACTAGCCGTCGATCTCACCGGAGCGCTCTTTACGCCCACCATTGGATGGCGCACTGTAATGCATCCCGCTTGCGCGAAATGTATGCGTTACTGCATTCGTTTTCCCGTTTTGTGGTAGCCATTACTAGGAACAGTTCAAAAATTATGCACTAACACAACACATACCACACCATATCCAAACACCACAACGTGCCATCCTACAATTACAAACCCATTAATAGCCACACCAACACTACTGAGCAAGCCCAGAGCCACGTCACTTGACGTAAAACCATTAGTTATTGCCCGCCTGCAACGATAACTTTCAAACCCTGTGTGCCTTAACCTCCCACTTCTTGGGCAGCTAATCCTCTTCCTCCGCCACAAGTCGGATGCGATTGCAACGCCCTCTCACGACAGCCCCTGCCTCAGCCCGCTTACAGGGAAACTGATGCTCTATCATCAGCCACTGGTGCCCTATGCGCATACCGGCCGGGAACCAGGTGCTCAAGCCCATCCGACGACAGCATCAACCCATGTTCCCCCCACACCCACGCCGCCTCGTCTGCATCGTACGTTGGCTAGAAATCCTGGATCGCTTGAGCCACTGCCGCAGCGGCTACCTCCTGCAGCCCGTTCACCACCTGCGCGTTGCCGCCTGCTGAATTTGACAGACGCCCCTTGCGCTTGTCCCAGTTCAGGATGGTGTCCGTCACCTGCGTGGACCAACAAGCATCTCGGGCACTCGCATGAGCATGTTCACAATCCCTGAAGTTGCAACTATAAGTGATGCAACTTACCACGTGCTCGAGCCACGCCAACTGGTACAGCTTCACCTTCACTGTCCCTGTGATCTTCTTTGGCCGGAATGCGGTGGCGGCGCACGCGGTGAATGCCCCACTAGCAAAAATCATCCCGGTCTTGCTCTCGCTCCAGGTTGACAGTGTTAGATCCTCTGCACACACCATCCGCCAACGCAACATCAGAACAGCAAAACTCCCGCCGAAGGGATGGCTCCCCGGAGTCCCGACCTCATCGTACCGTTGACGTCGTCCAGAACGCGATAGCGAATCCGCACCTCCGCGGCCTCCCTGGCCTCCTTGCGTCTCCACGGACTCTTCGCATCCCGCTCGTCGCGCCACAGTCCAATGCGCGGCAGCGCAATGTCTCGTACACGGCCTGCAACCTCCGTCTTCCACTGGCTCAGACTCTTGTTCAAGTCATCGCGTCGCCCTTTGTCTGCCGCCAACGCGACAGCAGCAAACTTCAGCGTCAGCCGTGGCGTGACCCAGCATAACCCCAGTGTCTTGTCGTAGCTGCTGGGGTAGAATGTCATAGCATCATTACCCCGCTCGATAAACAGGTACTCCCGCACAAAGTCGCAGTGCTTCTGCCAGAGCAACCGCATGAGACAATGGACCCTTACAAACACCATTAGATACAAACGGGGACTCCCCCAAACGACATACGCTAGACACGCAGGTATATAGACAGGACCGCACTTCGCAAACCTCACCTTCCACGCCTTGCCCGCCGGCATAAAGTCAAATGCCTCCTGGAGTATGGGAGAGCTCGCCTCTATCATATGGCGCCTCTTGCGCACACGGCGGACCGGCGCGTGCTCCGCTTCCGCCTCCACATCATCCCCCTCCGCGGATGAAGCGTCCTCGGAGCCTGAATCGACCCGCCGGCGCTTGCTCAGAGGCCCTCTCTTCACCGCGCGCCCGCTCCTCCCTCTGACATCTCTGCCTCTTGTTATGCGTCCTGGGATCCTGTGCGGACAGCAGCAACGCCTCCAGGCGCGCAATCCGCCGTTCGCCGTCGTCTCTGGCCACCTTCAGGGCCTCGAGCTCGGCGCGGCTAATGACGACGTTGTCGTTAGTTGACGTCTCCTCACGCCGAGAACCACTTGCCGGCTGCCCTGACACGCTCGGCATCGCCACGAAAGGGTTGTCCGGCACCGAAGGCCTCGGCGCCTTCGCCGCCGTGTCGTGCGCGGCCGGGTTCTCGTCCGCCATAACCGACGCGACCGCTTTGGAGCGGACAGGAACATCCTCGCCTCCGCCGTCGCTGCCGACATCCTCATCTCCTGCGCCGACGCTTGACGAAACCGCCGCCTGCGGCGTCACTTGCGATGCTCCCTGTGCCGCACTAGCCACCCCTGATCGCGGGTGTAACAACGCATACAGCCGCCATGGTTACGACGTCAGCATATCGCATAACAATGACATAACAATGACATACTCGTGTAGTGAGCAACAGTACCCACACAGTCCCCCCCAGTCCTTGCAAAACCGATACAAAAATTTTACCTGCGACTGGGACACACTTCTGCTTCGTAATCCTCGGACGCTTGAAATGCCCCGCATTCCCGCGCACACATTTCGGCTCACGAGAACGTTTACCAGGCAGGTGATACTCGTTGCGGAGATACGCTGGTGTGCGCACCAGCCGCTGTGAGCGGCCTGCTGGCAGTTCTTCCGACGTTCCCAAGGAAGTTTCCATTCCTGAGATGCAAACCGGACCTCCTACGGGATCCGAACACAATTTGACAGAAGTATCCGCATTCCTACAAGAGCCACTTCTAACGCCCTATGCCAGGTCCCGCAATCACGCTAGCCAGTCCCGTTTGTTGCTCCGGATTGCAAGTGACCCCCGGGCCATGTGTGAGCATGTCATTGGATCTCGCGATATCCCTCCACCCTTGGTAGACAAACCCAACAGCCTATCACACGGTTGTGTAGCATCCCGCATATGCTCGTGGTGTTCGTTATATGCAACAGCCGAACCCAACTAACGTATACAGTGACTTATTTCATTGCACTACACAATTACAACTTATTTCACTGCTAACGACGACACGAATGCACCACAGAATCAGCCCTCTGTCACCCCTTCAGGGTCAACATCAAACATTGCCTCCTCAAAGGCATCCCCCAGCGACACGCCTGTATGTATACCCTGTTCTGCCACTCCGTCCAGTGTATCCGCCTCCTCCTCATTGAGCTCATTCGGCGTTCCCCTCCCAACCTGCGCCTCAGGAACACCCTTCTTCACCCCGCCCATCTCAATCTCCGTATCCACCTTTTTGGCGGCGCCTCCATGCGCATCCGCCGCCTGATCATCCTGTGAATCGGAGTGCGTTTCCCCCTCCCCGCCTGAGTCCTCCTCCGGACAGTCCGCCAGTGCCGTCTCCCACTCTGTCCATCGAAACCACTGTCTGCCCCTTACCAGCCTCTTGACTGCGGACAATGTGCACCCCTTCAGCAGCCCCCTCTCCTCATCCGACAGCTCCACTGTCCCTGACACACGTCGCCCCTCCTTGACCACGTGCACAGCTGCTGCGTACGCAGTGGCTGCCTCCAATTCCTTGTTGTACGCACCCAGCCTCATCTGGGTGCGCTTGGGCTTATCCTTCTCCCAGAACAGTATCTTAGCGCTCCACCTCCCCCGTTTCTCTTTCCGCACACCCTTCCATTTGGAGCTCCGACCCTGTCGATTACCCTTGCTTTTGCTAGCGGGGACGGCGCCCTCAGCATCACTCCCGGGCGAAGGAGTGTCGTCTCGTTTCCTCTTTGCCGGCATAGCCAATACCACGGGCTTCGTCCCACCTGGTTGAACGACCGTATGCGCTGCCTCATGCGTGAAGGGCACACACACCGGGGCTGCCTTCTGCGACCACAACGGCTTCGCCGGCACGGGCAGCGGGGACGGGCAGGGATGTACCACCCCTAGGTCGACATTTGTGGTGCCAGCACCACCCTGGCCAACACTCACAGGAGGGTCTCCTTTAGAACCGGGGCTGTCGGGGGCTCCTGGCCGCGCGCCTGCACGTGGGTTGGGCGTGGACGGTGCAGTGGACCCACTGCACCCAGGTGTCGCCGCTTCCCCATCAGAAGCTTGCTGCTGCAGGACGTGGGCAGCTCCAGCAATGAGCTGGTCGACACTGTACCCCATGGCCGCTCCAACAGCTGTGACAGCTGCCTTCCAGATCGTCAAGTCCCGCTTCATACTGTAGTGCTCCACCTGCATCCGTGTTAGCTTCGTGTTGCCATCCTCCGCACCTGAATCGACTACCGCCCCATGCTTCGCGACCCTGGGGGCGGGTTGCCTCGGGACCACCACTCCCAGCCTCGCCAGCGACGGTATAAGGTCTTCCGCCGCATGCATGCATAGGTCCACCCGCATGTCCCGCCGCATCTCCAACGCACTGACGCCCCCCAAGTACAGGTAAGATCGTAGTGTCTTGAAGTCAGTGTCCACCAACACCTTCAGAAATTGGCACACAAAGATGCCACAATGATGCGTGTTGTCCTGCTGCTGCACCTGATGCTTCTGCACGCACGTAACGTACCACGTAAAAGAACACAAAATTATAGATGTGAAGATGTATGGCATGTGCGTCGACACGGATTACTAGCAGGAGAAGCACACACCTTCATCGGAATGGGTTTCGCCTCCTTCAGATTTGCAACAATCGTGGCTTCATCGCACTCCGGGTGTAAGTCCTTGGCGGTTAGCTCCAGAAACCTGGGACGGCAACAACGAAAAGGGTGAGTTGGGGTTCAGCGTGTGACACGTGAGATACAATCACGAGTCTAGATGTGCAGTCAGTAACATACAGTTTGACGCGATCAAACACAGATGGGTCGTCACGGTGCGTGCCGTAACTGTCGAGTAAGATCAACTCCAAAGGGTCAGTGGCTTCATCCGTGGTGGCGCGTAGCAGCCGCTTTGGGGACGGCACGACCATAAGCGAGTAGTGCGAACTGCAACGTGGCAAGGGTATGGGGATTGTTAATCGGTTGTGGCAGTAGATGAACACTTGACAATCGGCTGCACCACGCCTCTAACCTCTGGTGCTCACCTTTTGAAGATCGGAACGGCCAAGAAGTCCACGTCAAAGATTCGAGAAGAGTTTCCCATAGTGTAAGGCTTCTTGAACGAGTTGCAGTAGTCAAAAGCCTTGCTGTCGACGGCGGCCCATGTTGAGCCGTTGGGCGTCGTGGGGCACCGAATGCTCAGTAGCCTGCACACAGTCCGGTCCACAAACCGTGATGGTGCGGGTACACAACGGGGAACATTAAACCATCGACCGACATGTTCACGTCCTAGTTAACGCTCGGTGTTACACTCACACGTTGTGAAAGTCAACGATGGCGTCGGTGATACATTCACCGTCGGCGATGGTGACGATGTCCGAAGCTTCCACGACACAACCAACGCCGTCCGCGTTGAATAGCGTCAGGTGTTTCATGTTCTCGGGGCGTTTTGCTGTGCGGAGGCGATAGACAAGGTCGTGAGGCTCCGGGAGGTCCGCTTCCGTTTCCAGCGTCGTCTTGTATACCTGCGTAGGACCGTCCCCGCCTTCGGTCTTCAAGCCTTCATTCTTGGCAGGGGTTTCAGTTGTCGTTTGTCGCCTGCCGCTCGGAGGGAACGCACTATTGGTCGGACCTCCATGACATCTCCGTCGCTAGCAGGGTTGTCTTTCTTAGCACCGCGCTGAGATCGTTCCTTAGAAACACACTGCTTGTCGCGGGCACGCCCAAGAGGGGACATGTCGGATCAAAAAGCAGGAGCGAAAGGTAATCTAAGCGATGGAAATGACAGAGTATGCGCCGACGTCTAACTTATGTTGGCCAAATGCCAGTACACTGGTGCGCAGTGTCGGCCTGGCCTCGGAAGTGATGTGATGGATCCGTAAGATTTGTGGCGGGAAAACCTAGAAGCATGACATGTGGCGCGAAACCATGGCATGCAGATCACGCTGGCATGCACGAAAGGTACCCTGTATGGTGTAGGCTGATTTGCGCATAACGGAGGTCAAGCTACTCGATTGCAAATTATCGATACGTAAGAGAACGGATACCCGACAATAGCGTGATCCGATACTAGCATCCAACCAAATCATGTTGTGCAGTGATCCCATTTTGCGCATAGCTCGCGTTTGCAAAGTAAGCTCAAGCACACCAGTAACAGCGGTCGAATTTGACGGGTATCGTGTGAGGGCGAGCTCACCTCACACAAAAGTCCTCAACAAGTGAGGTATGTTCCTTTAGGGTTTGCGGGGGGTATCATGAGTGGCAACGTGTGCGGAGGATGCAAAAGAGCATTCCGCGACGACAACAGGCTGCAATCGCACTTGTCATCCAGCGATGCCTGCCGTGAGAAGATTTTAGGGCGGGGGAAAATCCTCCTAGCAGAGGCATACCTCGAGGCACGACAGGCATTTTTTCGCGATGCATCTAGTACTCCCGGACCGGGCAACACCAGAACGGGCGGCCAGAGTGAGAGGTCGTCAGAGAAGCGCAGTGCTCCTCCGACCGCCGCTGAACTAGAGCACAGCGATGATGACGAGCACTCCACCTGTAGTGATCAGAGTTCTGACGGGGAGATTTTTGACACCCTGACTGCGATATATCTCTTCATCCGAGACGCCGACCTATCACGGCGCGAAGTGAACCGTCTTCTGCACATATTCAGAAACCCTAGATTCAACCTGCGTGCATTGCGGCGCTGGCGCAATTGGCTAGACGTGCGGAGATGGGGGGAAGCCAGGGCGCCTCCGGACATGGTCCCGTGGCTGTGCGAAGAGATCGTGGTCAGAGACCTCGAGCATGTGGCCACACCTCGGACAATGGAGTCGGAGATGCACGTGCTACGCAACATGCTTGCGTGCAAGACCTTGACAGCTGCGGAGGAGATTCAGACCGAGTGGTCAACTCATCCCGTGGAGGTGCGTCCCTAGTGGGGTGGGGGCTGTCGTGTTGTCCTACACATGCTGTAATTCGCAACATGATCTGAGATTGTGTCTCCCCAAACGTGCAACAACCACCGGCAGTGCGTACTCTCGCGGTGGAACTTCTCGCACACGATGGGGAAACCCGTTTGGGGCTTGCGCGGCCGACATCATGCACGTGCTGGATTCGGGGATGGCATTGCACATGCTGGAGAATCACATCGCGGTGCTAAGCAAGCCTGAGCGGCGTGATGTTGAGAGGTGAGTAGGCCCGGGTTGCCACGTACGTTAAGCACCTCGGGTCTTGTGCACGTGAGACCAGTATGATGGCAAACCCGTATATGTGCCTATGCGCGTTCCCACCGTTGCTTCAGGCGCAAGAAGACAACCAAAGGAGAGACCCCGAGTGTCATCTTGCGACTCCCTGGAGGCAGCTCCTACTTCATGAGCGGCGCGAACTATGCCGCCTTTGAACACCGCAGCATGATGCAGGTCATGCCCATCCTGGTGGCGGACAAGTCAGCCCTGCGTTCGGGAAAGGAAGGCGAGTTGGCCGCACTGCGCGTGCGTGCCTTCCGGATGTACGCCACCTTCTACAAGGCATTTCTGGGGGTCAGCGCACACACGGAGGCCACGCTCGCAACCGCACGGGCCCACGCCATCAAGTATGTCGGATGGGAGTTGACGGGGTGGGGGGTGTGGAAGGCAAAGGAAACACGCTTAGCTCTTCGGGAGGGTTGTAGTTTCTGGCCATTGCAACACCGACTGAAGCGTGTGGTCATGCGATGCACTGCACCACAGGTTGGTGGAGATCCTGCCACAGGCATACCCGGACCACGCATCGCATTGGCGCTTTCCCAAGATCCACCTGATTGTCCACTTGCTGGACAATGTGATCTGGCGCGGCATGCCGCACCACTACAGCACGGAGATGTGGGAGCATACCCACAAGGGGATGGTCAAGAACCCCGTCAGGGGCGGCAACTGGAAGGACATCCCCAGACGCATCGTGGAGGAGGAGGTGCAGAGGGAGATCTGCAGGGAGGTGGCACAGGACGCGGGTGGTGGGCGACAGTATGCGACAGCGCTGCGCGAGGTGAGCCTATTTGGTGCAGATCCCATCGTAGGCCGTCCGAAGGTGACCCTTTGCCTTATCGCGCAGCCTTGGTTTTTGACAATGTCCCCTTACTCCCATGCACAACCACACCCGCAGGCCGTGGAGACGATGAAACCCGTGCTCACGAGGAAGGGTCGCACAATGCGGCCGGCGGAGGAGGGCGACGCTGTGATGGGAACCTACCGCACGGCACTGGGCCACCTCATGAATGCGCTGCCGGGGAGCATGGTGGCTGCATCCATCACGGCATCCGCGATCGTGGTGAGTACGCGTCCTGTTGTTGTATCCTTCACTTCAGGTTGCCATACAGGAAGTGCTTATGCCCCTATACGTGCCCTTTGTCTGCACACAGAAGAACGACATTCACCTCCCTCTGACCCCCTTCATGCAGGCCCATACCGCGGTGGCGATTCCACGCACCAAAGGAGGAGCTCTGGTCTCCAAGGGCGCGTTCGTCAAGGCAAGCCCCAAAGAGAAGTGGTTCACGGACTTTGCAGTGAAGTCTCCCAAGAAGGAGGAGTGGTATGCCAAGGCACTGTGCATCTTCAAGGCTGAGACCGCAGAGGGCGACCGGAAGGGGTTTGTGTACGTGCGGTGGTATGAGAGGGCAGGCATTTGCCCTCTCACCACCTGCGTGCAGCTGACCCCGTCGCGCAAGGATACAAGGCACGCAGTGATTGCTGTGGAGAGCATTGAACGCGTTGTGCACATTTGTCGCTCGTTCAGCAACCCCGCGGTGTTGCTGCTGAACAAGTTCTTGCTGTGTGAGTGATTCATTGGTCGTGGCGTATGCGTCGGACGCCAGGACGGGAAGGGTGTGCTTATGTGTGTGCTGTCTGACCGGTCGACACAAACCTGTGACTGACATGCAAGTAGTATGAGTAGGCCTTAATCACGTGCCCCGCACGCTGTGTGCAATTAGTCACACCAATGCGCCAGTACGGTAGTTAGTCGAGGAGTCTGAACATAGGTGGAGTTGGTTTCTGTAGTTGTTAAATGGACAACCTAGTTATACACATTTGGTGTATCCGATCCTCCCGTGAGTGGACATGGGGTATGCTGTGCCGCGTATGCCGCCAGCATACAGTATCGCACTGTACAGAACTGCAACACTTTTGCGCGTTCGGGTTTCAGTGTACCGGGGCGCATGTGTCTGCCACGACGGACATGCGGTGGGGGTTGGAGACTCGGTTGGGAAGTGGTCGATATCCGAATGCCGGTTAGCGATTGGTGCGCAGTTCTGAGTAATTGGTGGATACAGTTGGGTGGTGTTTCTGGAGCAATCGCTTTCAGGGTACGGGAGCCGGATGATATGCTGAGGTGGCACTTGAGTGGCCACCCTGGCCCCAACCAGGGATGTGTTGCAAACGATATAGGAAACCCCAGCACGTGTGGATTCAGAACTGAACTAGCTGGAATAGCAGCATACCTTTTCCTGCGGCAATGGCGTCCCTGGTATCCCTTCTCGAGGCGCTGAAGGCCCCGCCCGAAAAGGTGTTCACTTTCACGGAGTTTCCGCTAATCCCCACACGGGTGCCTCTAGGGACTTCTATCGATGAGCGCGCGTAGCTTTCGCGGGAGTGGCACATGCCCGTGTGCTTCATGTACAACGCGACGGGATGTGTCACGAAACCGCCGATCGTGGTTCTACGAAGGGATGACAAGAGGCCCGTACATGCGGGGCGCAAGAAGGAGCACGACGTGAAAGTGCGCTACGCGAGGAAAGGGCGTTTTTCTTGCGAGGTGAGCGGCTTCAATGTTGGACTTCGTAGGTTGCGCGGAATAGGGTGTATAGTGGCATTTCGGTGGTCGTTTCATCTCCGTCATGCGGGAAGCCATGACATCCGTTGAGTTGCCCGCGCAGTTGTTCACGGAGTACATGGAGGAGTTCAATGGGGAATTGCACGCCAAGAACGAGAGGGCGGTGGTACTGGTGCACAACCCGACGCACACACTCACCGGGTGTGTGAAAGAAACCAGCACGGTGGAGGGGTTTGTCGTGGAGGAGCTTACACGCGTGAAGGTTGTGCAGACATTTGGCGTGGTGCCGGCGGTTGCGTTCTCGGCCATAAATGGTGTAGTGGACTCGTTGAAGGCAGTGTTCCGGACGTGGTTCATGCGGTCGGCCGTGACGAGCACGGAGTGGACAAGTGATGGCGTGTTCCCTAGGCCGCCGCTGCATGATGTCCTGTACAAGCTGTTCATGGCGGGCAAGTTGACGATGCCCGGGACAATCCAGAGGAGCTGGTGGCGGGCTGGCACCGTGCCGAAGGGTTGGCTGTCGCGGATGGACTGCCTGAAGGGGAAAGCTGCGGCCGGCATGTTTGACATGATGGTGGTGGACTTGACGTGCCTGCAGCTGGTGATCGAGGAGTTCAAAAGCAAGTGCAGCAGCGGGGCGTTTATGACGGCGTGGGACTTCGTGGGGTGCGACGAATTTCTCCTTGCGAAGTGGGCGCCTGAGGGGGCCGAGGAGGAAGGCTCAGAGGATGAGATTCCGGCCTTTTTTTGCATCCCGGAGGGCCCGCTCATGCGCGACAGCCGCAGCTGTCGCCGGGTGGGCCGCATGGTTCACGGTGGTTTCGTGAAGCGTGCGGAGGCCTTGGGTATTCAGCCGAAGGACGTGCCAGAGGAGGCCGGCGTGGTGAATGAGGAGGTTGCGAGCCGCCTTCGACGCACACCTACTAAGCGCATCCGGGTGTGCAGCTCCAGTGATGAGGGGCTCACGTCTTCCGCGTCGGATGAGGGAGGCCACATCCCGAAGGCGGGTGTGTTGTTCCCATTGGAGGATGACAGGGAGAGCGTCGTACGCATGGTGTAAGGCAGTAGTGTGGCCGTGCTTGCGGAGCGCGGGTTGCTCTGGTACTACAGAGTAGAATACATGACATGGGTGTCATGGAGCTGTGGTAGGCGTAGTACGTGCTGCTTGTTGGAAGTGTGGGGTTTGAGCTGGAAACATGTGTGGTTGTTGTGGTTGATAATGCAGAAGGATTCAATGGTGTATCAGATGTGTTTGCTATGTTGGATTGCGTCAACCGGGCTCTCGCGAAATGTGCAAATTTCTTGTGTACCAAACGTAAGAGGAAGTGTTCGGTTGTGAAACACCCCTAGCAAACGGGTATTCCTTGTATGCGAACCGCGGAGTGTACTTGATTGCCCAATCGCATTCACCCGCGGCGCGAGATGTCACGGACCGCCGGGAAAATTTGGCATTCCGCAGCGATGGCGGTCCGGCCGATGTGTGCCTCACCCTGTGTGCAGGACTTGGTGGGAAATGTGGAAAGTTGCAAGGACCGGAAGCTCGGACTCGGATACTTTTCTGCAACTTTTGCGCAACTTTCCTGCAGCTCTGGGACTTCGACGCGAAAATTGGCCCAACCCTTTTCCGACTGGCAGTCAACGTTTGCTCCTGTGCCTATGTATGCCACAGAAGCCCTAGGAGCTCTAGGCGCTCGTTATTTAGGTTCCTCCTGAAACATGAGCTTTAGGCGTTAGCTAAGAATGAGAATGAACGGCCAGTAAGCACGGCTTGCGAAGAGCTGGGAGGCGTGCGATTAAAGCGGGTTACTCGTAGTGGCGAAAGCTGTCTCTCCCGCAGTCTCGTCTTCACGTAGTTCACCCTGGAAGAAAAAAGCACACACGTTACTACAGCAATAGCGAGCTGTACCTGCCCAGGCTCAGCACCCTATATCTACAGCAACTATATTCGCTGCCATTTCAAAACAAAGGTAGAGACTGATATAGTAGGAAGCAGGAAGAGTCAGGTCGGGCGGAGAGTTTTGCTCAATTTCGCGAATCGCGTTATCGTTTTATTTTCGCCACGTGGCGTGCCTACGATCGCGCAACCGCGATCTGTTTTATTTTTCCCACAAATTTCAAGGGAATTTTAGTTAAGTTTGCAGGGTCACGTGTACTGCGCTGCCCGTGGGAAAAAATAAAACCCATTTGGGCCTGGCATGCGTTAGGGAGGCATCAACCCTAAAACATAGAGGCAAGGTGTTTAGGGTTGATGCCTCCCTAACATATGCCAGGCCCAAACGGGTTTTAGTTTTGTCCGCGGGCAGCTCAGTACATGTGTTTACTAAACTTGCCATGAAAATTGTGGTAACAATAAAACAGATCGCGGCTTGCGCGATCGTAGGCACGCCACGTGGCGATAATAAAACAAAGTGCGCTTCCGCGGAATCGAGCAAAACTCTCGGTCGGGCGGGAGTGGGGAGGAGACGCAGCGGTTTGAACAGATTTTGATTTCCTGCTGTAATTTTGGAATGCAAAAGTTTGTAACATAGGAAGCGAATGTTTATCAAGATATACTATACTACAGCCAAAATATATGGACAGAGATTTCTCCTGTATGCAGTAATATTTAATCAATCAATTACAGAAAGGGTCAAACCGGAATAGAAAACAGTAAAATGGCACAAGATGAGACACATGACAAGGAAGTGCCCCTAGGCTAATTATATTAAGCTGTGAGCTAGGTTGGTCGCGCTTAGACTAGTATCGGGTGAAAATTTACTGAAGCATCGGGGGCATGCGGGAGATCTTGTCCTGAATTTGGGAGCCTGTCTGTGGCCACAGACACCTCGAACGGGATGCTGGGGCTCTAGGATGGCACAGGTGAACTCAATGGATCCTTCTGATTTGGGAAGTACGGATGGTCGCCACGTCAACATTGACAGCCGGATTGACGCATCTCCTACCCTTCAAATCGATGCCTCGATCTCCCCGTTCTTCCCTCTCCCTTGTTCGCACACCGCGGCATTTGTGGTTGTGCCACATCAGCTTCAGGTTATATTCACAAGTCATGTACTCCGGGTTCCAGGTTCCATCTTGTAATTATTAATTTCTACGACAGATGCACTGATTTCTCAACCACGCCCTACCACAACCAATTCTTTGAACCGTCACAAAGGCAGACTAGAGGCCATTCGATTCTTCTGAACACGTGCTTCAAATCTCATTTCCATCATCACTTCATATTGTGATGTGGGGGCATCGTACGGAGTTCGCAAACTAGCTCTGTTCTGTCTCCTACACCAGGCAGCATCAGCGGTTTGACGGACGGAGGGAGTGAATTTGAGCACTCACAAGGTCATTAGGCTCGTACCGCCATGGCGACAGTGCAATCATCTGGCCTGTCGAGCCTTTTACGGGGAAACCTCCGCCCGGAGCCACGGGTGAGCACTGATCATCAATTCACTTCCCCTCACTTCCACTCCTCATTGTCGGAATAAATTTCTGGAGAGCTTATTAACATCGTCTTATTCCACTCCCCGCTATGGATACTTCAGATCGCTGCGAAGAGCTCAGCCGGCCCGGCTCCGTCGTGCCATACGAGGCATCCGGTGTGCGCCATTCGCGCTCGAGCCGACGGTAGAAGCAGGTCCGGAAGATTTGCCGCTTCTTCCGCAGCGGCCGCGTCCAGCACCTGTAAGAAGCGCCGCTGGTTGAACTTACAACAGTAATTAGTAGGCTGCCAGTAATTAGTGTAAGACTACAGGTTTCACATTGAAACCTGTATGCCTACTTTCGCTGCGGTTACCATCCGTGGGATTCATGTTCGGTAACTGACGCAAGGGCTTGGAAGCGCCTGGTGCAAGCAGTGGGGTGAATGCGTTGAACAACGACGGCTCTATTGATAATTTCGGTGCCATTTCACGCAAACAGATAGTTGGAGAGACATGCCTTGTGTGTGGAACGGTTGTTTCGGAGCGGGATGAGTGGGATGGAATGGGATGGAGTGCGGCAGAGAGGGATAGAGTGGGATTCATCATGCAATGGAATAGTGTGTTTGCTTGTCATGGGAGAGACAGCCAGGGCGCCATGAATACTCTGATTCTTCATTCTGGAGCGGAATTTGTCGAACCAGCATTCACCATCGCCCATCATTTTTCTCCAAAATTCGATCTGAAGCCATCTTCTCCCACTTGTCAGTTCTCATCATCCCGTGCATACTTCCCCAAGGCTCCTTCCTCGATCCCCACCTTCTCTCCTTGTCTTGCCTTTTTCTCATCCCCACGTTTTCTCCTCAACGCCTCGCGTTCCGCTTCTCTCCACATCCCCCACGTCCCCTCCCCCCCATTCTCCCCACATCGCTTGCCCAGCAGCGCTCATCCCCGCAGCGGCAGCCCTAGCCTCGGACTCGCCCGAGCCGTCGCTCTCGCAGCTCCCCGCACCCGATGCCGTCGCGACCGTCGCAGATGCGACGGCGACAGTCGCAGAAGGCGAGGGGCTGGACATCGGATTCAGCTTCAAGGACCTAGACCTGGGCCTCGACGCCCCCTCTCCCGCCACCACTGAAGCTGCAACCACCACAGCTGCTGACGCTGCTGCTGATGCTGCGGTTGATGTTGCCGCGGATGCAGCAGATGTCGTTTCATCTGCGGCAGATAGTATCACAGTGCCCGACGAGGTGCTTGACCTGCCCGCCAGCTCGGCCCTTCCGGACCTGCCCGAGCTGCCCAAGTTTTCTTATCCCACCAGGGATGCTGCCCCCACTTTTGAGAAACCAGGATTCAGCATGCCCGAATTCAAGAAGCCCGAGTTTACCATGCCCGAGTTTAAGAAACCTGAGTTTGAGTTTAGCCTGCCGGAGTTTAAGAAGCCCGAGTTTAGCATACCAGACTTCCAGAAGCGACAGTTTAGCCTGCCCGAATTCAAGAAACCCGAATTTTCGCTGCCCGAATTCAAGAAGCCTGACTTTGCACTGCCCGATTTCAAGAAACCCGACCTTGCGCTGCCCGAGTTCAAGAAGCCTGAGTTCTCGCTACCCGAAAACCTTTCAGATTTGAAGGCGCCTTCCTTCTCCCTGCCCGAATTCGCCAAGCCAGAATTCAAGCTGCCCGACACGTCCGAGCTCCCTCTCCCTAAAACCGACTTCAAGCTGCCCGACATCCCCACCCCAGAGTTCAACCTGCCCGAAATCCCGCTTCCAGCCATCCCCATCCCGAGCCTCCCCGCCCCGCCAAGCATCCCCGTGCCGAAGCTAACCGTGCCTCGGGCGATCTCCGAGCCTGTCGAGAACGCAGTGGCGGCGGCGACCGCGTCGGTTGCGGACTCGGCGGCGGCGGCGGCGGCGGTGGCGCAGCGCGAGTACCTGGCGGCGTACTCGGCGCTGCGCGAGAGCGTGCCGGCGGACGCGCTGCCGCTGGTGGAGAAGGTGGAGGCGAACCTGGCTTCGCTGTGGGACGCCGCTAGTGGACTGACCAAGGAGGTGGCCGTGCAGGTGAGACGTCGAGCAGGGGAGGGTGAAAATTAGGGGTCAAATGGGGCCCTGCCGCCGCTGCCGCTGGTGGAGAAGGTGGAGGAGGCAAAACTGGCGTCTCTGTGGGACGGACCAAGAAGGTGGCCATGCAGGTCAGAGGCGAGCCGGGCAGGTGAGGTTGGAGCAGGTGAGAGCAGTGGCGGGTGGAGATCAGAGGGTCAAGCGGCGAGTGCGAGTGGCAAGGGTGGTGGAGTGGTGGCCTGCTGCCGCTGCCGCTGGTGGAGAAGGTGGAGGCGCCAGTGGGCTCACCAAGGAGGCGGCGGTGCAGGTGAGGGTCTAGTTTAGGTAGTGAGAGACATGGGGGTCTAGTTGAGGCATGGGGGCTCGCTCCATCATTCACTCTTCCCACTCCCATCCTCTCCCATCCGAAAAAAGGAGTGTTTTGAGACGTCTCAAAACACTCCCATCCCCTCCAGTCGGTCAGCATCCCCTTTCCTTCCTTTCCCCGTCCTCTCACCCTTCCTCCAACAATCTCTCTCCCCCTCTCTCTCTCCTCCCCGCTTTTTTCGCGTCTTCTCCCAGGTGGCGCTGCTATCAGCGGCGGCGGTGCGGGCAGCGTATGGGGCGGCGGGCTTTGATGCGGACGACACAGTCGTGGCTGCTACGCTCATCACCACAGCCACGCTGCTGCTCGGGTAAGAGCACTGTGAGGTGGTGTGCGGTGCTGTATGGATGGCGTTACCGCCATGCTGCTGCTCGGTAAGCATACTTTGAGGTGTGCGGTGTTGTGCGGTGAGGGCAGCTTTTGGGTCGGCAGGCTTTGATGAGGACGACACAGTTGTGGCCAACATGCCCATCACCACAGCCACGCTGCTGCTCGGGTAAGTACACTGCGGTGCTTTCTGGTGCTGTTCTGTGCAGTGCGGTGCTTGTCTACCTTCGGCGGTTCTCCTCCGCTGCCCAGTTCCTTCCTGTTACATTTCCTCTCTTCTCTTCTCACCCCTTTCGCCCACCCCTATCGCCTGGCTCCTGCTGCCCCCCCTAGCCACTCTCACCCCTCGCGCCTCCCGCCCTTCCTTCCCACCGCCCGTCACCCATTTGAATGGCGTATGGGAGGGAGGCAGGGGGTGGGTACTCACTGCAACCGGATGAGTGGCTCGGTGGGTACTCGGGCAACCTGTCGCCAGACGAGCCACTCAATCACTGCAATCCGACCTTTGAGACGTCTTTTAACTTTTGAGACGTCTCAAATGGCCCATAAGAGTGAGGCAGAGGGCGGGTACCTGGGCAACCTGTCGCCAGACGAGCCACTCTCTACTACACGACCCCTGTCTCCCATCCCCCCCCGCACCCCTCCACCCATCCCTCTCTGCAGGCCAGGGTGGCGTGTTGGAGGGTAGCGGGTAGCCGGGCAGCCTGTCAGCAAGCAAGCGTCTCATTGCAATTTGTGCCCTGCGTTTCATCCCTCCCCTCACCCCCCACCCGTCGCCCCTCCCCATTCCCTTCGTCAGAGTGGCGTATTGGAGGGCAGCGTACGGCGGGTATTCAGGCAACCTGTCAGCGGAGGAGGCACTGGCGGTGCTCAAGGAGAGCAAGGCCGTGCTGGTCGACATCCGCCCTGAGGTGAGACCCATGCCCGGTGCCCCATAAATAACCCATGCCCCATGCCGCATGCCCCATAACCCACACCCCATATATTCCCCATGCCCCGTGCCCCACCTCCCTGTCTGTCCCCCACGCCTCACCTCCTCTATCTGCTCCCCACGCCCGCAGTTCCTGAGGGAAGAGAACGGCATTCCTGACCTGCACCTGGGGGCGCGTTTCAAGTGTGGCTCATAAACTACCTCCCCCATCTTCCCCCAATCCCCCTTTCCCTCCGCCCCCTCCTCTCCCCTTCGTGCCGCAGTTCCTGAGGGACGAGAACGGCATTCCTGACCTGCGCAGGGGGGCGCGCTTCAAGGACTGCAGTGTCAAGTTCGAGAAGGTGTGCTTCTTGTCCTGCTTGGATAGTATGGGAGTGACTGGTTCGCTTTTCACCCTGGCATATATCACGGGACTGAATGGAGTGCTGCTTGCGCTGGTGCTATTATGAGCGCTGGGCATTCACTGGTGCTATGTGTGATCCAGTGAATGCAGGCTCGCTCGTGCGACAGTGTGCTGAACGCAGCGATGCATTCGGAAGAAAAGAGTTCACAGGGCGGGATATCAATTAGAAACAAATGTTGCATGCCATATAGTAACACACGCACGTAACCATGGACACACGTGCACGTACACACACGCTCAAGCGCTAACTGAAGGAAACAGCAGCCAGTCCCCTGAGTCCCAGAGAACTGCTGGCCCCACCAGCTGCAGCAGGTGCTGCTGAGCTGGCGTTCTCAGAAACTCAGCCAATAGGTGACGGATGGGCTCTCCTCTTCATGTACACTCCTGCTTGACCAGTTCCTTCATTCCTGTTGCGAACTGCGTTTCCTTGACGCTCTCCTCCCTTCCTTCTGTTTCCGCATCGCCCACTGCAGCTGGACGGGCCTCTGAGGGGGCAGGTGCGCAGCCCAGACGTGGTGGATCTGCAGCTCATGGCCGCTAAGATCAAGGGCGTCAGGGGCGTGCAGGTGAGCTCCCCGCCCCTTATAAGCACATTTCGTTAAGGGAGTCAACGGACGGGAGCAGCGTGGCCTTCAATGAATGCAGGTGTACATGTGCAACTTGGCAGATGGTGGAAAAAAAAAAAAAAAAAATCAAGACAAAACAAAAGACGGTCAGATATTGAAATGACAAACCATTTCCTAAACAAGAGGAATGCTCACCCTCCCTGACGCATAGGTGACAGCTATGCAACAGACAACACGTGGGTGACAGCTATGCAACAGACAGCACGTGGGTGACAGCAAACTGTACGGATATCTCTGTCCTTTCTAATGCATCTTCCCCCTCTCCTCCTGCTCCCCGTTTCTTCACGTCCCTGTGCTTGTATTGGGTGTGACTGTAAGCAGAAGGACACGCAGGTGATTATAATGGATGAGAGCGGCAGCAACCTGGCAAAGGAGATCGCCAGGGGTCTCTCCAGAGTGGGCTTTAAGGTACTGACGGGGCAGGCAGGGTACTGGCAAGGATTAGTCTCATTAGAGTGGGGCGGCTTCGAAAAAGTCTCTCCAAATGGCCTTTAAGCTACTGTCTTAGCACTCGGTTTCAAAACCAGCCGCTTATGGTTGTGCATGTGTGTGCGCTTTCACTTTTAAGACAAACTCAGAGATTGTCTCTTGTTTTGAGGTGCCTGTTTCGCAAGCCAGCGCCTCATGGTTCTGCCTGTCTGTGTGCCTCTGTGCCTCTCTCTGTGTGCACGTATGTGTGTGTGGCTGGCAATGCTAGCGCTCGTACGTGATGGATGGGGGCTTTGATGCCTGGGTGGCCAGTGGGCTGCGAGTCAAGCCCAACGAGCCCGAGCGTGCAGCGGAGGTCCTCAGGAAGGTGAGCAGATGTCCTGTGTGCCGCTGTACCTCTCTATGTGTGCACGTATGTGCGTGTGTCATGTGACTGCCATGCCAGCGCTCGTACGTGATGGACACGGGTTGCGAGTCAAGCCCAACGAGCCCGAGCGTGCAGCAGAGGTCCTCAGGAAGGTCAGTGCTCTTCCCCCCTCCGTCCGTCCGTCCGTCCGTCCCTCCCTCCCTCCCTCCCTCCCTCCCTCCCTCCCTCCCTCCCTCCCTCCCTCCCTCCCTCCCTCCCTCCCTCCCTCCCTCCCTCCCTCCCTCCCTCCCTACCCCAATCATGCTGCCATAAGTCCCCCTCCCCCCCCAGCCATTGTCTCCTCTTGTTTCCAACGCCCGTATTTTGTCAATCATGCACCTGTCACCCTATTGTGCGTTGTCCTGCCACGTGGCACTCTGATGTGTGTTTCCATGCCACGTGGCACCCTGTGTTGTGTGCTGCTGCCCTGCCACGTGGCACCCTGGCAGGAGTACGAGGCGTTTGTGGAGGACGTGCAGCCCACGCCCCTGGGAGTCGCCACCGTGGTGCTCGTGAGTCTCCCCTCCCTTCCCCTCCCCTCCTCTCCTCCCCTCCTCCCCTTCCCCTCCCCTCCTCTCCTCCCCTCCTCCCCTCCCCTCCCCTCCCCTCCCCTCCTCTCCCCTCCCCTCCTCTCCCCCTCCCCTCCCCTCCCCTCCTCTCCTCTCCCCTCCCCTCCCCTCCTCTCCCCTCCCCTCCCCTCCTCTCCTCTCCCCTCCCCTCCCCTCCACTTGTTCCTCCCCTCCACTTGTTCCTCCCCTCTACTATTGAATCATCCTCCCTCTGCTGAGATCTTCTTTCGAATCACATATCGCCATGTGCAAGTTAAGAAACACGTGCCTGTACACCCGTTACTCCACATCATGATGGTCGTGATCATGAGAGTCCAGCCTGTTTAGGTATGATGTGCAAAATGCTTCATGTCACTATGTACAATACACCATGCTCCACGCACCATGCACCGTGCACCATCCGCGAACACACCATTCCTTGAGTCTCTCCTTGTTCTCTCGCTCCATACCCACCCTTACTCTCCCTGCAGGGCACTGGAGTCGGCATCTTCGCCCTCATCGGTACGACTAGGACACGATGAACTGCTTTGCACTGTGTGACATGATGAACTGCTTTGCACTGTGTGACATGATGAACTGCTTTGCACTGTGTGACATGATGAACTGCTTTGCACTGTGTGACATGATGAACTGCTTTGCACTGTGTGACATGATGAACTGCTTTGCACTGTGTGACATGATGAACTGCTTTGCACTGTGTGACATGATGAACTGCTTTGCACTGTGTGACATGATGAACTGCTTTGCACTGTGTGACATGATGAACTGCTTTGCACTGTGTGACATGATGCACTGCTTTGCACTGTGTGACATGATGAACTGCTTTGCACTGTGTGACATGATGAACTGCTTTGCACTGTGTGACATGATGAACTGCTTTGCACTGTGTGACATGATGAACTGCTTTGCACTGTGTGACATGATGCACTGCTTTGCACTGTGTGAAATGATGCACTGCTTTGCACTGTGTGACATGATGCACTGCTTTGCACTGTGTGACATGATGAACTGCTTTGCACTGTGTGACATGATGAACTGCTTTGCACTGTGTGACATGATGAACTGCTTTGCACTGTGTGACATGATGCACTGCTTTGCACTGTGTGACATGATGCACTGCTTTGCACTGTGTGACATGATGCACTGCTTTGCACTGTGTGACATGATGAACTGCTTTGCACTGTGTGACATGATGTACTGCTTTGCATGACCCATCCTTGGCATGACACGATGCACTGCTGCTGCATCCATCCTGGCACAGCACATTGTCTCAACATATGGACTCTCAGCGTGCTTGGCATCAACTCGGTTCATCTTCTTTTGCTAATTCCATTCGTTAGTTGCTGTTCACACTTCCAACTTCTCACCTTTTTCTTCGCCGCTACACATCACCACTCTCCTCTTCACCTCTCTATCCACCACCCAACCCCCCTTGCAACCCATCCGAACCACACTGCACTGCTGACAGAGTGGGAGCGGTCGCTGCAGCTGCTGGGAGTGCTGGCAGTGGTGCAGTTGATCTACATGCGCGTCAAGACGTACGAGACTGAAGAGGACTTGCAGCGGGATGTGCGGTGAGTAAAAAAAGGGGGGGGGGAGGGGGGGGGGGGGGGGGGGGGGGGGGAGCTGTGCGTGCGTGTGAGGGGACTGTGTCTGCTGGGAGTGCTGGCAGTGGTGCAGCTGATCTACATGCGCGTCAAGACATATGAGACCGAGGAGGACCTTCAGCAGGACGTGCGGTGAGTGTGTGTGGAGGGGACGTATGGTGAGTGAGTGGGGCAAGGCAGAGGAGGGCGTGTAAGGCAGAGGAGGGCGTGCAGAGGAACGTGAGCATCAACTTCAAAATTATTCATTAGTCGACTAAAAAATCACTGTAGCTGCCACTCGCACCTCCCTAAAGTGTACAGATATCAACTCCCTTGTCAACAACATGACCTTGAACATCCCCATCCCCATCCTCATCCCCATCCCCATCCCCATCCTCATCCCCATCCCCATCCCCATCCTCATCCCCATTCCCATCCTCATCCCCATCCCCATCCCCATCCCCATCCCCATCCCCATCCCCATCCCCATCCCCATCCCCATACACCATCAAAATTGCCAACATTGCTACAGTCACCCTTTTAGTTTAATTCACGTGCTGTTCTGTTCTAAGCCACACATGCCTTCTCCCTTGAACATTCCTTCCTCTCATCCCTCACCCCACCCACCCCTTCCCTGCTGGCCCCGCTTCTATCCCTGCATGCCGTGCAGAGCACTGCTGACGCCCTTCTCGCTCGCAGCATCAGCAGCAGGGTGGGCCCTCGGCACCTCCTCTTCTGCCTCGGCAGCACCCAAGCCAGTCAAGCAGCTGACAGATGGGGAGGGTGAGGGGGGGGCCGAGAGCAAGGCCCCTGAGGCTTCCAGTGCGCCTGCTGCTGCTGCCACCTCAGCTGCTGATGTGGCGGTTCAGACTGACAACGGTAGTCTCGCTGTTGCAACTGAGGCAACTGCACCAGCAGATGCACCTGCAGAAGCAGAGGCACCAGCAGTGGAATCATCATCAGCAATGTTGGAAGCAGCAGCAGAAGCGCCATCAGCAGCGGCAGTGAGAGCAGAAGCTGCAGAGTCGAGTGAGGAAAGCCGTGATGAAGCCACGAGTGCAGCAATCACAGAAACACCTACTACAGAGAGCAGCGCACCCTCCTCTGATGTGGCTGCCCCTGCCCCTGCTGCCCCTGCTGCCCCTGCTGCCCCTGCTGCCCCTGCTGCCCCTGCTGCTGCTGCTGCAGTAGAGACAGCTGTTGAGTCACCAGCCTCCCCTTCCCACCCAGCAGCAGTTGAGGCAGCAGCTGCACCACCCTCACCGCCTAAGCCCACCCCCAGCACCGCCACCAGCACCCCCACATCCCCCGCTGACAATGCCTAGGGGGTCAGAGCCAGTTTCTTGCTGCCCTGGCCTTCTGTGTAGTCCATGCCGCTTAACTTGGCTTGAAATAACTTTAGCAAGCACTTGCCTGCCCTGTAAAGTGGCAGTACAATATTAGGTCAGAGTATACCGGCACTTCCCTGCTTTTTGCGTGTGTGTGTGTGTGTGTGTGTGCGTGATTTTTTCGCAGCCATATGCGTGGGGTTCGCATGAATGTTACTGAGTGGTTAGGGTTTGGCTGGGTTATAGGTACTCCAGCGCAAGCATTGACAGTGCTGTTTGGTTGCCATATCGTGCCATAATTGATCTGCCCGATGGTGTGTGCTGCAAGGAAATCCACCCGTTGCATGAAAAGAACTGTTGCGTTGTCCAATGAAGAAGTAATTTTTGGAAGGGAGAAAGTGCCAAGCCAATGGGGCTGTTCGCCAGCACCATTATAGCAGAAAACCACGGGATAACGACGGGATCAGGAAGGTGGGTCTTCGTTAACCTCCGTCAGCCTGGTCAGCCCGTGAAAAAAGTGCCGAGCCTCACCTACCGTCCAAACCAACAAACAAAGTGGGCGTCTGGCGAACGCCCACTTTTGTCCACCAAATCTAACGCTTCGACGGCATATGGAAGCGGGGACGAAACTTCGTCCCCAGGCAAAACACCATCCCCTAGCCATGCCATCGCCATGCTGCGTTTTTCGAAGCACAGCGGTGGCACAGCCATCGCATTGCCGTTCAAAAGGGATCGGGGGGAAGGTGGGTATGGAGGTTCCCAGTGCGGTTGCGAAATTTCTCAACCGCAGGGGCAGAAGTTTCTTGAACGGCATTACGGCCAAACCTCGGAGGTGGGTTCCACCTCCGTTTCCATATGCGGTCGCGATGCCGATGCCATCTTTTTCATTTCATTTTACGATTTGCTGGCGAACAGCACCAATAGGCGGAAGTTGCTGTTTGCAGTGCCTTCGAAGTAACAACAGCATGTTCCATTTTCTTTTAGTGGGACCATCTACGGACCTGAACATGTTCAGTATTGTTGGCCAAAACTAGTAGAAGTTTCCCGATATAAGCATCATGCATTGAGATTAACTAGGTTAGCTTAAGAAGTTATACCTTTAATCTACATGGCACCGCAATCACTCCAGTAATGGATCATACGGTAACAAGGTCAGTGGTGCAAAACGGTTGTGGTGTGGTGTCCAGCTTGACAGATATTTTAGGCGGTGATGGGTTTCCCTGCAATCCAGTCGGGTTGTGTCAGCTGCCAGCACAACTGATACACGGTGGGGTGGAGCATCACTCCCATGACGCTGAGCTGTGTCGTTTACCGCGACTTCGGTGTCGAGATGTACACGAATAGAAATTGGACATGTGGGTGTCATTTTGGATTTGGTTGGTATCTAAGACGCGGTTCGATCACCCCTCTCAATTTCCGACGTTTTGATTCGGGCCAGGGAATTTCAGTGCGGTCCATCTGGAGATCCTGATTGGCCAACCGCACGACCACCTCACACATTCAGGAGAACCAGTCCTGGCACGCTTTCGAGATCATGTGTTCCTATCCCCAATTCAGCTCCACTTGCCAACCAGACCCACGGCGACCGAAAACCAGACCGCGCCAGCTCATCCTCATCCTCACAGCGCTTTACGCCACGTCCACCACTGTAGGCACGCTGGAGCTTCCAAGGTGCCGGGGCAACCAAGGTGGCGATATCGAGGCATGACGCGGCTCTACGTCAGCATCGATGTCATCGGCGGTCAGACAGATAACCCTCGGGAATTCCGTTCCATCCCGTCCAACTCCCTCCCCTTTCACCCAACCAAACTCCCACCGCACGGATTCGACTGGACTTGTCTCGCTCGGCTCTACCATTTCCTCCCTCCCTTCCCAATCTCGCTCACCATGACTCAATCCTAGAGCGAGCTGATGGCATAGAGGTAGAGCTGATGTCAAATGGCCAACAGCTGATGAACGCTTTTTCCCAGGAGTGGTTGTGACGGACTCGGCGTGTGCCTATGGCGGCTTGAATGGTTCTCCCACCATTCGCAGCTTCCACTGACGCGCTGGCGAGCCGCCACGGACCGCTCCTCCGTTGATTCTCGGCCTCAGATCGGAATTCGTAAGCACCAAGCTCCACGACCAGCACTAACTCACTGATACTTTTCGAATCGGCACTTGCACTTCCACGGCATTCAACAACCATTGCGATCGATCAGTTTGGCTCATAAATTCGCATGATCATGGCTTCTGTTCCCATGTTTTCCGTTCTATCTGCGTTAACCAATGATCAAGTTCTCTTCAAGCATTCAGCGATCGTATCATTCCGTGTTCCAGTCTGGCGCCAAGTCGTGAATCAGCTATAGACCGTCGTCCTACTCACGAGGACACGGACTTCCTTCATATTGCTAGCTCTTTGTTATCGTTAGATTGCTTAGCAGCACCGATACTCTCTGCCACGTCTTCGCAGATCTCCTGTTCAGCTCCCTCTCTCGGATCCGCCATGGCAATATCGGCCGCCATTCGCGCTCCCAGCGTTTCCAACCTCACACGGGCCTGCGTCAACTGTGCAAGCAGACGCGGGCCGGGACAGATAACGACAGCGTGCGCGTCAGTGACATGCCATCCCAGGTGCACGCTTCGGCTCGCGTCCAGTCAGCCGTCGACTCTCGCCTCACGCAAGTTCACTTGCCGGCCGTCCAAGAGACTAATCTTCGGACCGGCCCTGAAGCAATACTACGGCGGCAGGACGCAACGGAAGCCGCCTCCGTACCCGATATACACTATACTCGCCGACGCTACAGCTTCTACCTCGCTAGAAGACAAACCCGTTGCCAGCAAACAATCCGTCGCCGTCCTCGAATGCGACTGCCACGTGGCGGGCCTGCTGCCAGCTGGACGACGTCATCATGAAGGCTCAAATGGTCCCAACGGATCGGCCAGGCGACGGTCAGCCAAGCGCGGGCCGTGCAACGTGTGCGGAACTGGTAAGCCTTTGAAAGCCGTGACAGTACCGACCGATAAGCCCCAAGGCAGCAGCAGCAACACCAACGGCGGGCTTTGGGGCTTAGATAATTCATTAGGTGGTCTACTGACTCCCGAAGCTGATATCAACGTGCTCTCCTCCCCTTCCCTGCTTTTCCCCGGTCCTGGCGGCGTTGTTGGCGGCGCTGACAACGCGCTGTACTTTACAGAAGACGACGAGGATGAGGAGGAAGAGGAGCGGCTGTACGACGCTGTGAGTCTCAGCAGCAGCATCAGCAGCAGCGGCGACGACGTGAGCAGCGAGGGAGGGTTCAGCCGCGTGAGCAGCACCGGCAGCCTGTCCGGCCTGGATGACCGTGTACGCGTTAAAGTGCATCCGGGCCGAGCGGACATCTTTAACGGAGCGGAGCATCTGAGACTGCACGCGGACGGCATGATGGAGCTGCGGCGCGTCAAGGACGGCGTGCCTGTGCTTATAACCGCGGGGAGAGTCTCCCTCCCCGACACCTGCCGTGACTATATCGAGTCGTGCGAGATCACCGTGCTGGACGAGTCGATCGGGGCCGTCCAGCTCAAGTGGATCAACGGCTCTGCGCTGCGCGTGGTGGCGGCGAGCCCTGCGGGCGCGGAGAAGGGCGACCTGTCCGCGCTGCCCTTCGACCGCGACCATGGCAACCCCGCCTCCGACCCCTCCTGGGCCAAGAAGCTGGCGTGCGGGTTCGTGTGTGAGTTCAGCGTGGCGCAGCACGCGGAGCAGGAGGCGCGCGGAATGGCGGAGGTGGAGCTGGACATGCGCGCCGCGGGGTACTGGTTCGGCGGGGGGCACTACATGCGCCAGCACTGGCCGCTCAACCGCGGCCAGTTCGAGGTACGCGGGATTGAAGGGGAGGGAAGGATAGCACGGTGGTGCAGGGACGCTTGGACGCGTGCAGTAAGCAGTAGGGTGCTGTGTTCAAGTAGTTGCACCTCACTTGAGAAAACCAACCATTCGAAACTCTCAGCAAAGCAAAGTCTCACCTCCTGCTCTTCCCCATCCCCCTCCTTGTCTTCCCCTCCTCCCCCTCCCTTCCAGATGGGCCCCTTCTTCCCGTTTGACAACGGCCCAAACGGCACCAACACTCTACTAGCCCCGCAGTGGATGACCTCACGTGGTCTACTCGTGCTGGCCAATCCCGACACGCCCTTCCTGCACGTGGGGCTGAACGCGCCCCACGTGGGTCCCCACGACGGCTGGATCCAGCGCTCCTGGGGCACGGGCGTGCAGAACCTCGCGCGCGAGTCGCTGCCAGCGGTGGAGAACGGTACGGGGGACGGCATGCTGCGCCTGCAGGCGCGCGCCAGCTACCGCACCGTCGAGATGCTGCACCCGCTGAGGGACTGGATGCCCGCGCCCTGGAAGGAGGAGCAGGCCAAAGGTGAGCAGCTCACTGTGAGCTGGGCAGAATCGCCTGTAGGTTGACCTTCCCTGGGTAGCTCATGGGAATTCTGGGCATATGTGGGCAAATCTGGATCAAGTCCCGTTCCCTATCCCCTCAACTCCACCCCTCAACACCTTCCTCCCTTCCAGACCAGCGCCTGTGCCTGCAGTTCGCCCTGTGCGCCACGGCCAACGTCAAAGAAGCAGCCGAAGCGGCTCTCGAGACCCTGCCGCGCCCGGCGAACCCGCCGCCGCGGGAGATGGTGGATGCGCCGATCTGGACGACGTGGGCGCGGTACCATGCCAAGGTGACGCAGGCCAAGGTGGAGCAATTCGCCCATGAGATCGTGGGGCGCGGGCTGGCCCGGTCCGTCATGGAGATTGACGACAAGTGGCAGACCAAGTACGGCGACTTTGACTTCGACCCCGTCAAGTTCCCCAACCCCAAGGTGCGGAGAGGACCACCGTGTGTGCTGCTTGCCTGCTTTTCGTTCATTTGACGTTCGCCAGCTTCTAGTCGGATCTGATCATGCATATGCGCCTCTTGTGTCCCTTTCATCACCTCCTCCTCACCTCTTCGTTGTTCTCTCTGCTGCCCCCTCTCTCACCCTCCCACAGGCCATGGTGGAGATGTTGCACGCGTTGGGCTTTAAGGTGACGCTCTGGATCATGCCCTTTGTGGAGGAAGCTTCCGCCGCATACCAGGAAGGCGCGCCGAAGTGAGTGCTAGTACCCGGGCTCTGGAAGAATCGCACCTTGCAAACCCTTAGCATTTATTTAAGTTCACACTCTATATGTGCTCTTGTAATGCGTGACAAATATTGCTGTTGCCCCGAACTCCCTGCTCACACCATTCTCATCCCTTCCATTCGCCCTCTTCTTTCCCCCTCACCCGTCAGAGGCTACTTCATTTCATCCAGCGCACCGGCCACCAAGGGTTTGAAGCCGGGCTTCTTCAAGTGGTGGCAGCCCGTGCCAGCAGCGGCCCTCGACGTGACCAACCCCGAGGCAGTGGCCTGGTTCGTGGGGCGCCTCAAACGCCTGCAAGCAGATTACCTCATTGATGGCTTTAAGTTTGACGCGGGGGAGCCGTGCTTCCTCCCCCCGCACTTCGTCACGCACAAACCCATCGTCACCCCGGTGGAATACACACGGCTGTATGTTCAAGAGGTGGCGTCGCAGTTCAGCTACGCGGAGGTCCGGACAGGGCACAAGACCAGCAGCGTGCCGCTGTTGACGAGGATGGGGGATAGATTCTCCACGTGGAGCACGGGGAACGGGCTGCGGAGCGTGATTCCCACGCTGCTGACGTCGGGGATTCTGGGGTACCCGTTCTGTTTACCCGACATGGTGGGGGGCAACGCGTACTTTGGCAACAAGCCGGACGTGGAGCTGCTGGTGCGGTGGGCGCAGGCCAACGCGCTCATGCCCGCCGTGCAGTTCTCCATCGCCCCCTGGGACCTCAGCAAGGAGGCCGACCGCCTCTGCAAGGCCGTGCTCGAGGTGAGAAGAGAAGGGTGGTGGGAAAGGGGAGAGAAGAGGCATTCTCGCATTATCTCTCACTTATGATTGAATCCTTCAGTGCCTGTAGATTACCTCGCTCCCCTCCTCTCCTCCCTACCGTACACTCCTCTGCAGCTGCGGGAGAAGGTAGCGGGCACGATATTCAGCCTCATGGAGGATGCATGCTCCAAGGCCCTCGCCCCCGTGTGCCGCCCCATGTGGTGGCTCGACCCTGACGATGCCGAGGTGCGCTCCCTGCCACCGTACCTCGCCTCATTGCACCGCACCTCACCCCACTTGGGTCTGTGCTTGCACATCGCATGGATTGATATTCGAGCTATGGGAGGCGCTGAATTTGATGCCAGTGACAGCAGATAACAGTATAGCTATGTGCCTCAGTCCCTCGGCTGCTCCAATATCCAACCTTCTCATCATCTGCATCCCCCCTCATCCCCTCTCATCCCTCCCCACCCCCTCCTCAACCGCCAGACGTTCCCCATAGACGACCAGTTTGCGATAGGCGATGACATCATAGTGGCTCCTGTGGTGGTCAAGGGGCAGAAGAAGCGCGACGTCTACCTCCCCAAGTGAGTTCAAAGCACATGTTAACTTCTCCACCCCCCCCCCCCCCCCCTATGCTAGCCCTTCTTGATCAGCAAACAACTCACCACTACCCCAATTTGCTCAATCTTTCCTTCTTCTGCCCTCTCCCCCTGTCACCCCCCACCAGAGGCACATGGTGCGAGCTGCTGAACCCATCCAACACGTTTGAGGGCCCCACATGGCTGGAGGATGTGGAAGCGCCCCTCCACATCATCCCCATATACTGCCGAGTCGTGCCGACCGACATTGCATCACCAAACCAGGAGGGCGGGCAGGAGATGTCAGAGCATGCAAGTGCAATGGTGCCGGTGCCCGTTCGGATAGAAGACGCATCGCTGGTGCTTGCTGATAGTGAGTCTCTTGCGGAGAGCTCAGCAACACAGACAGTAAAATGCTAACTTTTGAGTCAGGACTTGAAGTGAAGTGGCCCCACCCACACCTTTGCACCCGTTGAAAGGGTGGACTGGTGTTATTTATTTCATTGTAAATTTGTTTTCCCTTTTTTATGGTGTGCGTGTGCACTGTGTGCACCATTCGTAGGCCTTGTGAATACGCTTTCTCTGGTTTGTATGTTTTGCCTCAGCCTTCATGCGTGGCTTGGCTTTCTTCTGAAAACATGTGGTTTTTCAAGTATCGTTGTGGCCTAAGGGCGTGTGTGATTTTTGGGAAACTGTCTAAGTTTGAACACAAACCGCTTTGAACCGTGGCGAAAATCTGTCGAATACAATATACCTTGTAAAATCGCTATGAAAGTTTAAACTTTGGGAAGTTCGGAAAAAAACCACACACGCCCTAACATATATCACCGTATAATTACACAACGTATTGCACCATGGCTCATTATTAGATATAATGTGGCTACTTTCAACTGGACTACATTCCAGAACAATCAGACGTCTACCAAATATGCCTGCTAATGTTGAGTACTAGTAGGTCATGTAACTTCGCACACTCAGCTTGGTTCGTGGTTTTGGCGAACAATTCTTGTCGCGCCGATACGTGATTAGCACAAATATTCAAAATCGCAGCCTTTCGCGAAGGGGTGCCTTGGCAGTAGCCGTAGGAGCTTGGGACCTAGGGTTTGGTGCTCCACTAAACCATTTCTTTCCTGTCCGATTCTTCCTCCTGCCTAAGCTGCTGGCAATTTCGAGACACCCGCCCAATCTGACTGAGTACGAGCAATAGATCTAGCAGATAGCCAGCCGTATTTGGTGCAAGGAAAAATTGTGGCGCCTTTTCAGCCGCCCCTGTCGTGCCCGTTGACGAGTCACAGCAGCCTCGGAGTTTAGAGCGACCTCCGTCACGTGGACAAAGCGCTTCTCCAATTATGAACCCACCGCCAGGTATGACCCCACCCCGCCACGCCACGCTAGATCCACGCGTGAAACACGTCATGCTGGGCTAGGTCCACCAATAATGAGTGTCACCAGCTTCTATTCGCGTCCACGCGCTGCGGATGTCGGTGCCCAACCTAAACCGTAGGCAGGGCTCCGGAAATCACGATTTGTCCTAAACCGTCCGATTCGAGCTTATCTAGCCGTTGCTATGTCATCCGCTTGAGCGTGATGCAAAAATAATGAAACCGAGGGCAAAGCTTTGCCGCAGATTCGTTTCCGAAAGCACCGGAAACACTCCAACCGTCCGATTTTCATGTTAGCTGTCGGTACAGTCAGGCTAGCAGCAATGTGGACCACCCACTGCCGCGTCGCATTTTCCTCAGAGCGCAGTAAACGGGAGTGGTGCCGAAGCTCCACCCAACAGTTGCCGAACCAACCGTTGAACGGACGGTTCCTTCGTTAACGGGGGAACCCACGGCTTGGTGTCAGTAGATATGGTCACTTGACGACCATTTCTATTCAATCACAGCCTGTTTTCTTCACAAGCTCTTTCAGTCACTCGCACAGACTTCGCCGCGTGCTCCCGTTGCTCGAATGGAATCAGTAAACCCGGAAACTGTTGTTGCCATCGCTCTTGCTGCTGCGACGGCTTTCGGAAACGCAGCGAGGTACCTATGGGAGGTACCGAGCTGGTTCGACTGCCCTGCAGTGAACCCTCTTCCTTATGAATGCCTTTACGAATGGACGGCGACGGATGAAGCTCAGCTGAGAGCAGCACCTGAACTCAGTGTGAGCCAGGAGCTGCTGCTCCTGTCTAAAACAACAGTAAGCTTCAACGAGTTTAATACTGAGTGGACTGCTGAGGACGAGGCTTATCTTAGAGCTCCTGTCACAATCCGTCGCGCCACATTAACTGTGAGCGATGAGCTTCTACTTCTGGCGGGTAACTCTGTTAACTTTGCTGATTCCATCACACCTGACTGGACGGCTGAGGATGAAAAATACCTGAAATCCGGATCCTTGAAACCGCACGATGGATGGAGCGTTGCCAAGTGGGTGGCGCAGTATGATTCAGTGGACACGGCCGAATTTGACACTCAATGGACGGAAGCGGACGAGGCGTATTTGAGCAATCAGGTGATTCGGAGACCTGTGGAATGCAAGGCGATGACCTCCGCGGAGGTGGCGTTCAAGATGGGTCGATTTGTTGAGGAGAACAAGAACCGCCGGGAAAACCGCTCTGGAGTGCGGCTGGGCTTCTCGCCTTTGAGACCCGCTTTCGCTACCGCTGTTGCCTCTGCTGTGAGCACGCTGGCTGCTGCTGCAAGTGCTGCTGCTGACGCTCTTGGTGCTGCTGTTGCTGCTGCTGTGCCTGTGGTGGCTGCTGCTGCTGCTGCTGCTGATGCCGTTGCTGACGCGATTGCTGGCGCCGTTTCTGCTGCATCTGCTGCTGTGCCTGCTGCTGCTTCACCTAAAAATGAGGTTTGCAAGCCATCAGCAGAATCAGCAGAGAAACCAGCTCGGTCAGTGGCGAAGGCAGCAGCACCATCAGCAGCTCGGTCCGTGATAAAGGCAGCAGCCCCTTCAGCATCTAAAGTAACGGCTGTGGTGAAGCCTGCTGCGTGCAAGCCATCAGCACGCGCAGCAACTTCGCCAGCAGGACGAGCAGCGGTGAAAGCAGCAGCGAAATCAGCCACACAGAAGGCAGTGAAGCCGCCTGTGAAGGCAGCAGCCTGTGGTTCAGCAGGGAGTGGGACCAGGAAGGGAGAGGCAACCAAGGTTGGTGTTGCTGCTGAAAAAAGATCCGGATGTATGGGAAAGGTGTTGGAAGTGAGAGCTAAGCAGTCCGCAAGCAAGCTCTCAGAACCAAAAATGAGACGCGCTGCTCCTGCTGCCTCTGGTGGGGCTGCTGCTGCCACGAGCAGACTGAGAAAAAGCCCAGTTTCGGCCGTGAGGGGGGAGGGGAAGAAGGGGGTGCAGGCTGCAGCAGGGAGCAACAGTGAGCTGCGAGGCCAGACTGCAACAGCAGTCTCGCAGAAACAGCAGCGCCAGCAACCCAGGTGGAGGTGACAAATATGACTTGCTATTGACTTGTGTATAGGAAAACTTTTACCTTGTATAATATAATTCACCGGGTGAACTTCACTGATAGGGCTAAGTCTGTTACTTGTAGGACCATGTAAATTAGATGCTATTATGATCATTAATGTGTATTTATCACAAAGTTAGGTACCACTTGCAATCACCAAGGAGCTTTGTCTGCTAAACTGGTTTTTGATCTGCTTCTTTAGGGCAGTTGAGGGGCGTACAGCATGGGTATTTCTCACATTGTTTGTATGCACGGTTGTTCATGCTACTAGAGGCACTTGTATGCATGAATGTGCTGCTTGGCATGAATGTGCTGCTTGACATGAATGCGTCAGTTGACATGAATGTGTCAGTTGGCATGAATGTGTCAGTTGGCATGAATGTGTCAGTTGGCATGAATGTGTCAGTTGGCATGAATGTGTCAGTTGGCATGAAATCGTCAGTTGGCATGAATGTGTCAGTTGGCATGAATGTTTCCGTTGGCACGAATGTGTCAGTTGGCATGAATGTGTCAGTTGGCATGAATGTGTCAGTTGGCATGAATGTGTCAGTTGGCATGAATGTGTCAGTTGGCATGAATGTGTCAGTTGGCATGAATGTGTCAGTTGGCATGAATGTGTCAGTTGGCATGAATGTGTCAGTTGGCATGAATGTGTCAGTTGGCATGAATGTGTCAGTTGGCATGAATGTGTCAGTTGGCATGAATGTGTCAGTTGGCATGATCTCTTTCACTTCATGTTCAATCGCCTCAACAAGGAGGCATTTCTGTTTTTTTCCCCTGTACAATGCATGTGGCGCTCTGTAAAATTATGCTTGTAACTCTGTATGCCTTTCTGTGGGCTTTCAAGTGTCATCACAGTGACTGTTACTGCAGCCCATAGCTTGAAAATCATGACCAAATCATTACACCATCCCCCATATCCCTTGCCCAAGCACTCACCCTCTCCCTGCACCTTCTCCCTCCCCACGCCCCTCACTCTCCCCCTCATACCCTCCCTCTCATCCTCCCTCCCTCAGTGAGGCAAAGCAGTGGAGGATGAGGTGGTCAACCTTTCGTTGAATGCGGCTTCAGTTACTACTGGCACTTTCTGAACTGCTGGCCCGCAGTGAGGTGAGCTTCGGTGACTTTCGAGAACAAAGGTATTCACCTTGCAATCAGCTCAGCAATAGTGCTACTTGTGACATGGGGTTGAAACTTTAAACTGAGACACAGAACAGGAGAGGGTGGGTGCGTTTGTAATTCCCCATGTCTGATTTGTACCGTGCCAGACCAGTTTCTACACTGCAGATTTGGAACTGTTTGGGGTGGGGCAGTAGTCAGTTCAGTATTCAGGACAGTATTCATTCTGTATTGAGGTATGGGGTCAGTTTTCATTCAGGTCGTGGTATCAGGTCAGAATCCGTTCAGTATTGAAGTATATGTCGGTATTCAGTGAGGTATCAGGTCAATATTCATTCAGTATGGGTATCAGGTCAGGTCAGTATTCGTTCAGCATTATCATGTGAGGATATATATTTAGTATTATCAGGTCAGACTACATTTCGTACAGTACCGTACTTGGGTAACCGGTCAATATTGGGAGGATGCCTTTTCATGAGCTTTTTGCAGGCTGTGCCATCAAAACCATCATACCGTACGGAACGGAGCAGAGCAGACCACGTTTGCGTATCCAGTACTGCTCATCAAGCTGACCAGTTCTTCTAGGCCGATTATCTGGTGATTGGCTTTGGCGTCGGTCAAGTCCCCCATGAAGCCCATGTACAGTTCTTTCATTAAACGATACAATGCCTATTTGATGATGCCTCTGAGTCTCAAGTTGTTATGATTTCCTGCTTTGGTTAGTGAAAATGAAATGCAGGTTCTGATTTGCAGCATACGGGTACTGGTACCTATGTCAATTTCCACAGGTAAGGTCTCAATTTGGGCAAAGGATGTCCAGTGTAGGATGGCTACTATACATGCCAAATTGGCAGTGAAATTATCTTCTAATAAACTCAGAATTTCATTCACGAGATGCCCACTGCAGCCTGTATGCTGCAGATTGTTATTGAGAATTCTAAAAAACAAGATGCCCGTTGCAGCCTGTATGCATGAACATTTGACAATCCAATAGCCGTATCTGCACACGTCGACATGTATTCAAGAACCCACAGCAGCAGCAACCACAGCTGCAGAGACAGCAGCAGTCACAGCTGCAGCCGCATGCTTCAATGAAGGAGTGGAGGGAAGGGAGAGGGCGCATCGTTGGGCACCCAACATTTGCACCGCACGGCCTGTTTGCTAACCCGCGGGTACAAGGGAGGTCTGATCCCTGTGGCTAATGCTCACTCTGGCAGCTCCTGCATCTGTACAACCCGTGAGCGTTGCTGCAGATGTCTTGCCTCACAGCACAAGTCTGCTACAAATGATTTTCTCCAGGTATATCGGACGCCGCTGCTGCCACTCTCGTTACACGAGACTGGAGATGCTGTGCCCCGCATCAGTCTCGCATCCTGAGTGATGCCGCTGCTGCTGACGTCTCAGCCTCCCTATATGAACCCGAACCCCTGTGCCTTGTGGCAGATGTTTTGCTTTGCCCCACATGCTTCTCACGCACTCACTAGCTCGAACCCTGTTTGTTGTTGCAGATGCTTAGTCCTGCACCAGTCTGACGCCCTGCAGAATGCTGCTGCTGACGCCTCGCCCTCCCTACATGAGCCCGAACCTCTGTGCCTTATGGCAGATCTTTTACTGTGCCCCACATGCGTATGATGTCCTACCCAATGCTGCCTGCTGCCCCACCCCTACATGTACGGTACGTTGTTGCGGATGCTTTGTCCTGCACCAGTGTGAAGTCCTGAGCAATGTTGCTGCTGTCGCCTCTTCCACTCTACATGAGTCCGAACCCCTGAGCGTTGTTGATAGCCGTCAGTAGCCGCGTGTGCAGCTGCACGGTAGGGAATAGAGGTGAGGGGATGGGTTGAGAGAGCATGGTAAGGCAGGAGGAGCAGAGCACAGGGACATGCGTGAGCGGTTATTGTGTCATGCGTCATAGGTGCAGGTGTTATCTACAGAAATGCCTGCATCATTTGCACTACACGATCGGGAGGTGGTAGAACCCACAGGATGCGTCACTTGAATGGCGTCCCTTGTTTCCGAGTGGTTCAAAGCTTACATTATTTGAGGAGATGATTTACGACTCACCTTCTCGAGGTTGAGTATTCGGGCAGCAGCAGGTGGTTGAAGCACGTGTGTGTTCTTATTGAACGTCTCAATACTCACCTTGTTCCCAGTCACCCTATCACCCTATCACTCACCTTCTCGAGGTTGGAGTATTCAGGCAGCAGCAGGTGGTTGAAGCATGTGTGTGCTGTTGGTAGCCGGTCTGAGTCCGGCCCTGATGGGTGGTGGGTGGTGGTGATGGGTGGTGGGTGGTGGTGATGGGTGGTGGGTGCGGGTGGTAAACTCGTCTTTTTGTTTACTCGTGAGTAGCGGACCCACCATGGTTATAATAAACCTAAGTCCCGCAATTAAGTGAGAAGCAAAAGCAATCTCAAACCCCGCAATCGGCACAAAGATGCAAATCTTAACAAAAAAAAAGGAGTGAGAAAGCAATGCCACATACTCGTTTCAAGCACTCGCTACAAGCACACCCACCACTGGGCCATATCAGCACAGCAACACTGACCCGCTCGGGAGATGACGAAGGGCAGCGAGGCGAGGCCCTTCATGGGCGCCCTGTTGAGCTTTGAGACGCCTAAATCCCGCAGCACTGCCGACACACACACCCACCAGCAGCACAGCGACACTGACCCGCTCGGGAGATGACGAAGGGCAGCGAGGCGAGGCCCTTGATGGGCGCGCGGTCACACCCCGTCACAAACGCCAGTAGACTCCTCTTCTCTGCGTCCCCTAGCCCATGCACCACCTGGTTGCAGAGAGAGAGGGGGGGAGGAGGGAAGTGGGAGGGGGGAGGTGCTGGAATGAGTTGGAGACTCAACACCATGCACGCCAGCAGACTCCTCTTCTCTGCGTCCCCTAGCCCATGCACCACCTGGTTGGATGGTGGGGGTAAAAGGAAAATAAGGACAAATGGTGGGGGAGCGAGGGAGGGATGACGAGAGGTGCAGGAGAGGGTTGGAGGCTGTACAGCATACAGGGCAGCGAAGCAAGGCCCTTGATGGGCGCCCTGTCACACCCCATCACAAACGCCAGTAGACTCCTCTTCTCCGCGTCCCCGAGTGAAACACGGGCACACACACCATCCCTGCAGTAACAGGAGGTGAGAGGGGAAGTCGTGATGGGGCAATGGGAGCAGGGTGGTGTGTCTTAGTCAGTGCATGCTCACGTGAAACAGCATTAAACATCAAATATGTGGATTTTACTTTTGGGAATTCTCAAAAGTAAACATCAAACCGCCAGTACATGGGCGGGTCAAGGGGTGAGGGGGGATGGCGTGAGATATAATGGGGCAATGTACGCAACAGTGAGGTGAGTGATACACGCGCACACGCACTGCCCTCACAATGGCGAGAGGTGAAAGGGTGAAAGAATATGGGGCGTACTGCAGTACCCGGCAGTGCATAGTTTTCACTGCAAACCACCCAACACGCAGTCAGGATGGTCCGAGTCCACACTGCAGCACCCGGCATGCACACAGCAAAGTGGCGGACTGCGGAATAGGACATGAATAGCAGACACGCAGTAAATCACACCTTCCAGAAGTTTTTTATGACAGGAGACTCCTTGGTGTACCCATCCTCATATCGCGCATTCCTCTCCCTGCACTCACACGTGGCCACACATGCACAGCAAGCACCGCGGAAAAAACGAGGCAGGATAGCAGGAACATGAAGCAGAGGCAGAAGCAGCTCCAGAGGCCAAGAGTCTGACCCACTAGTGGTAAAGTTACGGCCTTTATAAACACTTGAGACTGACCCACTTGAAACACTTGACACTGAGGGTGGTATTTAGACAGTTGAGATTTCTCAAAAAACACGCGCTGTCTCAAAAGTCGCGCCAATAGAACATGTCCGAGCAAGCTCTGGTAACTCACAAATCTGTGGAAGGCTTTGGTGAGTTGGAAACCCGCAATGCAACTCACACCTCAGCAACTCGCACCTCAGCAACTCGCACCTCAGCAACTCGCAGCTCAGCAACTCACAGCTCAGCAACTCACAGCTCAGCAACTCACAGCTCAGCAACTCACAGCTCAGCAACTCACAGCTCAGCAACTCACAGCTCAGCAACTCACAGCTCAGCAACTCACAGCTCAGCAACTCACAGCTCCTGGACCAACGCAGCAGAAAACTCGAAACACGCCTGAACCTCCCAGCACTCACAGGTTGTCAAAGTCGAACACAGGTTGGAACATGCGCAGCACAGCACACAGCCAACCACCTACAGACAGACAGGTAGAGATTGGCATGGCTAAAATCGTCCAACCACCTACACACATGCCTAGCACGGCACTCACAGCTCGTCAAAGTCAAACACGGGGCTGCCGCAGATGAGCAGCTCCAGGTCATCGGTTTGGAACATGTGCAGCACCACGCTCGCTGACCACCATCCATCCACAGCATTGAACAGGCCACCATTCGTGAGGCACTCACAGCTCGTCAAAGTCAAACACAGGGCTGCCACAGATGAGCAACTCGAGCTCGTCGGGTTGGAACATTTTCAGCACCCGCCCGCTGCACAGGCGCAGGAAGCCATGGGAGAAGGGGCCAAACTGGCGCTCCACCAGCTTGTTCAGATGGAACTGCGGTGGCGTGTGCAGGAAAGCGGGGACATTGGGAGGGAGGAGGAAAGGAGAGAGGATTTGGAGGCGCAGTAAGCCATGGGAGAAGGGGCCGAACTGGCGCTCCACCAGCTTGTTCAGATGGAACTGCGGTGGCGTGTGCAGGAAAGCGGGGACATTGGGAGGGAGGAGGAAAGGAGAGAGGATTTGGAGGCGCAGGAAGCCATGGGAGAAGGGGCCAAACTGCCGCTCCACCAGCTTGTTCAGATGGAACTGCGGTGGCGTGTGCAGGAAAGCGGGGACATTGGGAGGGAGGAGGAAAGGAGAGAGGATTTGGAGGCGCAGGAAGCCATGGGAGAAGGGGCCGAACTGGCGCTCCACCAGCTTGTTCAGATGGAACTGCGGTGGCGTGTGCAGGAAAGCGGGGACATTGGGAGGGAGGAGGAAAGGAGAGAGGATTTGGAGGCGCAGGAAGCCATGGGAGAAGGGGCCGAACTGGCGCTCCACCAGCTTGTTCAGATGGAACTGCGGTGGCGTGTGCAGGAAAGCGGGGACATTGGGAGGGAGGAGGAAAGGAGAGAGGATTTGGAGGCGCAGGAAGCCATGGGAGAAGGGGCCGAACTGGCGCTCCACCAGCTTGTTCAGATGGAACTGCGGTGGCGTGTGCAGGAAAGCGGGGACATTGGGAGGGAGGAGGAAAGGAGAGAGGATTTGGAGGCGCAGGAAGCCATGGGAGAAGGGGCCGAACTGGCGCTCCACCAGCTTGTTCAGATGGAACTGCGGTGGCGTGTGCAGGAAAGCGGGGACATTGGGAGGGAGGAGGAAAGGAGAGAGGATTTGGAGGCGCAGGAAGCCATGGGAGAAGGGGCCAAACTGCCGCTCCACCAGCTTGTTCAGATGGAACTGCGGTGGCGTGTGCAGGAAAGCGGGGACATTGGGAGGGAGGAGGAAAGGAGAGAGGATTTGGAGGCGCAGGAAGCCATGGGAGAAGGGGCCGAACTGGCGCTCCACCAGCTTGTTCAGATGGAACTGCGGTGGCGTGTGCAGGAAAGCGGGGACATTGGGAGGGAGGAGGAAAGGAGAGAGGATTTGGAGGCGCAGGAAGCCATGGGAGAAGGGGCCGAACTGGCGCTCCACCAGCTTGTTCAGATGGAACTGCGGTGGCGTGTGCAGGAAAGCGGGGACATTGGGAGGGAGGAGGAAAGGAGAGAGGATTTGGAGGCGCAGGAAGCCATGGGAGAAGGGGCCGAACTGGCGCTCCACCAGCTTGTTCAGATGGAACTGCGGTGGCGTGTGCAGGAAAGCGGGGACATTGGGAGGGAGGAGGAAAGGAGAGAGGATTTGGAGGCGCAGGAAGCCATGGGAGAAGGGGCCGAACTGGCGCTCCACCAGCTTGTTCAGATGGAACTGCGGTGGCGTGTGCAGGAAAGCGGGGACATTGGGAGGGAGGAGGAAAGGAGAGAGGATTTGGAGGCGCAGGAAGCCATGGGAGAAGGGGCCGAACTGGCGCTCCACCAGCTTGTTCAGATGGAACTGCGGTGGCGTGTGCAGAAAAGCGGGGACACTGGGAGGGAGGAGGAAAGGAGAGAGGATTTGGAGGCGCAGGAAGCCATGGGAGAAGGGGCCGAACTGGCGCTCCACCAGCTTGTTCAGATGGAACTGCAGTGGCGTGTGCAGGGGAGCGGGGACATTGGGAGGGGAGAAAAGGGAGGAGGAAGGGAGATAGGATTTGGAGGTGCAGAAAGCCGTGGGAGAACGGCTGAACTGCCTCTCCACCAGCTTGTTCAGATGGAACTGCGGTGGCCGGTGGCGTGTGCAGGGAGGGTCGGGGGGGGAGGGCATGGAAGAAAGAGGGCAGAGCAGAGAAGGATTGGACAGACTGGCACGTGATAAAAGTGATTCATTGAGACGTCTAAAGAAAAATCACTAACATCACATGGGGAAGAGTATGGGAGGTGCAGAAAGCCGTGGGAAAAGGGGCCGTGGGAGAAGGGTAGTTTTGAGGCGGCTCAAAACTAACATGTGAGGCGCAGGAAGCTGTGGGAGAAGGGGCCGAAGTGGCACTCCACCAGCTTGTTCAGATGGAACTACGGTGGTGCAGAGGGAGGGTGGGGGGCATGTGGAAAGGAGGTCAGAGAAGGGGGAAACAGGGGGGAACAGATGGGGAAGAGTATGCAAGCAGCAGGATGTCGTAGGAGAACGGGTCGAAGTGGCGCTCCACCAGCTTGTTCAGATGGAGGGAGGGAAGGGAGGGCACAAAAAGAGAATGGGAGGTGCGGGAAGCCATGTGAGAAGGACCCCCCCTGACCCGTGACTTGCCATGACCCGCCCTGACCCGCCCTGACCCGCCCTGACCCGCCCTGACCCGCCCCGACCCGCCATGACCTGTCCCGACTTGCGCTGACCCATCGTGACCCTTCTTGACTTGCCCTCAACCGCCCTACCTCCTCCTGACCCGTCCTGACCCGCCCTAACCCGCCCTGATTCGCCCCTGACCCGAAACCTTTTAACCTAACCAGAAGCCTTAAACCCCTAAGCCCCGGACTCACGTCCACCAGCAGGTCCACAAACTCACCCGTCCGGACCCGTCATGACTTGCCCTGACCCTTCCTAAACCTAAACCTCATACCCTACACCTTAAACCCTTAAAAACGGACCATTAGGGCGTGGAACATTGCAACGACCAAACAGAATGGTCGACTACATGGGCGGTTTAGACGATTGCGAAGTTTGTAGGGTTACTTTCACAGTTTGTAGTCACCCTTACTTGACAAAATACGAATGGTATTCTTTAGTATGAAATTCTCCACTGAGCAAGTTGGGCCCTCTACTTAGCAGGACCTCAATGTTTGACATTCGGTATTCGCCCCCGAATGTGCTTTCATCCCACAGTTGTTTTGCTGAACAATCTAATCTACCTGCGCCTACTACTTTCCACGGCATCCCGAAAGCGGGATAAAAAGTTTCCGACAAATTACGGGGGTGGTTTAGGGTGGTTGTTCCGAAATGTTTGGCGGGGCTCGCCTAGCCGTTACACTTTTTCGCTTTCGCACGAGCCGACCATCTGGTCGGATTTTAGGGCTTGGTCGTTGCAATGTTCCACGCCCTTAGCCCCGCACTCACGTCCACCAGCAGGACCACAAACTCCTCCCTTAAACTCGCCCTGACCCCTCCCGAACCTAAACCCCCTCAGCCTTACACCCTAAGCCCCAAACCCTAAGCCCCAGACCCAAACCCTAAGCTCCGGACTCACGTCCACCAGCAGGTCCACAAACTCCTCCCTTAACTTGCCCTGACCCGCCCTCAACCTAAACCCCCTAAGCCTTACACCATAGGCCCCAAACCCGAAACCCCGGACTCACGTCCACCAGCAGGTCCACAAACTCCTCGCGGTTGCTGTTGGTGACAGGAATGCTCTCGCCACCTTCCTTGAGTGGCACCGTGGTGTGCGAGCCGAACACGTCCGTGTAGGACGCCTCGAAGCACCACGAGTACACCTCCTGATGGATGTGTGGGAGGAAAGGACGTGAAGAAGGAAAAGGGAGCATAATGAGATGCCGAAACTAGGCAGCATGCGCCTCCCGAGCACCGTGGTGGGCGAGCCAAACACGTCCGTGTAGGACGCCTCGAAGCACCACGAGTACACCTCCTGATGGATGTGCGTGTGTGCAGAGCAGAGGGAGAGAAGCATGTTTATGTGTCATAACCAAGCCCCCAGGCAGCATGCACCTGCCTGGCAGCATGGTGGGCGAGCCAAACACGTCCGTGTATGACGCCTCGAAGCACCATGAGTACACCTCCTGATGGATGTGGGGAGGGCAGGGGAGGGGAGCATGTTTAGCACCCAGCCTGTCTGGCACCGTGGTGTGCGAGCCGAACACGTCCGTGTAGGACGCCTCGAAGCACCACGAGTACACCTCCTGATGGATGTGTGGTGAAGCGGGGGGAGGGAGGGGGAGGGAAGGGGGAGCACCGTGGTGGGCGAGCCAAACACGTGTGTGTATGACGCCTGAAAGCACCATGAATACACCTCCTGAGACATGTGTGTGTGGAGATAGGGTGTGTAGGAGGTGTGTGTGTGTGGAGAGAGAGAGAGAGTGTGTGTGTGTGTGTGTGTGTGTGTGCATGTGTGTGTGTGTGTGTGTGTGTGTGCATGTGTGTGTGTGTGTGTGTGTGTGTGTGTTTGTGGGGAGGAAGAGAGGTGAGGCATGGAGTAAAGAGCTGTGGGGGGAATGATATTGATACAAGCTGCACACACTGACTCCCCTGCCTTAACCTCCCCTCCCCTGCCCCTCTCCGCCTTCCCCTCCCCACTTCCTGCCCTCCCCACCCCACACCTTCTCGGTCTCACCTGACCTCCCCGGCCCTTCCACGCTCTCACCTGCCATCACCTACATGCACCGCACCACACCTGCCCTCACCCACCTCAACGTTGCCCTGAAATGCCAGCAGCCCCTTGAGCCCTCGATGCAGCTCCGGATCCACCTGCCATGGTGGTCCGATGGGTAGAGGCCCGGGACAGGTCCGGGACAGGTCAGGGACAGGTCAGGGACAGGTCTGGGATAAGTCAGGGAGAGGTCTGGGACGGTCAGTCAGAGGTGGGTCAGGGACACCCACAGAGATGGGAGGAGGCACTGGGAGAAAGGATAGTGGGAGAAAGGGAAGTGGGAGAAGCAGCACAGAGAACAAGAGCTGGACGGGCAACTCACCCCAGCTAGATCGTCCAGGCAGGTCTTCTTCCCCAGGAGCTTCTTGTAGATGACCAGGGGGAAGCTTATATCGAGGATGTGCGCGTTGTAGATGGCCAACCCCAGCACGGTGCCGACGAGCTCAAACTCGAGTGGCATGTCGATGGGCGACGCACTGAACCAGAAGGAGCGAGTTGCCTCGTTGTACGTGAACATGCCAAACTGCGGTTGGGGAAGTGTGGGTTGGGCAGGGGGAAAGGGGATAGGTGTGGGGGGGAAGCGGGGGTTTGAGGGAAGGGGAGGAGGAAGCGAAGGGAGAAGAGGCCCCAGCACGGTGCCGACGCGCTGGCAAAGGGAGGGGAAGGGTAGGGGAAGGGGAGGAGATGGCTAACGCCAGCACGGTGCCAACGAGCTCAAACTCGAGTGGCATGTCGATGGGCGACGCACTGAACCAGAAGAACCGGGTTGCCTCGTTGTATCTGAACATGCCAAACTGCAGTTGGGAATGTGTGGGGAGGGGGAATGAGGAGGTTTGGAAAGAAGAGAGAGGCGGGTACTAGCGTGGAGGAAAGGAAGGAGGGAACCAGAACAATATGCAGCAGAGTAGGGATGCTTACGATCCGCCGTGTTGCATCAGAAGGAGACACGCTGGAGGCCTTTTTTGCAACGAGGTCCTTTTCAGAGACCCACCCACCCCCCCCCCCCCCACACACACACACATACACACACACACACACACACACACACGCGCATGCGCACGCGCACGCGCAAGCGCACGCGCACGCGCACGCGCGCACGCACGCACGCACACACACACACACACACACACACACACACACACACACACACACTGTGACACACACACAAAGGAAAACAGTTGAATTCATCTTAGCGTGGAACTCACCTTAGCGTCAACAATATCGCGCATGATGAGCTGGAAGAACTCCTTGTGCAGCCCACCTGACTGACTTACTTCAGCAGTCCTTATGCTGCACCAAGGTAGCGCCACAAAACACATACCTTGGCGTCAACAATGTCGCGCATGATGAGCTGGAAGAACTCCTTGTGCACGCCGCCCTCGTCCACGTATGGCCGCTCGATTTGCCACCGCCTTGTGAGGTTGAGGTGCCTCAATCAGTCATCATACCTTGGCGTCAACGATGCCGCGCATGATGAGCTGAAAGAACTCCTTCTGCAGCCTAACTGTGCACGTTCGGCACTTCGAGGTTGAGGTGCCTGATGCAGCTATCATATCACACCTTGGCGTCAACAATATCGCGCATGATGAGCTGGAAGAACTCCTTCTGCACACCGCCCTCGTCCACGCCCTCCTCTCCCACAAACTTCACCTGCATTGCTCTCCCATGGGGGAACATGGGATGGAGCAGATGGAGGCATGAGGGCATCACATGCATGCATGATGCATATGCACCCATGGGGCTGAGATGACAGAGAGGCACTTTTGGGAATGGAAGTCGACTCACAAGCCACCCCCTCCTCCAACGCCCACAAACTTCACCTGCTCTTTGATGGGGAATACGGGAGGGAATAAGTGTATGCGTGAGGGCATCACATGCATGCTCCCATGGGACGAGAATGAGGTTGCGGGATCAAAGGCATTGAAACGCGGGCGGTGAAACCAGGGTTATGGAAACAGTTGCCTTGCCATCAGGGTTGTGAGATTGAGACTCGACGATAGGTGTGAAGGAAAGGAAGAGGATAATGATGGTGGAGAGGATGACATGAGCGTGACGCATCTCACCTTGAGCGGTTTTTTCAAGTCCCCTGCATGTTGTTGCACCTGCAAGCACAGCGAGAGGAGTGAGAGGAGTGCGGAAAGGATGAAGAGAAGGGTAAGGCGAGTTGCACGCGGAAAGCAGTGCGCCTGCCTGCCTGCAAGCCCCCTGAGCACGTGAGCCCAACGAAACTGAAAGTGAGCAGTTATCGTGCTCTCTCAATACACCCATACCTGCAAAATAGCGTCTCCCACAATGTGATCTCGCCGAACAATGAGCACACACAAGGGGTTGCCTAATGTCCACATGCGCGCCTGAGAGCCCCCTCAGCGCCATGCCCAGTGAAGATGGGAATCAACACATCACGCCCTCTCAAGACTTCATATTACCTGCAGGATCCCGTCTTCCACAATGTGGTCGCGGCGAACGATGAGCACACACAAGGGGTTGCCCACGTGCGCGCCCGTGAGCCCCCTGAGAGGCAAGTCCATTCCCATGCCCAGTTTAACCCCAAGTCAGCACAGCATGCTCTCTCCATGCAACCCCTACCTGCAATATCGCGTCCTCCACAATGTGATCTCGTCGCACGATGAACACGCAGAAGGGGTTGCCCACGTGCGCGCCTGAGATGAGCCCTCTGCGAGGCAGAGCCATGCCCAGCGAAGCTGGGGATCAACGCAGCATGCTCTCTCAATTCACGCCCTACCTGCAGAATAGCATCTTCCACAATGTGGTCACGGCGAACGATGAGCACGCAAAAGGGGTTGCCCACATGCGCGCCTGACAGCCCCCTGAGCGCCATGCCCAGCAGTGCGTCATGGAAGCGGTGGGACATCTCCACTCGCGACTCCACCTGCAGCACCAACGCCTTGCTGGCCGCCTCGAGAATATAGGGATGCTCGCACAGGGTGAAAGGGTCCAAGTACCTGGGGGAGGAAGGGGAAGGGAGTGGAAGGTGTTAGGATATGAGTTAAGGATTCTCTGCAGTGAGAGGCAGAGCCATGCCCACAGCAGCGCCTCATGGAAGCCCAGCAGGGCGTCGTGGAAGCGGTGGGACATCTCCACCCGCGACTCCACCTGCAGCACCAACGCCTTGCTGGCCGCTTCTAGAATATACGGGTGTTCACAGAGAGTAAAGGGGTCCAGGTACCTGGGAAAAATGGGGGGGGTTAGGGGTGGCTTTTGAGTCGACTCAAAAGTCACTTCGCAAAGGGTGAAGGGGTCCAGGTACCTGGGGGAAATGGGGGGGGTTAGGGGGGAGGAGGAGATGGGGTTGCTGTTTCGCAAATTCACCATCCATTCACCGGTTTGACTTGGCGTTGAGCTCCCCACACGTCTCTCAACTTGGCTCTTCAGTCCATCATCAACCCATCTTAACCACCACCCACCCACCCACCCCCCCACCCACCTGTCTCGGTGCTTCCACTTGGTGTAGTCCTGCTCCAGGTCCACAAACTCGTCGCTGTTGATGGGCTGGGTCCTTCCCCTTGCATTGTTTCTAGCCCTCTCCCTCCTTCCCTCCCACCCACCGGTCGCGGTGCTTCCACTTGGTGTAGTCCTGCTCCAGGTCCACAAACTCATCGCTGTTGAGGGCATCGTTGTAGAATGCCGAGTGCGGCAGCTGATGGCCCCTCTCGTTCGCCGCGACTGGTGGGTGCACACACAGGCACACACAGGCACACACGACGCACACAAGAAGCACACACAGAGGGGAGGGAGAGCGGCAGGGGCGGCTGAGAGAGAGCAGAGGGGCAGAGAGTGAGGCGCCGAGTGACTGGGAGTGTACTCGGCGCCCCAGTCATGAGAGACTGGGCAGCAAGTCTTTGAGGTCTTGAGGTGAGAGTCCACTCCACGCACAAGAACGAAGATGAGTGGACGATGTGTCACGTGTCATGTGTGATGTGTTATGTGTTGTCACAGCAACGGATTGTGCAAAGCCACAGCAGTTGCAGCAGCAGCAGCAGCAGCAGCAGCAGAGGCAGCAGCAGTGGCAGCGGGAGGAGCAGTGGCAGGGGCAGCAGCAGGGGAGGGTGGCGCTCACAGAATATCCCGAGCACGCGAGTGGCGAGCTTGACAGTGTCAACGAGGCGGTGCGTCTCGTACAGCTGAATGGTGATCACATGCTGCGCCGTCTCCACCACCTGCTGTAGGTGTGCGCGCTCATAGCTGCAGTGAGGGAGGGAGGGAGCAAGGATACGACGATGGGTGCTTGCGTTCCTGTGAATGGACTGCTGGCATGCGCTGTGCTCACACTCATAGAGCTGGATGGTGATCACATGCTGTGCCGTTTCCACCACCTGCTGTAGGTGCCCTCGCTCGTAGCTGCAGGGCGGGAGGGAGGGGAAGAAGGATGAAGGACAGCAGGACTGGAAAGTTTGATTTGATCCTGGCGCTCGCAGCCGTGTAGCTGGATGGTGATCAGATCAGATCAGATCAGATCAGATCGCATGCTGTGCCATGCCGTCTCCACCACCTGCTGCTGGCGGGGCAGTGGTGGCACGTCCAGCAGCAGCTTTCACAGGCGGCGACTTTTGAGGCGCCTCTGAAGTCTCCTCGCCTTGCGAGTGCGGCAAGGCAAGGGGCGTAAGCACTCGCCTGGCGAGGGTGCAAATGCAAGAGCACAAGCAGCGCCATGCATGCCAGGGACGGGTAACGTGCCTGGCGAGGGTGCAAATGAGCTGCTGGCGGGGCAGCGGGGGCAGGTCCAGCAGCAACTTTCACACGCGGCAATTTTTGTTTTGAGGCACCTCAAAGGCCGCCTTGTGAGTGTGGCAGGGAGGCATGCACCTGCCTGGCGAATGAAGCAAGTGAGGCATGCACTTGCCTAGCAAGGGTGCAGAGGAGCTGCTGGCAGCGCAGTGGTGGCAGGTCCAGCAGCAGCTTTCACAGCCAGCGACTTTTGAGGCGCCTCAGAAGTCGCCTTGTGAGTGTGGCAAGGCAAGGGGCGTAAGCACTCGCCTGGCGAGGGTGCAAATGCAAGAGCACAAGCAGCGCCATGCATGCCAGGGACGGGTAACGTGCCTGGCGAGGGTGCAGATGAGCTGCTGGCGGGGCAGTGGCGGCAGGCAGGTCCAGCAGAAGCTTGCACAGGCGGCGACTTTTTGAGGCGCCTCAGAAGTTGCCTCGCCTTGCGAGTGCGGCAAGGCAAGGGGCGTAAGCACTCGCCTGGCGAGGGTGCAAATGCAAGAGCACAAGCAGCGCCATGCATGCCAGGGACGGGTAACGTGCCTGGCGAGGGTGCAGATGAGCTGCTGGCGGGGCAGTGGCGGCAGGCAGGTCCAGCAGAAGCTTGCACAGGCGGCGACTTTTTGAGGCGCCTCAGAAGTTGCCTCGCCTTGCGAGTGCGGCAAGGCAAGGGGCGTAAGCACTCGCCTGGCGAGGGTGCAAATGCAAGAGCACAAGCAGCGCCATGCATGCAAGGGACGGGTAACGTGCCTGGCGAGGGTGCAGATGAGCTGCTGGCGGGGCAGCGGGGGGAGGTCCAGCAGCAGCTTGCACAGGCGGCGGTACAGCGGATGGTGCTCTGGCTCCATGAAAAAGGGGCTCTGCGCAGTGAAAGAAGGGAGCAAGAAGGTAGAGCACAGCACGGGGGGTGGGGGCAGTCAGTCAGCAGCTTGCACAGATGGCGGTACAGTGGGTGGTGCTCTGGCTCCATGAAAAAGGGGCTCTGCGCAGTGAAAGAAGGGAGCAAGGAGGTAGAGCACAGCACGGGGGGTGGGGGCAGTCAGTCAGCAGCTTGCACAGATGGCGGTACAGCGGGTGGTGCTCTGGCTCCATGAGGAAAGGGCTCTGGCTAGCTGCCCGTTTCCGAAGGGTTGTTGGGCAGTGCGGCAATCAGGAGCATGACGGCCACAAGATGACTCACGTCGAGCAGGAAGAGTAGCGAGCGCATGACAGCTGGCGACGGCTCATCCGCGTCTCGCCCTGCACCCTCCTCTGCTGCTGCAGCTGCCAGCGAGTCCACCTTCCTCTTCGCACTCCCCGACGCCCCTGCTCCTGCTGCTCCTGCTCCTGCTGCTGCTGCTGCTCCTGCTGCTGCTGCTGCTGCTGCTGCTGCTGCTGCTGCTGCTGCTGCTGCTGCTGCTCCTGCTCCTGCTCCTGCTGCTGCTGCTGCTGCTGCTGCTGCTGACGCTGCACCTGCACCTGACCCCACCGCCCCTGCTTCACCTGTGTCCGCTGCTGCGCCCGCGGGGGCTTCAGTGGCCGGGATTTCAGAAGACGGAGCAGCGGCAGTTGACGGCAGTGCAGGTTGGGTATCGACGTCCATAGCATTGCTGGCACTTGTGGCAGCAGTGCTGGCAGCATTGGTGGTAGTGGCATCGTCCCTCTCACACCCAGCCGTTGCAGCGGTCGCCGCGGTGGTAGCAGTGGCAGCGGTGATGCTAGCAGTTGCGGGTGCAGGGAGAGGGACGAGGGCAGGAGGGCGCGAGGGTCGTGGGGGAGTGGGGAGGTGGTGGGCGAGAGTGGAGGAGGGCGCGGAGGGCATGGCCTGGGCGAGCTCTGATAGCAGTCGATCGCTTGTTCGCACCACTGCTGCTGCCACCTCGTCGCCCTGAGGAGGAGTGGAGCGAGGGGGGGAACGGTTGAGAGGGTGAGTGAGTGAGGCAAGAGAGTGGAGAGAGAGTGGAGGAGGGGGCGGAGGGCATGGCCTGGGCGAGCTCTGTGAGCAGCCGGTCTCTCGCTCTCACCACTGCTGCTGCCACCTCGTCGCCCTGAGGAGGAATGGGGCGATGGGGAGTGGTTAGAGAGTATGTGAATAAGAGAGCGAGTGAGTGGGTGAGGGAATGAGTGAGTGAATCGAGTGTTGTTGAGAAGTAATGATTGGTTTGGAGGGCTGTGGATATTTCCAGAAAGAAAGGGAGGGGCAATAAGAACAAGGGCGGCTTCAAGGTTGACAGGGGTGCAGCACAGACAATCCCCATCACACGGTGCTGTATGTATGAAGCTTAAATATACTTACCAGAATTGCCACACACACTCGCCAAATTCGTCTCACACACTCACCAGATTCGCCCCACACACTCACCAGATTCGCCTCACACACTCACCAGATTCGCCTCACACACTCACCAGATTCGCCACTCCGTCGTAGAACAGCTTCACAGTTGCCGAGTCAATTCCTGATCCAGAGGCGGAAACAAGAAGTGGTGATCGCATTAGTAGACGGAGGGGGGGGTATGGCATTATCCCAGCAAAGGGCATACTCCTACACCATACTCATCCCTGCCTTTCTCCTAACTCCCCACCCCCTCTCACTGCCCAAAACCCCTCCATCCACTCCTCTCTGGCATGGCGAGGAACACCAGGCTCACAGCGTCAGCTGACGACCCAGAACTGCACTCAATTCCCGAAACCCCTGTACTCACCACATCCATTGACCTCCTTCCCTCACTCATCCCCTCTGGCATGGCGAGGAACACGAGGCTCACAGCACCTGCTGACGACAGCACCTTGGGGATCAGCTCTCGTAACCCCTTTCTCCACTACCCCTACCGCATTCCTCCCTCACCCAGCAGGTTGCCCTTGGAGAGCCCCTCTGGCACGGCGAGGAACACGAGGCTCACAGACCTTGAATCGACCCAAAAGACCACAACCCTATGTCCAACACACACAATCTTCACACTCCGCACTCACCCAGCAGGTTGCCTTTGTTTTGAGACGTCTCAAAACACTTCTTCAAACACTCCGCACTCACCCAGCAGGTTGCCTTTGTTTTGAGACGTCTCAAAACACTTCTTCAAACACTCCGCACTCACCCAGCAGGTTGCCTTTGTTTTGAGACGTCTCAAAACACTTCTTCAAACACTCCGCACTCACCCAGCAGGTTGCCTTTGTTTTGAGATGTCTCAAAACACTTCTTCAAACACTCCGCACTCACCCAGCAGGTTGCCTTTGTTTTGAGACGTCTCAAAACACTTCTTCAAACACTCCGCACTCACCCAGCAGGTTGCCTTTGTTTTGAGACGTCTCAAAACACTTCTTCAAACACTCCGCACTCACCCAGCAGGTTGCCTTTGTTTTGAGACGTCTCAAAACACTTCTTCAAACACTCCGCACTCACCCAGCAGGTTGCCTTTGTTTTGAGACGTCTCAAAACACTTCTTCAAACACTCCGCACTCACCCAGCAGGTTGCCTTTGTTTTGAGACGTCTCAAAACACTTCTTCAAACACTCCGCACTCACCCAGCAGGTTGCCTTTGTTTTGAGACGTCTCAAAACACTTCTTCAAACACTCCGCACTCACCCAGCAGGTTGCCTTTGTTTTGAGACGTCTCAAAACACTTCTTCAAACACTCCGCACTCACCCAGCAGGTTGCCTTTGTTTTGAGACGTCTCAAAACACTTCTTCAAACACTCCGCACTCACCCAGCAGGTTGCCTTTGTTTTGAGACGTCTCAAAACACTTCTTCAAACACTCCGCACTCACCCAGCAGGTTGCCTTTGTTTTGAGACGTCTCAAAACACTTCTTCAAACACTCCGCACTCACCCAGCAGGTTGCCTTTGTTTTGAGACGTCTCAAAACACTTCTTCAAACACTCCGCACTCACCCAGCAGGTTGCCTTTGTTTTGAGACGTCTCAAAACACTTCTTCAAACACTCCGCACTCACCCAGCAGGTTGCCTTTGTTTTGAGACGTCTCAAAACACTTCTTCAAACACTCCGCACTCACCCAGCAGGTTGCCTTTGTTTTGAGACGTCTCAAAACACTTCTTCAAACACTCCGCACTCACCCAGCAGGTTGCCTTTGTTTTGAGACGTCTCAAAACACTTCTTCAAACACTCCGCACTCACCCAGCAGGTTGCCTTTGTTTTGAGACGTCTCAAAACACTTCTTCAAACACTCCGCACTCACCCAGCAGGTTGCCTTTGTTTTGAGACGTCTCAAAACACTTCTTCAAACACTCCGCACTCACCCAGCAGGTTGCCTTTGGAGAGCCCTTCTGGCATGGCGAGGAACACCAGGCTCACGGCGTCTGCTGACGACAGCACCTTGGGGATCAGCTCTGCCACGTGGCAGCTGTCCTGCGCTGCACTGCTGGCCCTCGCTGCCCTGCTGGCACGCGCCTTGGAGATCGCTGCTAGCAGCTCCGCTGGAGTGGGGCAGGGACCACCAAGCCAAGCATAAGGGATGAGAATTTGACGGTTGTTGAGGCGTCGCAACATTTTGACACGTCTTAAAGCTGTGCGGGCAGGCATGCGCCTTGGAGGTTGCTGCCAGCAGCTCCGTTGGAAGGGGGACCACCCAACCCACCCCAAGCCTGAGGGCGGATGATGGGTATGCATGGGAGCGTATGTCAGCAGCAGCAGGAAAGCAGAATAGAGAAGCTTTTGAAGTTGAGGTTTAAGAGCATGAGCGTCGCTCCTTGACTTCATGGGGTGTGTACTGACATCTAAAAAAATCTAGCAGGGTAAAGCGAAAATCACGAAGATCACCAGTGTGCTTTTGGAATTTCTCCATAGCAACCTATAGCTTCGAGGCGCTTAAGAACGGCAAGCATGCGACAGCAGCCCATGCGAGGCAAGAGGGAAGGAAGCGAATGAGCAAAATGCGAGTGGTGACACGGAGAACTGACAACCAGTTTGGAAGAGGCGCGTGCATGCGCTGTGCACCAACCTTTCCCCATGGCGATCTTCAGAGCCAGCGCTGCAGCGTCGTTGGGAGCGAAGCCTCGCTGATGGAGGCTCTCGAAATTGCTGCAAGACCAGAAAGAGGCACAGATTCGTTACCAGAGTCTGCAGTTCTAGCACCAGATTTATCATCTAAAGCTGTAACACCAGAGCAAAAGCTGCAGATGTAACGCCAGATTAAGAGAACCAGCTGTGACGCCAGATAACGAGCTGCAGCTGCGACACTGCTACTTTTATGCCAGAAGCGACGTACGGCTGCAACACCACAACTGCACGAATCACCAGATGGGTATCTAACATTCCAATCATTTCTAGGGCAACTGTTTGTCAGTCTTCTCTCATCATGATTCATCTAATACCATGCCTCGAACGAGCCCCTCTTACTTCTTCACCGTGAGCGCGAAGCTCTCCTTTGCCGCTCCGCCTTCAGCCGCGGTGAGTGAGGATTCATGATACTCGTCCCCCATGGACCCACCACTCGCAAACAGCGCGCAACTCGAATCCGTAACAAGAGGTTCTTCAACTAGATCCTAAATTCAACGTCAAGACCCGCTAGGTTGCACTGATGTGAAGCTAATCCTTGGTGAGTTCAGGTAGTGACGATGTTTCTCTTCAGGGTTGCTTATGATCCCTGATGAGTCACGTGCAGTGAGAAGACTAGGAGAAAATGCAGTGACGCGAAACGCGCTGCACGACACGTCACCACACGTCAATGTGACCCGAGAAATAGTACTGCTGGAGGAGAAGTGTGGTGTCCGAGAGAATGGTTTAGCGTGCTAGATTTATGATTTTACGAATTTGGTGGGTGTAGAAAGTCGTGCTGGTTCAACAGGATGCAAGTCTTGCCAGCTGAAGGTTGTGCGACGCTTGCGAACTGAGCGATATTGGCTGGTATGGGTTTTCGCACAAAGCGAGCACAGCACAGGTCTAGAAGTCCGCGCTTGTCCAATCACTGCAGACCGACCTTCTGACATCCAAACCATTCACCAGTTTCGAAAGCCCGCGCAAATTAGCGGTCAAGATTGGTCGTCTGTACGTGGCTTCGCGAAGGATCACGGTTTGGCGCCACCACGCCCTCCAGGGTTGGAATTTGGAATTCAACCTGTGGGCTGGAGGTCGTACATTCACAAACTGTGCTTCGTGGTTCGGGACGGCTCCATACGGTTCAAACTGGTTTCTAAAATCCACCGTTTTCCACCGCGACAGCACAACTTTAAACCGTAAAGAACGCACAGAACACGTGCGGGCTGGAATACTCTCTAGGACGGGAACTGGAGCCAGCCCACAACACCAGCAGGATTCTATTTCCGTGGTGGTGGTGGTCGAGTATTCCCTGTCACATTTTGGATCTGTGCAGTCTTAGAAACCTTCTAGAACGCAGTAGCTATGGCGTCTCGCCTTCTACCTGGCGCAGTCCTGCTGCTTTTTTACGCGCTTTGCGGTGAGTGAGCCTCTTCTCTGTATGTGCTAGTTACTTTGCTTGTGTTCTTTCTTCCCTCCATTTTTTGTTTTTTTTCTTGCGGTCACCATCATCACGGGTTCTTCTGTGCAGTGGCTGCCAAGACCGAGAAGGATGTGACCCAGCTTCAGATCGGCGTCAAGGTGAATACACGGCTCGTTTTGGCACCTTCTCCCGCGCATTTTCTAGCGTGTCCTTAAATTCGCGAATATTTTCACCGTTCGAAACTTGCATAAAATGATGGTACTCCTGGTCTGACAGTGATTCGACGCTGTTTGTGGTGGATGATGGCAGTTTAAGCCAAAAGATTGTCCGCGCAAGGCCAAGAATCTCGATACTGTCAAGGTTCATTACAAGGTGAGCGCTTTGTTGGACCCACGTATATTTCGGCCTGTGCATTCCGGATCGCACGTGCAACGCATGCGGCTCCTTCTCGTTTCACCGAACTGAGATTCGTGAATAGTACGGATTGGGTAGAGCTCAAGTACTTAGTTGATTTTTGAGGCGCCTCAAAATTTTTGAGGCGCTTTTTGAGGCGCCTCAAAAGTAGTAAGGATTGGGTAGAGTTCAAGTACTGAGTTGTCACTGACGAGAAAACATGTGCAGAGCGGGCGGTACCTACTGTACAGCAAAAACATGTCGTCGATAACACCTAATGGCAGAGCAGTACCTACTATTTCGGACGGCAGCTAGCAAAGGGGTCTGATAGGGACGTCGAGGACGGCGTGATCTACCTAAATTAGACGGGCTGGCGCTTGCAGCACGACCAGTCGAACTGACGTGGCTTGACAGCACGTTCAGATGTTGGGAGCGAATCACGGCCTTCCAGCGCTATTCTTTAGCTTATATTAAATACCTTGAGATATAGGTCCGCCCGCGGCGAAGTCCGGCGGCGAAGTTAGTCAGCGCCCTGCCTGTTGTGTCAGATCTATTAGCTCGTGATCTCTCCATCCATTCTTAAGAACTCCCACTCGTGGCTCAGTTTCACTCGGTTTTAGTTAGACGCTGCTGTGCACGAACAAGTGGCTAAGCTAATGGAAAGCACGGCTGTCGGGTGCGCGTGAGTGCTTGCGTCGTAGTAACATGGGTGGAGAGCTGGAAGCAATGCAGCCTTTTTTTTTTTAAGCGCCTCTATAGTGCAGCTTTGTTTACACTCCAAGTATTGACCTTCGCGTTGAGTACTGGTGATCCCTTGATCGCCTTCTTCATGCATACGGAAGAACTACCCAATAGTCGATTCGTTGGGATCCTTGACGTTGATGTTTTCCTAACCCTGACGTGTCCTAACCCTAACGTGTCCTGGTCCTGACGTGTCCTGACCCTGACATGTCCTGAACCCTGACGCTGATGATGCACGTGCAGGGCACGCTCACAGATGGCACGAAATTCGACTCCAGCTACGACCGCAACGACCCCTTCGAGTTCCGCCTTGGCATGGGCAACGTGATCAAAGGTGAGAGACAGAAATGCTATCGCTGGCTGTCAAACAGTCCGCAGCATTATCAAAGTTGAGGTGCTTTGGCATGAATAATGTGATCGAAGGTGATTTGGCATGGGTACTAATGCCATGAAAGGTGAAATTGGAGAAAAATTGTAATTAAAGCCATCAAACATTCTGTAAATTGCAAGACTTACAAAGGGCAATGCAAAGAACTGACGAATGCCAGAGAAGGCTGCATAGCCAAGTCGCGCGTTTTGCATTGCACCCTTGTCTGGAAGTATGGTTGCGTTCCTGAATCATGATTAGCCTCCGTGGCACTATCATCACTCTGAACGTCCCTCTGAACGTCTCCCCTGAATGCCCCTCTGACACGTGGCAGGATGGGACATTGGCATCCTTGGCATGTGCATTGGCGAGAAGCGCAAGCTCAAAATCCCGCCCCACATGGGCTATGGCGAGAACGGCTCTCCCCCCAAGATTCCAGGTCAGTCCAGCTGTGTTCGGACCTTCATATGGTCGTACTGGCTGATTTAGAATGGAATTATTAACCCTTTTTTTCACTGGTTCATTGCGTTTGTCAATGCATTCACCAGACACTTCAAATTACGAGTGCAGAAAGACTTGACATTTTGAAGCCGTTTAAATGTTACGGCCTCTGTCGCTGCCATCCCGCTCTTTCCGCCCCTCCCTCCCACCCCTTTCCATCCGATTCGCAAATCAGAAGGCCCCGTTTCTCTCCTTCTCTTCCCTCCTTAGCTCTCCTCCCTTGGCTCTGCTGCCAGGTGGGGCATTGCTCATCTTGGAAATGAAGCAGTGGATACAGTGGACATGCTGGAGGAGGCGGGAGAGAACCATCAATATTTTTCGTTCCCTCCACTCCCTCTCTCCCCTTACCAGGTGGAGAACGCTTATCTTTGAGACAGAGCTGGTGGACATTGTTGATGTGCCGGAGGGGGAGGGTGAGATGGTTCAGAACCACTAGTCTCTCAACAGTGGTCTTTGAAACGGAGCTGGTGGATATAGTGGATGTGCCGGAGGAGGAGATGGGAGAGAACCACTGATCCCTCCCTCCCTCCATGCCTGTCCCGCTACCAGGTGGAGCAACTCTTATCTTTGAGGCGGAGCTGGTGGACATAGTGGATGTGCCGTAGGAGGAGATGGGAGAGAACCACTGATCTCTCTCTGTCCCACCCCCTCTGTCCCACTACCAGGTGGGCAACGCTCATCTTTGAGACGGAGCTGGTGGACATAGTGGATGTGCCGGAGGAGGAGATGGGAGAGAACCACTGATCTCTCTCTGTCCCACCCCCTCTGTCCCACTACCAGGTGGAGCAACGCTCATCTTTGAGACGGAGCTGGTGGACATAGTGGATGTGCCGGAGGAGGAGGAGCCTGAGGATGAGGACTTCAATGACGACGATATTGACGACACGGATCCCCAGGGGGAGGACGACGATGACGACGATGATGAGGACTTTGATGCCGATGATGAGTTCTACAAGCGAGATGATGATGGCGAGCTGTGAGCGGAGTAATTTGAAGTGAATTACAATTACAATGCTCCTTGAAGAATTTGAAGGATATAGTGCTCTGGGATTGAACTCCGCTGCTTCTTGACTGGCTGATATCCGCTAATAGGGCCCAATGTAGTGCATAGTTCCATGGCAGAGCAATCATTTACCAGGAAGTAGTAGAACTTGAACATCGCATAAAATGAGGCACAAGCAGGCAGGTTTTTTCCCTATACAACTGTCTGTATGGATGCTGAAGCAGCGTATGCTCCATAGGATGGAGAGCAAATCTACCGGTATTTCTAGCAAAGAATGACCAGACAGGCATGGTTGATTACCTGTGCAAGGGACAAATAAATGATTAGCATGATAAGCAATAACTAACAAGCAATGCCAATCAAGCCAACACAAGGCCCAGGTTTCTGTTTTGATGGCAGATGCATGGAGACTCCCTAACACCGTCCGTCACCGTGTCTGTCACATTGCTTTTGGACACTTTCCACAATGCAGGAATCTGCTTCTTCATTTCATGGATATCTGCTATAGCATAGTCAGCTTCTGCTGATATTTGTGATGTTCCAACCTGCGGGACAGAGGACATGGTTGAAATGAAATGAAAACCATATGCAGACATTCAAGAACCACGAATCAGCTGTGATGGAAATGACATAAGGTGACAGCAGCACATTAGAAAAAAAAAAAAAAAAAAAAAAAAAAAAAAAAAAAAAAAAAAAAAAAAAAAAAAAAAGGGCAACACCAAAGAAAACGGAGATTGTACCTGTCGGATCAAGTCATTAGTACTAAAAATTGCACAGGCCAAATGGACGAAAGCGAACAGCTTACAAGAAAGACTCAGCTCAGCAGGACATACCAGAACTGTATGCATGCCAAATCTCTTGGCTGCTGCGATGTTGCGAGTGCTGTCATCAAAGAAGATCTGCAGCACAAGACATGGAACAGTCATATGGGATCAGACAAAACGATTTAGTTGCAGGTGCTGTTGTCAAAGAATATCTGCAGCACAAGACATGGAACAGTGGCGTGGAATCAATCACAACAGTCTTGAGCTCAGTAGGGCATTTGGAAAACGATATGCCTCGTTTAGGATATGCATAGATGCCACACATTAGGGGCATCGCCGTATACACATCAAGACACACGAGCAGCAAACTAAGGCTAAAACAGAGGCTGATTCTGCCACTCTGGCAATGGTGAGTTGTCACAAAGGCTTAGCGAGCAAGAAAGTCACGAGAATTAAGCATACAAACGGTTGAGTTCCTAGTCAGCCTCAACAGCACGGAACAGGCACACGAGGGATATTACACAAGCAGCACATGCAGACAATAGGATGGGAATTGGGAACCCTGGGAGAATGGGAAGAGCAGTGACAAACAGATGAGTGCGGGTCAGCATGTGCGATGCCAACCACTGCCCGGGGAACTTTTGAGTCGACTAAAAAATCACCGAAAGAGGATGGGAGCAGCGGGAACGTACCGATGAGTGCGGGTCAGCATGTGCGATGCCAACCACTGCCCGGGGAACTTTTGAGTCGACTTAAAAGTCACCGAAAGAGGATGGGAGCAGCGGGAACATACCGATATGTGCAGGTCAGCATGTGCGATCCCAACCACTGCCCGGTGAAACGCCTCCGCCTGGGGCTTGCAGCAGATGAGCGGTCCAGCTGGACTCATCCATGATTGCGCCACTGCAGATGCTGCAGCAGCTGCTGCTGTTGCTGCTGGTTGTGCTGCTGCTGATGCTGTTGCTGCTGGTGGTGGTGGAGGTGGTGCTGCTGCTTCTGCTGCTGGAGAAGCTGCTGCCAGCCTGGAAGCACCACGATGAGTGTGTGCTGTGGGAGGGTGAGAAGCAGCATGCTCCACCAGCGCATCTGCACTGACGCAGCGGCGACTGGTGCAGCGGAAAGGTGGCACGTGAGGAAGGTTCACCTGTTTGGGGTTCTGCTGCTCTAAGTCACGCTGCTGCTGCTGCTGCTGCTGCTGCTGCTCATTTGGTCCTTCTTGCTGATCCTGGATAATGACTGGTAGCAACCGCTCTGGAGAGCTGCTGCCACTGCTGCCACTGCCCTCGGTGCAATCACTTGACAGGTTAGCCGAGGGGAGGGAGGCAGTGGAGGAGGTACAGGGAATGGGAGGCAGGGAGGAAGCCAGCAGGTCATGGTCGGAGTCCAGAAGACTGTCAGATCCGTCAGAGTTGTCAGATTTGTCCGAGCCATTGGGGGTGTCAGAACTGTGAGTGGTGTGAGAGGTGGCGGACGAGGGGTGGAAGTTGTTTCGCTGGGAGAAGGGCAGGGCGGGGAGCTGCGCCATGACGTCTTCAAATGCAATCACGGCGTCGAAGCAGCCCTCTAGGCCCAGCTGGTGCAGGCAGCGACTGGCGTGGGCACGATCTGCGTTGGTGAATACCTGTGGGGGTTGGAGGAGAGCAGGCATGGGAATGGGAGGATCACCGGTTTAGAGGGGGATGGCAAATGCACAGAGGATTAATTCCAAGCCGAGAAAGGGTCGGCAGCAACTGAGTGTGTGCGATCAACGCTGGAGAATACCCATGAGGGCAGATGGGGGTGGACAGGGGTGGTAAGGGTTTATCGCGGAAGAAATGGAGAGGATGTGACATAATACGAAGGACTGTTTGAGAGTATACTGTCGGTCCGGCTCGAACAACCTCACACATTGAAGTGCATTGGCATGTGCTGATAGGGTAATGCTGATACGCAAAGCAGTAATTAGGCTGGCGATGCAGGGTTGAGGGGAGAAAAGGCGTGTTATCCTGTGCAACCACTGGTCTAAGATGGGCTGGCTGGGCAGACAATAAGATATAAAATATCAAAGTCAATGCTCCTACTAACTCACAGTATACTATGCATACTTTGTCTGGTCTGGTCTACTATCAGGAGGGACTCACAAATTTGCGTTGAGGAAGTGAGTCGAGCAGGTGCCTCAAGGCGGGGTCTGGCTTTAGCAGGTGGTATGGCAGCCGGCCGTGGACGAAGCTGAGGGGATGAGGAAGGTAGGGAGATGAGAACGGCGGGGAGATGAGGAAGGCAGGGAGATGAGGAAGGCAGGGAGATGAGAACGGCGGGGAGATGAGGAAGGCAGGGAGATGAGGAAGGTAGGGAGATGAGAACGGCGGGGAGATGAGGAAGGCAGGGAGATGAGGAAGGTAGGGAGATGAGAACGGCGGGGAGATGAGGAAGACAGGGAGATGAGGAAGGAGGAAGGCGGGGAGGATGAGGAAGGGGGGGGGGGGATGAGGAAGGGGGGGAGATGAGGAAGACAGAAAGATGAGGAAGAGAAGAGGGTCAATGCACAAGGACGAAGAGCAAATGGGGGGAACGTGCTGCGTGTGAGCAGGGTGGGAGAAATTCCTCTAGAAACAAAGGGGAAGTTGGAAACTCACGCATGCCAGTCATCAAAGTCAAAGGCGTATCCCTCCGCCTGCAACACACATTCCAAACGAGGACAGCACAGCACACAGACAATGCAAGTGCACGGGGCATAGTTTATGCTGTAAAAAAGTGGTTCGACATGAACCTTTTCGTGAACCTTTTTTTCACAAGAACGAAATTTAGCTGGAGTCACCTATGCCATGTGAAACGCTTCCTTGAATCAGACCACACATCCCCTATGGCACGTCGGTGATGGCATCCATCCTTTATGGCACGGCCAATGGCATCCTTTATGTACCATGCGGTGGTAATGAGCAGCAGATCCGCGTTCGCCAATACTGAAGTCTTTTGTCCTTTCAGCTGCTCTCAATCCTGTGACTGCAAAGTTCTTCCAGAAAGCAGTCTGCAAATGTGGTGCACGCACCGAGCTGTGATTGGCTGCACGCCACGCTACCGAAACAGCCTATGGCTGAAGAGCCCTCACTAATTGCCTATTGAGATATCGTCCACGGCATGGTTTCTGTCAGGTCACAAGGCAAACCGTCCGCATTTGGGCCAAATGGACTCACCACACCACGTGCAGCAGATCCGCGTATGCCATATGCTCGGACTATGCCATATGCTCGCACTATGCCATATGCTCGCACTATGCCAAGTGAACGCACGACCCCTTTGTACTACTAATGTGTTGGCTGGTGCCACATTTGAGTATACTTGCAGGTAGCCCAGAAGGCAGCTCAGATCAGACGCGCAACGACCCTGTAACCTGTCAAAAGCTTACACTCACCATGGGTCCAGCCACAGTGGTACCGTGCTCCTTGTACAGCCTGATGGCCTCCTCCTCAGCAGTAATTTTTTAGGACCTCAAAGTTGAATCTCACCCTGAGTCCAGCCATTGTGGTGCCATGCTCCTTGTACAGCCTGGTAGCCTCCTCCTCAGTAGTCATATCTGAGTCGGCTAAAGCATAACCTCAAAGTTGAGACTCACCCTGAGTCCAGCCATTGTGGTGCCATGTTCCTTGTACAACCTGATAGCCTCCTCGCCTGCTGTGTCTGCTGAGAAGCCCAGGCGTTGAACCATGTAATCTGAAAGATGGGAGGAGAAGCGGAGTAAAGAGACAGAGGGCAGAGGGTGAACGCTCGCGATATCAATCTGATAGCGAAACGGCTTCACTTATCTTAAGATGAGCCACTCCAAAACACTGCGCAAGAGGATATTTGCTTCAGATTCTTATGAAGTGGATTTTGCTCAAAATCGCTCCCAGCTTATGAGCGATTTTGTTCAAAAATAGATTTCGCCACCTCCGGAGAGTAGCCGTACCTTCGATGTTCTTCACACACGCTGAGCCAAGGCCACCGCTACTGGGATACAGAGTGTCATCCAGATCTGCAGCACAATTCGAACGCATGATGATACAAGCAGCGGTAGTTCGCAATTGCGAAGGTAAGTAACCTGGCACTGACGAACTCCTTAAAGGAATCGTTGCATGGGGATGAAACCACAATGATTGGTTCGTACGGGGATTACAAGAATGAGATGCTTCGTTGAAAATGCGGTTTAGTAATGATCTACTATGATTTGGGTTGGTTACGCGAGGCTGAACGGCTACGGCTTGGCTTACCGATGACTTTTGAGGCGCCTCAAGAGACGTCTACGATGAATCGGGTCGGTTAAGCGAGGCTGAAGGGATACGGCTTACCGAAGACTTCTGAGGCGCCTCAGAGATGTCTACGATCGATTGATAACGCGAGGCTGAACGGCTACGGCTTGGCTTACCGAAGAAGCAAGTAGTGATAGGCACGGGAATCTCGCGGGTTGGCTCCGACTGAGTAACCACAGACGCTTCAGCGTCTTCGTCAAGCGAGAACAGTGGTGAGATAACGCCATTCCTGCAGTAGTTGGGAGTAGAACTTCGCCTTTTGTTGCGAAACGACATGTCATTCAAATATGCACTTGTAACTACAATCCAGGCGGTTTACGCTAAGGGATGCACGGATTTCACAAAAATAAAATGGACAAAGCATGGTTGCGTTCGTACTCTGCTGTCGGCGCCATTGCTATCCAGCTGAGCTCCTGAAGACTGTTTCGAGAGAGAGAGCCACTACAACGTTTTGACCAGGAGAGTATGCGGCGAATGGCGAGTTTGACGCAAGCTACGTGTGCAGGCAATACAACGGTCAGAACTAACGCAAGAGCACGAACGGTAGGAGGAAAAGAGGTAATGAGCCGGAATGGTGGATTATGTACCAGGCATGGATGAAGCAGACGAAAATCGGTGCCTGCAATCTCTAAGGCCTGCTTGGGAGGTGTTGTGGTGGGGAGTGTTTGGTAAGTCCATTACAGTAACCGTAATTTACCTCGGTTGAAACGGTTGTCATAAGGTGCTACCTCGGTTTGGCTGGGGTTGGCTTGGCTGGGGTGATGTCGAGGGCGGAAAAATGTTCTGGCGGGAATTTCCGAGGCTGGTCGGCTCAGCTTTGGTAAGGCGACGCGGTAACGACGTGGTGCAGAACCGCTTCGGTGCGCTTCGTTGCGATGCGTTGCACCGGTTTTGTAAGCCTCCAGGCAGGGGCGGGGGCGAGCCACAGCAACGCACCAGCTCACCTTGGTTGGTGCGCGCGCACCACACACGTGTGTGTTGTGGGGTGGGAATCTGCTAGGGGATATACGCGTCCGACGTGGCGACGTTCGGCTGACCACAAAAAAGAGAGAGAGGAGTTGGGGACTGGTCAGTGGTCACGGACTTCGGGAATTCCTCCTGCCGTGGCACTTCTTCCTGACCTCAAGGCCAGCGTTGATGGCGTCAGCGTTGACACGCGCGCGGCAGCCACAACACCACCAACCTACGACCACCCAGTTGGGTGAAGTGAAGTGTGACAGTTCAAAACAAAAGCTCTATGAAATGTGCAGAAATGATGAACATAGCATGAAGCGTATAACCAATAGTGTAATATCGCGTATGGAGAGCCTGAAACGTGGAGTCTTCTTGACGGCACAATCCATGGCTCCCAGCAAATCCACCTACGTGTTCGCTATCACACGACCTGCGCACAGCCTAGAATGATTCGGCCACTGAGAAGAGAGCGCTGGAAAGCGCAGAATCTTGCAATGAGAGGTCAATGTTTGCAGTTGTTTTGCAGATCGCGAAGTTGCGTCACATAGCATACTAACAGCAGCACCATTCAGCCATGGCTCTAAGACTCGCATCATTCGCGGCATCTCGTGTCTCCTCTGCGATTAATGTTTTTCAGCACCTTCAAATTGGTTTCTCGACGCCCTCCGTCTCTTTGAGCCGAGTCGCGTACGTTCCGTTAACTCCCAAAACAGCCGCCGATGGCCTTTTCTGGCGCGCCGTTGGTACCTTTTCCTCCGAACCTTCCAGGCTTCCGCGGACCGCCGCTGCAGGAGACTTCGTTTCTTGGAGCCCAGTCGATGCGATGAAACTAGTACCCGGGCTGCGTGGTGTTCAATGTAGATTGCTTGCGACGGTTCGCGACGACAGTGCGACAGCAAGGGAGGTGTCGCTCGTGCAAGGGGCGTCGCGAGGCATCGGGCTGGAGCTGGTAATTTACCTTACTCTCCGTTTTTTTTCTGCTGCATCTCTCCCTCTCTCTGCTGGTTTCCTCTCTGCTGGATTCCGCCCTGCTGCCGTTTTTCCTGTTTTTTTGCGATACAAGCCCACAGTTTCGTTCCTCCCAAATTGAGAAAAAACGTGTATAATTTGCACTTTTGCTTCAATTGGTACATCTCCGGCGTAACCAACATATGAAGCGTTTGGCAAGCGTTTCAATCAGTCATGCCGTTTTGACGAGCTCAGAGGGTTCGCCTGTGCTCAGGATTGCCAGGCCTCCGGAAAGACTGTGCTGTCCAGCCATTAGAATCCCTTCGGACATAAATGATGGTGGTTCATTGATCCACATTCCAGCGTAGGCCGCTTCAGCAGCTTTATCTGAAGCGACCAAAGTCCGCCTCAAATTCTTAGGCGCCACGATAGACATGAGCTGTCCGTCCCAGCCAATGGAATCTCCTCTGACATGGGCGATGGTGGCTCATTCATGATTCATCCGCCTTGGACCGTTGGATGGCAGGTTCGGCAGCTGCTCCAGAGGAGCTCTGACAGCCACGTCATCGCCACGTGTCGCAATCCTGCTGCAGCAGCGCCGTTACAGGAGTTACAGAGTAGCAGCGGGGATCGGCTGACCGTTCTCCCCCTGGACGTGACTGATGAGGCGTCCATCGAGGTGGGTGGGAGGCGAAGCTTGGATGGGGGTGCGTGAGAGACGAGGCGCAGTTTTTAGCTGACTCAAAAGTCGAGTCTGGGATCGGCTGACCGTTCTCCCCCTGGACGTGACCAATGAGGCGTCTATCGAGGTGGGTGGGAGGCGAGGTGCGTTTTTTAGCCGGGTCAAAAGTCAAGGCGGGTATCGGTTGACTGTTCTCCCCCTGGACGTGACCGATGAGGCGTCCATCGAGGTGCGTGATGGAGGAGGAGTGTATCGAGGTGGGTGAGAGGCGAGGTGCATTTATGCGCCGACCAAAAGTCAAGGCGGGGATCGGCTGACTGTTCCTCCCCTGGACGTGACCAATGAGACGTCTATTGAGGTGGGTGATGGACGAGGTGTGTATGGAGGTGGGTGAGAGGCGAGGTGCATTTACACGCCGACCAAAAGTCAAGGCGGGGAGGGGATAGGCTGACTGTTCTCCGCCTGGACGTGACCAATGAGGCGTCTGTTGAGGTGGGTGATGGACGAGGCGTGTATCGAGGTGCGTCAGAGACGAGGTGCATTTATGCGCCGACCAAAAGTCAGGTCGCTATCGACTGACCGTCGTTTGAGGCGCCTCAAAAATCGACCAAAAGTCAAGTCGGGATCGGCTGACCGTTGTTCCCCTGGACGTGGCGTTACTGACGAGGCGTCGATGGTGGGTGATAGACGAGGCGTCTCTGGGGGTGGGTGAGCGGCGAGGCATGGATCGGGTTGGGTGAGCGGCGCATGCTTCTCACGGGTTGAACTGCACTTAGTGTGTCTATTGGCGTGGGTGAGAGACTTTCGGTTTGCACGGGGTAAACAGCACATAGCGCGTCTCTCGGGGTGGGAGAGAGTGGATTGTTCTGCATGGGGAAAACTGCACTTAGTGTGTCTATTGGCGTGGGTGAGAGACTTTCGGTTTGCATGGGGTAAACAGCACATAGCGCGTCTCTTGGGGTGGGAGAGAGTGGATTGTTTTGCATGGGGAAAACTGCACTTAGCGTGTCTATTGGCGTGGGGGTGAGAGGCTTTCGGTTTGCATGGGGAAAACTGCACTTAGTGCGTATATTCTACCAGGCTGGTAGAGGGACGAGGTCCGTTCCGTTAACTTGTCACACGGGCTATGTTGAGAAAGACGCGTCCTGCGTCCAAGACGCGTCCTGCGTCCAAGACGCGTCCAGCGACTTGGTCGCATGCGTCCTTCTCAACATAGCACACACAGGTCAAGCGCCGTACCTGCCTGCCTGCTGCAAGAGTATTTTACCAATGTATCTGTTTGCCATGTTGACTACTTGGCATGGTGTTGTTGGATGGTGCTTGTGTCCCGTGCGTGCCTTGATGCGTGGGTTGGCATATACGCTTGTATGCATGGGATGGCATGCACGTTTGCATGGGATGGCATGCACGTTTGCATGGGATGGCATGCACGTTTGCATGCATGGGATGGCATGCACGTTCGCATGGGATGGTATGCACGATTGCATGGGATGGCATGCCTGCTTGCATGTGATGCCGTGCACGTTTGCATGGGATGGCGCAGGGGCGTCACAACAGGAAGCAGCACAGCACGTGTCAGCCACGTGGGGGCACCTGAACCTCCTCATCAATGCGTCTGGCCTCCTCCACGTGCCTGGCGCCATGAAACCAGGTGTGCGGTGAAACACAGCTGGTTACATGAGCATGTCTTTTGATACATCTGGTTCAAGACAGGAGCACGTGTCAGCCACGTGGGCCCACCTCAACCTCCTCATCAACGCGTCTGGTCTCCTCCACGTGCCTGGCGACCTGAAACCAGGTGTGTGATGGAACTCAACTGGTTACAGGACCATGTGTCACTTCATCCTTTTTTTTTTTCCAACGTGCCCAGCCTCCTCCACTCCACATGCCTGGCGCCATGAAACCCTGTGTGGGTGCACAGTGTGCGCGGTATATGGGTATGTATGTTGGCTGGAATGCATGCGTATTGTGCATTCTACGTGGTGGTTGGTTCGTTGGAAGGTACGCATGATGTTGTGCTCTTTCTCCGGTCAATTCTCCATTTGCTTCCCGCCATATGCCTCCCAGGTCGTCTGTACTCTTTTGCTGTTCAGAGGCGTCTACAAATTAGATTCTCACCACATTGTTGCAGCCGTTCGCCTTTCACTCGCCAATCTTGCCACCAGCTCAGCCCACGTTCGAGCATTTCCCTCTCCGCCAGTGCTCACCCTATGCCTATTGTAAAAAGCTATGTACTCACTCACCCTAATAGCCCTGCTTCCAAGCTTTCCCTTTCTCACCCGTCCCCTCCCATCCGCCTACCCTCCCCAACCCCTCATCTTCCCCCCCACCCTTGGCTCGCAGAGACATCCATGAGAGCACTCACTCCGCAGGCCTTGCTCACCAGCTTTCAGGTCAACGCAATGGGACCGGCACTTGTCCTTAAGGTGCGCCTGGGCTGGGTTGGATGTGAAAGGGTTGGCTTATGAAATGTGGGATGGCTCTAAACTCCCTCGCTTCACAGGCCCTGTTCGCCGGCTTCCAAGTGAATGCAATGGGGCCAGCACTTGTCTGTCCTTGGGGTGCCCACTGCCAATGGGGCGATGCAACATGGGATGGGATGGGACGACTCAAAGCTCAATTACTCACTCCACATGCCTTGCGCACTCACCAGCTTCCAAGTCAATGCAACAGGGGCTGGCTTTGCTCCTCTCAAGGTGCGCCTGGGTGGCCTACGTTTCTCGCACTTTCTTCCCGTCTCGTTCCGCACAGAACAAGGCGCCACTGCTTGTCTACGCGCCTCAAAAACCCTCTTCACTCTCCCTCTGCTGTGCTGACCGCACAGAACATGGCACCACTGCTGGCAGCAGGCGGAGGGGCAGCGGCAGGGAGGGAGGTGGCAGTGGCAGCGAGTATCAGCGCACGTGTGTCCTCAATAGGCGATAACAAGCTGGGGGGGTGGCACTCGTACCGTGCCTCAAAGGCCGCACTGAACCAACGTGAGTTGCCCACATGTGTTTCGAGACAGCTTAAAACACGGCGGCAGGGAGGGAGGTGGCAGTGGCAGCGAGCATGAGCGCCCGTGTGTCTTCGATAGGCGACAACAGGCTGGGAGGGTGGCACTCGTACTGCACTTCAAAGGCTGCACTGAACCAGCGTGAGATGCTGCACAGTTGTCCAGGTGTGCTATATATATATGTATATAGATATATATATATATATATATATATATATATTTTCCTAGGGGGTTGGCACTCCTACCACCCCTCAAAGCCTGCACTGAATTAACGTGATTTGACCCGTGCCTCAAACACGACGGCAGGGAGGGAGCAAGCATCAGCGCATGCGTCTCCTCGATAGGTCATTCCGATTGGGAGGGAGGGTGGCACTCTTATCGCGCTTCAAAGGCTGCACTGAACCAGGATGAGTTGTTCTGGTGTGTTCTGAGTGAACTCGAAACACGACGGCAGGAAGGGGGTTGGTAGTGGCAGCAAGCATCAAGTCGAAGCAAGGGGCTTTGCAACTCAAAGCACCTTGCTTGCTCCTTCCCCCCCTCCTTCCTCCTTCCCTCCCGCCTTCCTCCCCTCCCACCCCACAGTGGTCTGCACAATTTCCATCGAGTTGGCAGCAAATAAGAGGCCAGGTTTGGAGATTCTCTCCTATCCTTGCTTACAATTCCTTTACCCCTCCCTTACTACCCCTCTTCCCCCAGTGGTCCGAACAATGTCCATCGAGCTGGCAGCAAAGAAGCAGCCAGTGGCGGCCATCCTGCTCCACCCCGGAACAGTAGACACAGATATGTCCAAGCCCTTCCACAGGGCCGTGCCGCCCGGAAAACTCTTCACGCGTGAGTTTGCCGCCCAGAAGCTGCTGGGGATTGTAGTTGGACGGGGTGACTGCAGGCGATAATGGCAAGTTCTTTGCATGGGATGGGCAGGAGATTCCGTGGTAGAGTAAGCAACTATGGTACCCTTTTTCAGCTGATAATGGCAAGTTTGTTTGCTTGGGTCGGGCAGGAAATCCCATGGTATATCACAAAAGAAGCAGCCAGTGAGAATTCACAAAAGATGTCCAGAAGCTGCTGGGGATTGTGGACCGGGTCACCGCAGCTGATAATGGCAAGTTCTTCGCATGGGACGGGCAGGAAATTCCTTGGTAGAGTAACAGTAACGGTACCTTTTCTTTTCTGCCCGTAACAGTTGGCAACTCTGAAAACCCAGGATTACCCACCCGTAACTGTGGGGTGGGTGAGATAAATGAAAAACATATCCTAGTATCGTGATATGTTGAATATACGCACCCTGCGCACACTAGAAATGTCATATTCTTCGTTCCGTCCATTTTATTCAAAATTTAGGCCTATCCCATGAGTGATTTTCAAGGTGTACTGCTGCTCGCTCTTACCTGGGGATCACATGGTTATGTCTTGCTCGACTCTCATCACAAAATACATAATCAAAATACCTGAAGCCAAGCCTAGCACTTGTTATCACACTACCAAACCCGAGTTATTTTCACCCAAGGGCACCAGGCATATGCATGGCACAAGGATCATCACTTTCACTCAAGCCATTCACCACCCTGCTAATGCCATCTGGAACCCCGCTGATGTCATCTGGCACCCTGCTGATGTCATCTGGCACCCTGCTGATGTCATCGGGCACCCTGCTGATGTCATCTCGTACTAGATGCAAGGCATCCAAGCACAGGCTGGCAAAGGGAGCTTCTGAGCTCTGTCTTCTGACAGTTATGCTGCTAGTTAGCCATTGCTCCATGCCGTAGCTGTTTGTGCTGACCATGGTACCACTCTCACAGTTCTCGCTACTTCTGGTGCTGCTCGTAATGTCGTTGTGCAGGCCAACAGGGTCCACATGGCCAGTCTGGTCCATTCTGTTGCTGCTGGTGGTGATGCCGCCATTCTGGTCCATTCTGTCGCTGCACTGGTTGCACAAACCTGGGTGGTCGCTGCAAGCGCAGCTACAGTTATTTATTGTTGGAGCAAGGCACGTACTGCTACTGTTGAAGCAGGCGCTGCTGCTGTCGATTCTGCTAATAGAGGGTACAGAAAACAGATGACAGTGTTCTGTGTCCAGTCCCAGAGTATAGTCCCAGCTGCGATTGTGGCAGCCATTGCTGCTGCCTCTACCATCCCCCATGGATGCTACTATCCTCTGCCCAAACTCCATAACTTGTTGCCTAGCCCCTTGTTGCATTGCCTGAGCATGTACAGCAGCGTGATTTGATGAAGCGCCTGCATATGCTGCTGTGGCAGTGGCAGCACCGTCAGCTGGCTGTAGAAACGTGTCGCTTTGCTGAAAGGACGGGAAATCCGGGCGTTGAAGGCCAATCCTATGTGTGGTCGCGCCATTGTAAGCAGCGTTAGTGGTTACAAGAAGAGAATGAGTAGTAACGTCAGGAATGAGAGGAGTAACGTTAGGAAACTGAGCTGTAACGGCAGTAATGAAAAGAGGTTCACCAGTAAATCGAGTCGTAATGTCAGTAGGAGTCACATCAGTAGAATGAGTTGTGATGTCAGTAGGAGTCACATCAGTAGAATGAGTTGTGATGTCAGTAGGAGTCACATCAGTAGAATGAGTTGTGATGTCAGTAGGAGCCACATCAGTAGAGTGAGTTGTGATGTCAGTAGGAGACACGTCGGTACAATGACTTGTAATGACAGTAGGAGTCACATCAGTAGAATGAGTTGTGATGTCAGTAGGAGTCACATCAGTAGAACGAGTTGTGATGTCAGTAGGAGACACATCGGTAAAATGAGTTGTAGTGTTCGCAGTGTGAATACTTGAGCCTGCATTCATCTGTGGTGGTAACTGCTCAGTGCAAAAAAGGGACGTGGAGGGCTGATGGTGTAACTGCTGCTGGTTTTGGTGTTGTTGCTGCTGCTGTTGCTGGTGCTGCTGCTGCTGTTGGTGCTGCTGCTGCTGTTGGTGCTGCTGCTGCTGTTGGCACTGCTGTTGTTGCTGCTGATGGTGGTGATGCTGCTGCCGGTGCTGCTGTAGTTGTTGTTGCTGTTGCTGCTGCTGCTGGTGCTGCTGCTGTTGCTGCTGCTGCTGTTGGTCGTGCTGTTGTTGTTGCTGCTGCTGCTGGTGCTGCTGCTGCTGGTGCTGCTGCTGTTGCTGCTGCTGTTGTTGTTGCTGCTGCTGTTGTTGGTGGTGGCGGTGGTGCTGCTGCTGCTGCTGCTGCCGCTGCTGTGCTTCCAACACACCTGACCTTAGACTGTCAGCAAAGGCGTTTCCTTCTGCTGCTGCTCTTACTGCTGCTGTTGCTGCTTCCGCTGGTGCTGGCACTCCTCCCCCTCGCATATGGGCCATACCAAAGTACCCGCTGTTGCTCTTGCTGTTGCTGTTGCTGTTGCTGTTGTTGTTGCTGTTGCTGTTGCTGTTGCTGTTGGTGATGCCTGACGCATGCAAAGGCGGGAGAGGAGGAAGAAAGGGCGGGCGAGTGGTGGAGAAACGGGTGGTGGGAGGAGGGAGACGAGGGGGGTGATGGAGAGAGGGAAAGGAGGCTTGTATGGTGCTTGGAAAACAACCTGACGTGAGAGGAGTATGGCAGACAGGAGTATAGAGCATATGAAATGCATCTGTGGCAGGAGCAGGAGGCACTGCAGCAAGAGAAAGAGGCGCTGTTGCAGAGGCAGGAGTAGTAACTGTAGCAGGAGCTGGAAGCACAGTAGAATGAGCAGGAGCTGTAGTAGGAGCGAAAGCCACTGTAGCAGAAGCAAGGGACACCGTGCCGGGATCGTCAGATGTAGCAGTGGGCCATTCAAGCGGCTTTAACACCTGGACTGGCTGTGCCAGCTGTGGGCTGAAGTGGAAGCATGGAGCTTGGGCTGCATAAGCAGTTGCAGGGGTTGCTTGTCCAAGCGCCGAGGGAGAAGGCGAGAGATATTTATGGGTTTGCGCGGGGTTTGAGGTTTGTCTCAGTGCTGTCTGCTCAGCTGCTGCGTTGGCAGTGCCTGATAGGCCGGTTGTTGCAGGGAGGTTGCTTGTACTGGGAGCGAAGGCTGTAGCAGGGGCGAAGGCTGTAGCAGAAGGTAAGGTTGAAGCAGGAGGAATGGCTATAGCCGTGGCTAATCCTGTAGGAGAAGAAATGGCGGTGGCGGGGGTGAAGGTTGTAGCAGGGGCAAAAGGTGTGGTGGGTGTTGTGGCAGAGGTTAAGGTTGTAGCAGAGGCTAAAACTGTAGCGGAAGAGGGGCCTGCTGGCATGGGAAGACTGCTGACAGAAGGAAACCCTGCGACATTCGCCTTCGGAGCCACTGGAGCGGGCGGCGGGTGGTTATGCGTGCCAAAATATGCCACCCGCACCACCACACGCATCTCCGTCCTGTTCGGCCATGTGTCGTCTTCTTCTGCCCGTCCTGCTACAGCCTCTCTGCTTGAAGCAGCTGGCTTAGTTGTACCTGCAGAGTAGCAAGCAGCTGTAGCACTGGCTGTAGCACTGGCTGTAGCACTGGCTGTAGCACCGGCTGTAGCACCGGCTGTAGCACCGGCTGTAGCACCGGCTGTAGCACCGGCTGTAGCACCGGCTGTAGCACCGGCTGTAGCACCGGCTGTAGCGAGAGCTTTTGCAGTGGCTGCAGCTTTTGGAACAGCTGCAATCCTTGAGATGGCTGCAGTTTTTGAGGCGGCTGTGGCCTTTGAGACGGCGCCTTTCAGCTTGGGGCGGCGTGGGTGACGAGCCTCGCCGGCCACTCGATCCTCAACTTTCTTTGCCGGGCAGCCCGTGACATGCTTGGATGAGCAAACAAAGTAGAGCCTGCATGAAGGAAAGATAAATAAGGTACACAACCCATCAGGGGGAGACTGAGAAAGGGAAATAGTGACCAGAGTCAGATAGTGCCGTGACGACCAGAGTTGAAAGGTGCCGACCAGAGTCGAATAGTGCTGCCGGCCAACGTACCCGCGCCGACCAGAACCGAGAAGTGCCGACCAGCGGAGATTAGTGACGTACAGTGCCGAGCAGAACCGAGCCAAAAGGTCCACCTGCAATGCTCACAGCTATAACGGCCTATAACATGCACCGTACACCCTGAAGCCTTGCCATAGAAGTCTGATGACATGTGCATCAAAGTCTCTGTGCGGCATACGGTGATCTCTCTTTTCCATGCATTCAGAAACTTCACCTTCCAAACTTGTCACTCTCGCTTGTGCTTACCTCTTCACAGGCTGGCCCGCTAATCGCTTGTGAGACGTCTTCTTCCATTTGAAACCATCAGCTACATGGTGTTGATGCCGAGTCAACTCAGATGTCCGTTGCTGCTGCTGCTGCTGCTGCTGCTGCTGCTGCTGCTGCTGCTGCTGACGTGGCAAACCTCCATCAAAACCTTCGCCCATGGCCGAATCCCGTAATCCGGGCGCCAGCTCACACGGCAAGGCACCATGCTGCTGCGCCTCCGTCTTCGGTGGCGGTGATACCAGGTGCTGAGATCGCATGGTCGTCTTGTCCTCGACCTTCTCGCAGGACTCGCGCTGCTGCTGCTGCTTCTGCTTCTGCTGCTGCTGCAATGCCGCGGCGGCGTGACATTGTGGCGCCGCTGCCTCAATCGTCTTTTCCGAAAATGAGTCATTGGCGTCTGACTGGGGCTCAAATTTCGCCATCCAACCAGCACTGCCAGAGGCCGCGGCGGGAGGGCCACCGGCGTCAGCGCCAGCACCCCCAGCGGCGTCAGCGCCAGCACCCCCAGCGGCGTCAGCTGCAGCAGCTGAGCGAAACGACTTTGCTGAATCCGCCGGCGGTGGCGGCGCACAATGCGGCGCCGGCGGCGGCGGACTGTGTATCATTCTCGAGCGGTAGTAACTCGCAGTGCGAGTCGCAGGAGAAAAAGGCACAGATTCCGATTAAAAACAGCCTGGAGGAGTGCGGTGGTCCTGACCCGCGCGGGTGACTCAGCCGGGCGAGCGAAACGCGGTACTACTATTAGTATGCGAAAGGTCCATGTAGTGCGCGGGCAGAGGTTACTTCGTGCCGCAATTTTGTACTCGGGATGCTTGTAGTGACGGTCAATCAATAAGAACTTGAAAACCGTTGACTGCGGCTGGCTGAATTGCGATCCTATCGGAGATTGAAAACGATCATCGCGGCTCCCCTCATCTGCCATCCTGATCAGGATTTCGAAATCACCTGAATCCTTCCTATGCTCGAATGCGACAGACATGGGAAGAGAATGCCGTGTAGTGTAGTGTGGCGGAATAGCGCGTGAAATCTGCTAACGAATGACATCGCACAGTTGTCTCATGAGCGCTGACTTGCCCTTCTCGTTGTCAACGCTTCGGCACGCCTGTCAACGCCGGCCCTCGTAATCGTTCCCTATGTTTTTGTTCGTGCACCCAGAGACAACGTTCCCTTCCCTACTCCCCCAACCCACTCCCCCCCACCCCCCCCTCCCCCCCTCCCCCCCTCCCCCCCTCTCCCCCTCCCCCTTTTCACCCAACCCGCCACCACCTTCCCCCAGTCCGAGGTCCCACACAACACGCACCCCCCAAATTTTTATGCCCAATCGAATCCAAGTATTGTACGCGTTCTTGGTATTGTCAGGTGCTCACAAGTAGCTGTCACGGTTTCTGCTTTAGGGCGTGTGCACTTTTCTTAGATTTTGTAAAAATCGAACTTTGAGATAGAAATTATTCGAACACCCATAATTTGAACCCCATCTTTGCCGCTGTTGGAATAACCAAAAGGTTATATAGGCATTCCAGAAGCTGTTACACTGTACCAGTACCGCAATAGCTCATATAGAGCATGCGGAATGTCGAGGGTCACCCTAAGGTCAACTGTCCAAGGAAGTCAACGGTCGTGACCCTTGACCGTCCAGTAACCGCGCGACAGTTAATTCACTGCAACATGGTAACTGTCGAGGATAGCAATAGTCATGGTTACTGTACCTATGTAATACAGTTAATAAGGGAATGTACCCCTCAGAGTACATGGCTAGCTAGGTTCCTATTTAAACTCTTGTACTCCTATCTCTTAATTATCTTGTTCTCGTTCAATTATTATTCAACAAGGTCACTACAGAGACTCTATTGTCTCCTCTCAGACTTAACAGATCTTATCCTATCTACTTGATCCTTCGGTTATATCAGCATGGTATGAGAGCTAGAGTGGATTATAAGATCTGCCAAGTCCTCGTTCGTTTTTCTTAGAACAATCTCGTTAAAAAGTTATCTATTACACCTCAAGGTCTGCAACATGTCAGAGGTCCACTGGAGATCCCCGATGATCCTAGGGAAGGGTTACAGGCACATCGGCCTGGGGGGTTATGGGCGCACTTACCCGCCATACAAACAAGCCCTTTTATCCCAGTGGTTAGTGGCTGGGATTCTGACATGGTATCAGAGCGAAGGTCTCGGGTTCGAATCCCGGTGTGTGCACCTCGGGCATCCCAGTGCGGGGGGGTGTCAGAGGTCCACTGGTGATCCCCGATTGATCCTAGGGAAGGGTTACAGGCACGTTGGCCTGGGGGGTTATGGGCGCACTCACCCGCCACACAAACAAGCCCTTTTATCCCAGTGGTTAGTGGCTGGGATTCTGACATGGTATCAGAGCAAAGGTCTCGGGTTCGAATCCCGGTGTGTGCACCTCGGGCATCCCAGTGCGGGGGGGTGTCAGAGGTCCACTGGAGATCCCCGATGATCCTAGGGAAGGGTTACAGGCACATCGGCCTGGGGGGTTATGGGCGCACTTACCCGCCATACAAACAAGCCCTTTTATCCCAGTGGTTAGTGGCTGGGATTCTGACACAACATTATGGCTCCTGAAGGAAAAGCCACTGCAGACTCACCGGGCCCACCACCAGCAACGACTAACGCGCCATCAGCGGTGACCTCCGTCAGCGCCGCTGTCGTCGAGCAGCTAGTCGCACGCATCAATGCCCTTGAAAGTCATCAAGCAATGAGCATTGATGGCTCAAGCTATGCACGTGGCGTCGCTGTACTCCCTCTCCCTGGAGAAGACCGCCGCGTCAACTCCGAGAGATCCTTCACCTTTAACAACCGTCAAGGGTCAGCTCCTCCACAGGACAACTCACAACGATCACAGTCAGAAATCGCCTCCATGCAAATCAAGTTTGTACTGACCTCAAAATTGAAGACTTCAATTCCTTTTGACGGAAAGGATTTTTACACGTTTGAATTCGAGCTTCTCGCGACAACTGCTCAGATCTGGATGTACTACGACGGAAGCTTACCTTTTCCCTCGGAAGGCACCATCCAGGAGAAGCATCAATACTACCACGAATCCCTCCTCGCGTACACCGCTCTCCTTCGAAATCTCTCACTTGAAGAACAGCTCGGCATTCGTCCCTACAAGACGGAGTGGGCTCCCGCGCACGCGTCCTGGGAACACCTGCGCAACTCATACATGGCAACAGATCCAGTTACTATGAGTCGCCTACTCAGCCAGTTGAATTCGGCTAAATGAAACAAGGGGAGAAAGCGGGACCGTATGTCAACCGGTGCCGCAATCTGCGCGATCAAGTCAAGAAATGCGGAGGGACTGAACCCGACGACATGTTCATCTCGATGGTCATCTCTGGCCTCGGCCCCGACTGGCGGCAGTGTCAGTCACTCCTTCGCGCCCGAGCAACCATATCGGAGTCGGCTCTGTGCGCCACGCTCCTTTTCGAGCAAAAGGAGATAGACCTGTACAACGAGAAGAACGTTAAACGGGAGAAGTTAGTCTTCTACACTGGAGCATCACAAGGGGAGCAGCACGGAAAGAAGGAAGCTTTCTGCAAATATTAAGAAGTCTGGCCACACTATCGACCAGTGCTACAAGCGTCAGGCTGCTGATGAACGGCGCAACGCCTCCAACCAGCAACCCTCGGCACAAATAAAGCCTTCTGCCGCAACCTCCACTGTGTCGCCGCCCTCCGTCGCCAGCACTTCCCAATCTCCGGCGGTCGTCACGGCGAAAGACAAAGGAAAAGGGACAATCATAAGCTGCATGGCTCGCCGCAGCAGAGGGTTTCGTTACTGGGATCGAGTAACATTCGCATACGACAATCCCATCAACCCCGTTGTGCCCAGTCCGGACAATGACCCAACGGCTTACACCTGGTCCGATCGTCCCTCTGACATTCCTCCAGACTTCGAGCTCCCTCCGCCTACACCGGAATCGCCGCCGAGCATCTCCGCAAACAGATACTTCGCCCTCTCACCGTACACCGGCGACTTCGATCGCATCATCACGCCCAAGATCGCCAACATCGCCCGCCAACGCCACGGGGATCTCAACACCTGGTACCTCGACAGTTGCTGCGGGCAGCACATGGTGGGATCCTCTACCTTCCTCAGTAATTCACGGCGCATGCGACGACCCTGCGAAATCACCGCCGCCAACAATGGGAAAATGAAGGCACATGACATTAGCGAGATCTACCTCGAAGCCAATGACACGAAGTTCACCATACACATCGAAGATGTCCTCGTCGCACCTGAACTGCAATACAACCTGCTCTCCTCAGCTCAGCTCATGCCGTGCGGAGTTGATATTCGCAGCAATCGCAAGGATAAAACCTTCGAGCTCTTCTACGACGAAACTTACATCAGAAAGGCGATCGATGGTGATGGAGTTCTCGTGCTGCAATTCTCGGCTCAGGGCACCACTGGCGACTCCCACCGCACGCTGCTACTGAAATAACTCCTACGAAGCCGCCAACATGGTCGCATCCCGACGAGATGGACCTCGAGCGACCCGCCTGCCTCCGACGGCCTCCTACGCCTGCGCACCGTTCCGACCGCCTCGACCTCCAATCCTGCAGAGACCGGACCTGCCACAATGGAAGAAGACAGTGGCACGTCAGGACCTGCAGCTCAACCAACAGAGGAAAATAAGGCGGCGGAAACAGGCTGGACCGGTTGGAACACTTCGGAGCCCGCGCTCGGACCCTGGGGAGAAGTTCTAACTCCAGAAGAAGCAGCCACAAGCGGGTGGGGCACCGTTTCAACAGGAGAAGTTGGCGCAACCGGCTGGGAAACTCCCCCTGCACCAACAGGAGAAGCAGAGTCAACTAGGGACACATGGGGCGCTGGCGGAGGATGGGGAACCTTGGCTGAAACAAAGCAAGGGCACACCGAAGCAGCTGGACTTCCTCCTGCGGAAGTCGCCGCCGTCGACCCATACTGGGCAACTCGCGGCACCTGCTGGGGAGGTCCTCCTCTTCCGGATCAGTACGCCCCTGACACACCCGAACCAATGCCAGAGGAGAGGAGACTTATGAATTCAGGGGAGAACCAGCAGAGTTACCCGAACCTACCGAAGAGCCGGAGCCGCCAGTTCAGGGACCGCAAGAAATTGAGGCCATCGGCGCCGAATACAGTTACTTCAGAATCCCCATGACGGGACTTCCAGCTCGGGATTGGCCCAATCGGTGCCTGCTCGTTACCGGAGACCAAGTCGAAGCCGGCGACACCGACGATATCATCGGTATTCACCACGCGCTTCTGGAGCGAAAAGCAATTCGCGCGCTCGCCGCCGACACCGACAACGCCGCCGACGCAGGACTTGAAGGGGAGGCAAACGATGAAGCAGCGCGACAAAAATACTATCAGAAAACAGTCGGCTACCGTGCGGACCCAGGGACATGGCACCAACGGCTCGGACACCCCTCCCACGCCACACTCAAAAATTCACTCAAGGCCGGAGTCTTCGATGACGGAGCACTCCTACTCCCGCGAGATGGTTCCCTCACCGCGGACTCTCCTAACCCGCCGTGCATTGTCTGCCCAACCGCGTCGCTAAACCATCAGCCCTTTCCTAACTTACCCCCGGGCTACGAACGCTACAAGCTGCTGGACAAGGTTTACAGCGACTTCATGGTTCTCAGCCAGACCGGACTTGACGGGGAATAATACACGCTTACCTTCATCGACGCATCTACTCGCTACTTCTGGGCTGTCAACACCGACTGCAGGTCACTGGCCTTCGAGTGCTTCATTGCGTGGATGAAGAGAGCCGAGCGTCAGTCTGGATTAAGACTCAAAGCCTGGCAGACAGACGGAGCCCTGGAGTTCTTCTCAGACGAGTTCAAGGAGCTCTTCAAGCAGAAGGGGATTGAGCACCTGGTGTCCCTGCCCTACGCTCACGAGCAGCAAGGTGTAGCAGAACGGACAAACAGGAGCCTCGATGAAGCAGTCGGCCATCCCAACCAAATATTGGCCGTTTGCGATGAATCACGCTGTTCGGCTGCACAACCTGCTCTTCTTGCGAAGCCTCGAGAACAACAACTCCCCCTACCGTGCATGGACGGGCAGAAAAGCAGACACACGTCTGCTTCGGGTGTTCGGCTGCATGGTACAGTACAGACCCCACACTGTGAGGACCGGCAAATTTGCTGACCGGGCACGTTGGGGCATCCACCTCGGGATCGAAAAAAAATTCAAGGCGTGGATCGTGCTGGACTACGCGACGCACAAAATCACGTGAGTGCATCTTCTACGAGAAGCTGACTCTGCCCCTTTTCAAGGAGCACCAGGAAGCCGACAAACTGCCAGTGAGGCTCTTCGAAGGCCACCGCAGCTTCGCCACGTCACACGACGAAGCTGAACTGGCAGAGGATGTGGAGGCAACCGATGTCACCCAAATGGACTCCGCCCCGAGCATCCCCCTCACAAGCCCATTCGGGACTCCAATATTTGTACCTCTACACCAACCCGATCCCGACAATATAACACGAGAAGCTCATGACTACAACAGTGAGGCGCGCCGATCACCTAATGCCGAGTTACCACTACCCAACCCGTCGCAAGACACCCTTCGCCTCGGCAACGACAGTGACGACGACGTAGTTGAAGTTACCAGCTCCCACGACTACGATCGCCTCCACTACGAAAAGACCAACGAAACAGGTCTCCGCGTCCTCGGCCTCGCCGTTGCTGTTCGCCACTCCTCACCCAAGGAACCGACCACCGTCCGCCAAGCTCTGTCTGGCCCCGACAGTGACAAATGGAGAATAGCCATGGCCGCCGAAATCGCGTCGCTGAAGAAGCGCGGCACCTGGAAGCTGGTCCCTCGGTCATCGGCGAAGGGGAGGAAAATCCTCAGTGGCAAATGGGTTTTCCGCATTAAGACCCTCGCAGACGGATCGGTTGACAAATACAAAGCGCGATGGGTGGTGTGGGGATTTGAGCAAATGCACCTGGTGGTTTTCACTCTCACCTACGCACCAGTGGGCCGCCACACCTCGGTGCGCATTCTCATCTGCATCGCCGCCGTCAAACAGCGACCGCTTCGGCAAGTCGACATCGGCAGCGCCTTTCTGTACGCTCCCGTCGACGCCATCATCTTCGTCGAGCAGCCGCATGCATTCGAAGAACACGACGGCGCCGTGTGCCTCCTCCAAAAATCCCTCTACGGAATCAAGCAGGCACCTCGTCTGTGGCAGCAGTATCTCCACTCCGTCCTCATCGAGCTCGATTTCACTCAGCTGCCGCACGACCTCGGAATGTACAGGCGGGAAACGCGCGGGTAATTCATCCTCCTCGTCGCCTACGTCGACGACCTCCTCTACACCGGCGACGACACGGAGCTGCTGGACCAGTTTGAGGCTGACATCAAGGAGAAACTGGAGGTGACAGTGATGTCAGAGGTCCACTGGAGATCCCCGATGATCCTAGGGAAGGGTTACAGGCACGTCGGCCTGGGGGGTTATGGGCGCACTCACCCGCTATATAAACAAGCCCTTTTATCCCAGTGGTTAGTGGCTGGGATTCTGACATGGTATCAGAGCGAAGGTCTCGGGTTCGATTCCCGGTGTGTGCACTTCGGGCATCCCAGTGCGGGGGGGTGTCAGAGGTCCACTGGAGATCCCCGATGATCCTAGGGAAGGGTTACAGGCACGTCGGCCTGGGGGGTTATGGGCGCACTCACCCGCTATATAAACAAGCCCTTTTATCCCAGTGGTTAGTGGCTGGGATTCTGACAAGTGAACCACAACGTCACACAGTTCCTCGGCCTCAATGTGACTCAGTTCGCCTCCTCCATTCACCTCTCCGCCGCCAAGTACGCCGAAACACTCGCAAAGCGGTTCGCCATCGCCCCTATAAACCTCACTACCCCATACCGCACTCCTCCTCCTAACCACGAGCCCGACACCACGCCGCTCTCTCCCGACGACCATCGTCTCTATCAGCAGCAGCTGGGCTGCCTCCTGTTCGCCGCCGTCACGTGCCGGCCCGATCTCTCCTACGTCGCTAGCCAGCTCGCACAGTACCTGAAGCGACCTGAAGGGGAGAATCTGCTGGATCTACGCCGAGCACTGCAGTACTTCATCTCCACTCCCGACGTCGGCCTCACCTACGAAGCTAACCTCACCGCTACTCTGCAACTCCATGGCTACGTGGATGCTGATCACGCAGGAGATGTTGACAACAGACGCTCCCGCACAGGATTCATTTTTCAACTTCAACCTGCGGGACTCATCTCCTGGAACTCCCAGAAGCAGGAACTCATCGCCCTTTCGTCAGCCGAAGCAGAATTCATCGCAGCCAGCGCAGCTGTTCGCGAAGGGTTGTACCTGATGGAGCTCCTGCAAGAAGCGAAGGTGACGATGAACGGGCATTTCACGTTACTCTGCGACAATCAGAGCGCGATAAAAATCGCAAACAAGCCCGGCTTCGTCAACCGCACCAAGCACATCGGCCTTCGCTACTTCTTCGTGAAGGACGAAATCGACAAGGGGAGAGTCAAGCTGACGTACTGCCCGACCGGTGACATGGCAGCCGATTTCCTGACGAAGAAACTGCCACGTCAGCAGTACCAGCACTGCGCCGACCTCTGCGGGATCACCAAGAAATCCCACGTGGCCCACCTTCAGGAATGAAGGGGAGTGTTGGAATAACCGAAAGGTTATAAAGGCATTCCCGAAGCTGTACCACTGTACCAGTACCGCATGAGCTCATATAGAGCACGCGGAATGTCGAGGGTCACCCGAAGGTCAACCGTTTGAGGAAGTCAACGGTCGTGACCCTTGACGATCCGGTAACCGCGCGACAGTTAACTGACTGCAACACGGTAACTGTCAAGGATAGTAATAGTCGCGGTTACTGTAGCTATGTAATACAGTTAATAAGGGAATGTACCCCTCAGAGTACATGGCTAGCTAGGTTCCTATTTAAACTCTTGTACTCCTATCTCTTAATTATCTCGTTCTCTTTCAATTATTATTCAACAAGGTCACTACAGAGACTCTATTGTCTCCTCTCAGACTTAACAGATCTTATCCTATCTACTTGATCCTTTGGTTATATCAGCAGCCGCGACGCCTTGAACAAATAGCTTTGTAACATACGTCAATGTTCGAGAAAGTCGTCGCGCCCTTCAATTCGGTACAGTGTTTGTTAAGGTGAAGTTTTGTATGCGCTTGGTTTCGCGTGTAGCAGCCTTATACGATGTAGCGAGGTTTCGCTTACCGCATACCGGAGCTTCGGTATTCGCCGAGTACACTCCAAAGTGCACTTCAGAATGCACTGTTCAACACTGAACCGAATTGGAGGGAAGTGACAACATTCACTAACGAATATGTGCAACTGTCTGTTGCGAGCACCTGCGCAAGTACCCCTGGGCAGGTAGAAAATGCGTCTGACGGTATTTTCACCTGATTGCGTTTTCACCTGGCGGTGCCAACCTTGAACCGCATACTAGAGTAGGTGCTTGCACGTTCTCCTTGAACAACGTTCTTCATGAACAACGTTCTCGTAGAACGTTGTCGTACATGTCACTATGATTCCTATAAGGTTCATGTTGTATCTGTTGTAATCAATCAATTAATCTCATCTTCTTTCTTTCCATTACTGGATACCAAACCTATTGCTGCATACCAAGCATACAGTTCTCCAAACACCAGTATCCGGTTTCCAGCGAGTCCGTATCGCAAACCTCGCACTTCACTCTCTGATCGTGCAACTCTGCGCCTAGGCTCTCCCACAATCGCCTATTCTCCGCATGGTGCGGTGAGCGTGGACGCATACGCGAACTTCAGATAGCCTCGTATACGATTGACGAAGTTGTCAACCTTGAGCCGGCAGCCACATCGATTCCGCATGGCGGGCGAGGGCGCCGCTACGGAAGTCATGGCCGTGGAGGAGCAGGTCGCTGCTTTGAGGGAGCGCCACAGTGGTGGCGAAATCAGCGCCGCGGATCTGGAGTTGATGAAAGGAGCTCAAGCAAAGTGGGCTCGCGATCACCCACCTCCTCGCGCTGAGGCGGAATTTGAGTCCGCTTCTCCCCGTGCTGGTGGCAACAACGTCAACCTCAATGGCAACGGAGGCACAAGAGTGACGCGCGGGGAACTGCGAGGGGCCGTCAGAGTACACACCGCGAGTGGTGGTGGAACGCAAGCGCAAGTCCTTCGGTCAGCCCCTGCAGCGAGTGCGTGTAGTGACGCGCACGGTCGTCGCAACCCTGCACGACCAAGTGGTGGCGGACCCTCGTGGGCAGCAAATGCGTCAACTGTACGAGATGGTGGAATCGCTCCGGAATACGGATACTTCAAATTCTCACCCGACAAGATCATCGTGCCAAAACTACATGAAGGACGTCACGATTTGACAACGTGGGTCGAGTCCATTGAGCCGCAATTGGAAATTGCGCAGTTGAAGAAGTTCGTTGACTGCACGGTGGAGGTGCCGCCTGAGGATGACGCTGAGCGCCGCGCACAGTTTCATTCTGCACAGCTGTTGACGTTTATGGTCATCTCAAGGTGTTGCTCGCCGGTCGTCCAAGTTGCATTAAAACCTTGCCGTCTTCGGGTGGACGCTGATTTTCAAGCCTCGCAATTCATTATGAAGACCTACAAGGCAACGGATGACTTATACATCTGCCAGTTGGAGCAACGGTTGACAAATCTGGAGATGGGGGAGCACGAAAGCGCAACCGCATGCTGCAACCGCGCACAACAAATTCTTGCAGATCTGAGTATGGCTGGCGTGGACGACTCAATGTCTTCATATGTCACGCATGTATCAAAGGTCTGCCTGCAAGCTACAATCTCCTTCGACGCATGGTGAAACTCTCAGGTGTACGGGAAGAGCTCGACGAGGATACACTTTCGAGCTACATCATTGAAGAGGAGTTCACACTTGAATCCGAGCGGCTCAAGGATCAGTTTCTCCCTCAAGTCAACTATGTTGCTTCAAAGCAGCAGGGGCAGCAACAGAAGTGGGCGAAATCGTGCGGAGGAGGTGACAGTGACAAACAAGGCAACCGCGCGAAAACGACCAAGGGCGACGAGCGTTCCGGTGGCAGAAAGTGCAACTCTCAACGATACTGCTTTGTTTGTGGAGATCCCGACCACTTCGCGAACCAGTGCCCCGACCGCGTCATAAAAAAGGATGGCGATGGCCAGGAAGCTCCGCGCGGACGATTGCAAAACCGTCAACCTCGTCGCGAAACCACTTACCGCGAGGACAACCAGCACTCTGATTCCGAGGACGGGCAGCCGTCGGATGCCGAAACCTCCCGCGGAAAGGGTGTGAAGGACACGCCAAGTGACGATGTGGACCAAAAAGGGCAAGCGTCGTGTTCGATGGCCATCGTGGTGACGGACGCATCGGCGGAACCGACCATTTCCGTGGCTCCGGAAGTTAGCGAGGACTTCAAGGCGGTAGCTGCAGCGGTGCAAGCAAATCCGACCGTGGTACTCCTCGATAGTGGATGTTCTCATCACCTTATGGGGACGCGTGAGGCATTCGTGGAGATGAATGCGGAAGGCGACGTTCACCATGTGCGTGGATTCAGTGGCGCTATTCAGCCTGTCCAAGGTCACGGCACAATTGCTCTTCAAGGGGCAGCGAGCACGAAGGTTCTCATTGCCGATATGCTGTATGTGCCTGGCGCACAGGCAAATCCGCGATCACTGGACAGCTAAAGGACAGCGGTGTGCAGTTCCAGGACACTGACGACGAAACGCTTCTCGTATCTGCTGAGGGAGCTGTTCTCGGTCGTGCGCACTACACCGGCCGCGTCCTCTGCACCGACCTCCGTCCGTGTTCGTCGCAGCAGCCGACGGCGCGTATGGTACCTATCACCAAACCGCCAACCTCCTCGCCTACTGTCATCACTTCTTCGCTACTGGCTGCGGAAACCCTCTCTCGCCCTGCCGCTGGCACCCTATCCAAGTCGGCCGACAACAATGAGGGGAGACCTGACGAGCTACCTTCGGCGCCGCACATCGGCATCGTTGACGGTCGCCTTGCTGATCTGCCAAAACCGGCGCCTGGTATGCAGACACCGGCGCCTGAGATGTCGAAGCCAACGCCTGGTGAGCAGGTGACAGGGGAGCAGGTGACAGGGGAGCAGGTGACAGGGGAGCAGACCAGTGACGGTTCATCGAGCGACGTTGTGGAGGTCATCGGCGAAGCTGCAGGGGAGTCGTATGGAGACAGTTTTTTGAGCGATGTGTTGGAAATCAAGCCCAGTGACTCGGCATTCCACCCGCTCCAACTTTGGTGTGTCTCTAGTGAAATTGGCCGATGTGTGCCCGGTGTTCGCTAACATGCTTCTTGATGATGCAAAAGCAGATACCACGTTGTCAGAACTGGATCCCGATACGCACGCTGACTCTGATCACCGACGGGATATCGCGAAGATGACCATCAAAGAAGCGCTTACGTACATCCCGACTAGCGAGCAATTCGTGGATTATTTCCCGAACACGCTGAATTCTCCGGCAGTCAAGCGCTGCTTGGTCACCGTTGGGCAAGGCGATCTTGCAGACGACGAGCATGACAATGCGCAGGAATAGGTTGTCAAACATTGCATGTTTATATTATGTAGGCTGTAGTGGGTTACACCTTAGGGGGTACTCAAAGTTAGGGTTTCCTACTTGTACCAAACTCTGTGCTAGTTCATTTCATTCCTGCTCAGTTATTCTGACATGGTATCAGAGCAGGTCCATCGCTAGGACCGTTCTTAGGGCCCACCGCTACCTACCTACCTACCTACCGTGCGCCTCTTGCGCCTACGCGCCCTCGTGCGCCCTACCCTACGTGCGCCCTCGTGCGCCCTACCCTACGTGCGCCCTCGTGCGCCTTTCTCTCCTTGTGCGCCTTCGTGCGCCCTCGTGCGCCCTCGTGCGCCCTCGAGCTGCCCCTGCAGGTCCGTCAGGCCACCGAGCCGTCGCTGCAGGCCTGTCAGGCACCTGAGCCGCCGCTACAGGCACGTCAGGCACCCGAGTCGCCGCTGCAGGCCCGTCAGGCCCCCGAGCCGCCGCTACAGGCCCGTCAGGCCCGAGAGCCGCCCCTGCAGACCCGTCAGGCCACGCGCGCCGCCCCTGCAGGCCCTAGCCGGCCGCCGCGTCGCTCTGCCCGCAGCGTCGCCGCCTCTCCGCGGCGTCGTCGCCTGCCCGCGTCGAAGCCGCCTGCCCGCGACGTCGATCCCTGCCCGCGGCGCCGTCGCCTGCCCGCGGAGACGTCGCCTGCCCGCGGCGTCGTCGCGGCGTCGCCACCTGCCCGCGGAGTCGTCGCCTGCCCGCGCCACATGCACGCGGCGTCGCCACCTCCTCGCCGCGTCGACCTGCCCGCGGCGTCGCCACCTGCCCGCCGCGTCGACCTGCCCGCGCCGTCGCCACCTAACCCTAATCCGTCGCCCTGCCCGCGGCGTCGCCACCTGCCCGCCGCGTCGCCCTGCCCGCGCCGTCGCCACCTAACCCTAATCCGCCTCTCGCCCCTGGAGCAGCCGCCACTGCAGTAGCAGCCCCTGGAGCCGCCGCCACTGCAGCAGCAGCCCCTGCAGCCGCCCGCCACTGCGGCAGCAGCCACTGGAGCCGCCCGCCACTGCAGCAGCCGCCCCTGGAGCCGCCCGCACCTGCAGCAGCCGCCCCTGGAGCAACTGCCGTCGTAGCCCGGTCTAGCTCTGCAGCAGCTGCCGCGGAGCTTCCTACTGCGCCTGCCACGCCGACCACTGGTGAGCATTGCCCTGCCAGCACTGCTACCGCTGCTACTGCTACTACTGCCGTTTCTACTCCCACTCCCGCTACTCCTGCTGCTCCTGACGTGGCCAGATGCAGCCACAGGACCGTGCGCGTGAGTCCCTCACGCTCCAGCAGGCTCGTGAGTGGTACGCCAGTTGGGGCTATCGAGGTGGCCGTAGTGGTAGTCGCTCTGACGTGCGTCGTTCGGGAGCCCCTGGTAGTGGACAGGTGCAGCAGCCGTGCCCTCCTACGGTCCAGCAGGCTCGTGAGTGGTACGCCAGTTGGGGCTATCGGGGTGGCAGTCGTGGTAGTCGCTCTGACGTGCGTCGTTCGGGAGCCCCTGGTAGTGGACAGGTGCAGCAGCCGTGCCCTCTTCTGGTCCAGCAGGCTCGTGAGTGGTACGCCGGTTTGAGCAGTCGGGGTGGCCGTAGTGGTAGTCGCTCTGGCGTCCGTCGTTCGGGAGGCTCAGGTAGTGGACAGGTGCAGCAGCCGTGCCCTCTTCTGGTCCAGCAGGCTCGTGAGTGGTACGCCGGTTTGAGCAGTCGGGGTGGCCGTAGTGGTAGTCGCTCTGGCGTCCGTCGTTCGGGAGGCTCCGGTAGTGGACAGGTGCAGCAGCCGTGCCCTCTTCTGCTCCAGCAGGCTCGTGAGTGGTACGCCGGTTTGAGCAGTCGGGGTGGCCGTAGTGGTAGTCGCTCTGTGAGTGAGGCAGCCGCTCTCGGTGCCAGTACGTCTGTTGCCCTCGGAGCAGGTGAGGCTACCACTCCCGGTACTCGCGTGTCTGCTACTCCAGGTGCTGGTGAGCCTACTGCTCTAGGTGCTAGTGCGTCTGCCGCTCCAGGTGCTCGCGTGTCTGCTACCCCAGGTGATGGTGAGGCTGCTGCCCTAGGTGCTAGTGCGTCTGTGCCCCCTGGTACTGAGTCGACTGCAGCACTGCACACCTTCACACTGGACTCAGGTGCTTCTCGCTCTTTCTTTCGTGACCGCACTGTCCTTGAGCCACTCGCTCGGCCAGTTGCTGTCTCTCTTGCTGACCCCTCAGGGGGTCCGGTCATTGCGACCTCCTCCACTACACTTCCGTGTCCAGCGGTTCCGTCCGGCACGCTCTCAGGTCTCTACCTCCCCTCGTTCTCTACGAACTTGGTGGCGGGCTGTGCTCTGCAGGACGGGGGTGTTCACCAGTTCACCCCTGCCTACGAGCGTGTGACACATTGCACGTGTGCTCGGACGGGCCGCCACCTGGCTACTTTCACTCGGGAGCCGGGGTCGGACCTGTACACACTGACCACTGAGTCCCCTCAGGTGGCTGCGTCTGCGTCTGCGTCTGCGTCAGGTCAGCTGTCCGCCCCCTGCTCATGTCGCTCTCTGGCGCATGAGACTGTCCTCTGGCACCACCGCCTTGGTCACCCGTCTGTGCAGCGCCTTCGTGCCATGCACAAACGGGACCTTGTTGCTGGTCTTCCCAGGGTGCTCCCTCCCCTTCCCGACTCCCCTGCTCCTGACTGCATTCCCTGTGTCGAGGGGCGGCAGCGCGCCGCTCCTCACTCCTCCTCCTTTCCCCCGACGACTGCTCCCTTGCAGACGCTCCACATGGACGTGTGGGGCCCAGCCCGCGTCCGTGGTCAGGGTCAGGAGAGGTACTTCCTGATAGTTGTTGACGACTACTCGCGCTACACCACGGTCTTCCCCTTGCGCGCCAAGGGTGACGTCCCTGGTGTTTTGATCCCCTGGATCAGCCGAGCCCGTCTCCAGCTAGCCAAGCGCTTTCACTCGGACTTTCCTGTCCTGCGCTTGCACTCTGACAGGGGTGGTGAGTTCGCCTCCGACCTCTTGGCAGCCTACTGTGCTGAGCACGGCATTGAGCAGTCGTTCACGCTTCCGGCCTCTCCACAGCAGAATGGGGTCGCTGAGCGCCGCATTGGCTTGGTCATGGAGGTCGCTCGTACCTCCCTGACCCATGCGGCTGCTCCCCACTTTCTGTGGCCGTTTGCGGTCCGGTACGCAGCGCATCAGCTCAACCTCTGGCCCCGTGTCTCCTTGCCGGAGACTTCCCCGACTCTACGGTGGACGGGAGAGGTTGGCGATGCGTCGCGTTTCCGGGTCTGGGGATCTCGAGCTTTTGTCCGCGACACGTCCGCGGACAAGCTCTCGCGTCGCGCTGTTCCCTGTGTCTTTCTTGGCTTTGTTCCCGACGCGCCTGGATGGCAGTTTTACCACGTCACCTCGCGCCGGGTTCTGGCCTCTCAGGACGTCACTTTTGACGAGTCCGTCCCCTTCTACCGCCTCTTCCCCTACCGCACTGCCCCGCTCCCCCCCCCCCTCTTCCTCGCTCCAGGTGCTGAGGTACCAGACCCCCTCCCCCCTCAGGGTGCCGCTCCCTCAGGTGTGTCCCAGGTAGACCCGGGTGAGCCTGTCGAGGTAGCTGTTGACTCGCGTCCTGCGTCTGGGGGTGCTGAGCCTGGGAGTGCTGCGTCTGAGGGTGCGGAGCCTGGGGGTGCTGAGCCTGGAGGTGCGGAGCCTGGGGGTGCTGAGCCTGGAGGTGCGGAGCCTGGAGGTGCGGAGCCTGGAGGTACTGAGCCTGGGGGTGCTGAGTCTGGACGTGCTGAGTCTGGGGGTGCTGAGTCTGGGGGTGCTGAGTCTGGGGGTGCTGAGCCTGAGCGTGCTCCACCTGGAGGAGCCCTCTCCTCCCAGCAGCTGCAGGAGAGGTACCTCGAGTACTGCCGCCTCCGGAGAGGTGCTTCTGGAGCTCGTCCCGGTACTTCCCCTCCTACCCAGGAGCTCCCCCCCATTCAGGTGATCCGCGAGTGGTACACGCGGCGCTGCAGTCTTCGTAGTGGTGCTCCTGGTGCTGCGGACCCGAGCGGTGGTGCTGTTGCTGGTGCTGAGGACCCGGACGCTGGAGCTGCTGCTGGTGCTGAGGACCCGGGGGCTGGAGCTGCTGCTGGTGCTGAGGACCCGGGCGTTGGAGCTGCTGCTGGTGCTGAGGACCCGACCGGTGGCGCTGCTGCTGGTGCTGAGGACCTGACCAGTGGCCCTGCTGCTGGTGCTGAGGACCCGGGCGTTGGAGCTGCTGCTGGTGCTGAGGACCCGACCGGTGGCGCTGCTGCTGGTGCTGAGGACTCGGGCGTTGGAGCTCCTACTGGTGCTGAGGACCCGGGCGTTGGAGCTGCTGCTGGTGCTGAGGACTCGGGCGTTGGGGCTGCCACTGGTGTCCCTGCTGCTTCTGGAGACGCTGCGCGGCCGCGACCGTACTTCGTACCGCTCCTTCAGCAGGTTCTTGGTCAGGCTCCTCCTCCTAGTCCTCCTCCCTCCGTCGAGTGTCCTCTGCCTGTCCAGCCGCAGTCACAGTTACCGCCTGCCTCGCCTCTCCCTGCTCCCTCTCCTTACGCTGGTCCCACAGGAGGTCTTACAGAGCGTCGTGAGCCTGAGTCTCGTCCTGCGTCGCCTGTTCGTACTGCTCGCACTGGTCGTCGTGTCCCACGTGAGCGTCCTCCTCCTGTCCCTGGCACTCACTACATGACTCTGCGTCCCTCCACTGCTCCGCAGCGTGTCCCGCTGCCGTCTCCTCCTGCGTCCTCTCTTCCTACTCTTCCTGACCCGGAGTCTGACTCCCGTCGTGCTGCCAGTCCCACTGTTACGCGTCTCCTCGCTACAGTTGTCACTGACCCGACCTTTGAGTCCTCTGCTGCGTCTGCTCTGGTCGCTGAGTTGGTTGACTTTGCTGCTCGCTGTCGCCTAGACTACGCTGCCAGCCTTGTCGCTAGGTCTGAGTCTGCGTCTGCCTGTCCTCCGTCCGTCGGGGGTGAGTGTGCCCTCGGCACGGACGTCCTTGAGGACAGACAGGAGGAGTTCCACTGCCTTGCTGCTGCTTTGCCCCGTCTCGTGTCCTTGCTAGTTGCCCCTGAGGGAGACCCGGATGCACCAGACATCCCGACCCCACGCTCTTACGCTGAGGCGATGGCGGGTCCCTACTCCTCTCAGTGGCAGACAGCCATGGACGCAGAGATGGCCTCCTGGAAGTCCACAGGCACCTACGTAGACGAGGTTCCCCCTCCTGGGGCGAACATCGTCAGTGGCATGTGGATTTTCAGGGTGAAGCGGCCGCCGGGTTCTCCGCCTGTCTTCAAGGCGCGCTACGTGGCTCGAGGCTTCAGTCAGCGAGAGGGAGTAGACTTCTTTCAGACCTTCTCCCCCACCCCGAAGATGACTACTCTTCGGGTGCTGCTGCACATAGCCGCTCACCGCGACTACGAGCTTCACTCTCTTGACTTCAGCACTGCTTTCTTGCAGGGCAGCCTGCACGAGGAGATCTGGCTGCGCCGCCCCCCTGGCTTCACTGGGTCAGTTCCTCCTGGCACCCAGTGGAGGCTTCAGCGGCCGGTCTACGGTCTCCGCCAGGCGCCACGTGAGTGGCACGACACACTGAGGACGACACTTGCGGCTCTTGGGTTCGCTCCCTCTACTGCTGACCCGTCGCTGTTTCTACGCACCGACACCTCGCTGCCGCCGTTCTACATCCTCGTGTACGTCGACGACTTGGTCTTTGCCACTGCTGACACCGCGGCACTCGCTCACGTGAAGTCGGAGCTGCAGAGGAGACACACGTGCACAGACCTGGGTGAGCTGACGAGCTATCTTGGCTTGCGGATCACCCGGGACAGAGCACGGCGCACCATCACCCTGACTCAGTCACACATGGTGCAGCAGGTTCTCCAGCGCTTCCGCTTCACGTACTCCTCGCCTCAGTCCACTCCTCTGCCTACCGGTCACTCGCTCTCAGCTCTGCCTTCGGATGAGTCCGTAGAGCCGAGTGGCTCGTATCCAGAGCTTGTGGGCTGCCTCATGTACCTGATGACCTGCACTCGACCTGACCTTGCATACCCTCTTAGCATCCTAGCACGCTATGTCGCTCCTGGCCGTCACCGGAAGGAGCACATGGATGCTGCTAAGAGGGTGTTGCGCTACTTGTGCAGTACGTCGGGCATGGGGCTTGTGCTTGGAGGGCGAGACCGGGTTGTTCTCACAGGGCACTCAGACGCTTCTTGGGCAGACGACCAGGCTACTCAGCGGTCGTCCCAGGGTTACACCTTCAGCCTTGGCTCTGGCTCAGTTTCTTGGCGTTCTACTCGCTCTTCTTCTGTTCTCAGCTCCAGTTGTGAGGCTGAGATCTACGCCACAGCCATGGCTGCTCAGGAGCTACGCTGGCTGACCTACCTGCTGACCGACCTCGGAGAGCGGCCTCGTTCTCCTCCAGTGCTGTACGTCGACAACAAGGCTGCCATTGCCTTGTGTGAGGAGCACAGACTGGAGCACAGAACGAAGCACATCGCTCTGCGGTACTTCCTTGCTCGAGAGCTGCAGCAGCGTGGTCAGCTTTGTCTGCGTTACGTGGCCACGGAGGCCAACACTGCTGATGTGTTCACCAAGGCGCTTCAGCCTTGTGACCATCAGCGCTTTTGCACTCTGCTAGGCCTTGTACCTACTGGGCCTCACTTGCTTACCTCTTGACCTTGCTTGTACTGTGATCACTATATATATATGCCTACTTGTTTACTTTTGCTAGGTTGTGATCACTGTATCTCTTGCTTTGTTATAAACCTGCATGTGAACTGGTCTTGTGACCGCTTGCTTGTGCTCGGAATTTGTGTGGAATCCTTGAGATCCACCCTGAGCTTGCTTTGCTTTGCTTTGACTGGTCTTGTGACCCTGTGGTTGTCTCCCACTGCGCCTATGGGGGTGTGTCAAACATTGCATGTTTATATTATGTAGGCTGTAGTGGGTTACACCTTAGGGGGTACTCAAAGTTAGGGTTTCCTACTTGTACCAAACTCTGTGCTAGTTCATTTCATTCCTGCTCAGTTATTCTGACATAGGTGCCATTTCCTTCAACATGGCTGGTGCGGTGAGTATGCGTGTGCGGAAAACACGCGGACGAGTTTCATAATCGTCACCTTGTTGTACTCTATTATTTCCTTTCACTTTGTGTGGTGTGCAAACGTCTCAGATGCCCAAGCACGAGCAGGGCAGGGGAGTGTTAAGGTGAAGCCCTGCACGCGCTTGGTTTCGCGTGTAGCAGCCCTAGTTCCGGACCCTGAGTTTGACCTGGTTCGTGCTGCCAGCTCTAATGTCACGCGTCTCCTAGCCACTTGTCAAACATTGTATGTTTATATTGTGTAGGCTATAGTGGGTTTAGCCTTAGAGGGTACACAAACTTAGGGTTTCATACTTGTACCCACCTTCCTGCTAGTTCATCCATTCTCGTTCTATTCTAGATTCTAACATGGTATCAGAGGCCTAGGTTGCTACCTAGGACCGCTTTCTACAATGGGCCCACTATTCCGCTAGGCGCGCCCTCGTGCGCCCTACCTTACGTGCGCCCTCGTGCGCCCTACCTTACGTGCGCCCTCGTGCGCTCTACCTTACGTGCGCCCTCGTGCGCCCTCGTGCGCCCTCGTGCGCCCTCGTGCGCCCTCGTACGCCCTCGTGCGCCCTCGTGCGCCTTCGTGCGCCCTCGTATGCCGTCGTGCGCCCTCGTGCGCTCTCGAGCTGCCCCTGCAGGTCCGTCAGGCCCCCGAGCCGCCGCTGCAGGCCCGTCAGGCCCGAGAGCCGCCCCTGCACACCCGTCAGGCCCGCGCGCAGCCTCTGCACGACCGCGCGCCGCCCCTGCAGGCTCTCGCCGCCCGCCGCGTCGCCCTGCCCGTGGCGTCGCCGCCTCCCCGCGGCGTCGTTGCCTGCCCGCGACGTAGCCCCTGTCCGCGGCGTCGTCGCCTGCCCGCGGCGTCGTCGCCTGCCCGCGGCGTCGCCGCCTGCCCGCGGCGTCGTCGCCTGCCCGCGGCGTCGTCGCCTGCCCGCGGCGTCGTCGCCTGCCCGCGGCGTCGTCGCCTGCCCGCGGCGTCGTCGCCTGCCCGCGGCGTCGTCCCCTGCCCGCGGCGTCGGCGCCTGCCCGCGGCGTCGTCGCCTACCCGCGGCGTCGCCACCTGCTAGCGGCGTCGCCCTACTCGCGGCGTCGCCACCTGCCCGCCGCGTCGCCCTGGAGCAGCCGCCACTGCAGCAGCAGCCCCTGGAGCCGCCCGCCACTGCAGCAGCAGCCCCTGGAGCCGCTCGCCACTGCAGCAGCCGCCCCTGGAGCCGCCCGTCACTGCAGCAGCCCCCTCTGGAGCAGCACGCACCTGCAGCAGCCGCCCCTGGAACAGCCCGCACCTGCAGCAGCCGCCCCTGGAGCAGCCCGCACCTGCAGCAGCCGCCCCAGTGGCACCTGGAGCAGCTGCCGTCGCGGCCCAGCCTCGCCCTGCCGCAGCTGCCGCGGAGCTCCCTGCTGCGGCCCGGCCCAGCCCTGCAGTTGTAGCGGCCCCACTGTCGCCACCGTCTTGCGCCTGCCGCGCCGACCACTGGTGAGCATTGCCCAGTACTGCTGCAACTGCCTTTTCTACTCCCACTGCCACTGCTCCTGCTGTTACTACTGTTACTGCCGCTACTGCTACTACTGCTGCTCCTGACGTGGCCAGATGCAGCTCCAGGGCTGTGCGCGTGAGTCCCCCACGCCCCAGCAGCTTCGTGCGCGTGAGTGGTACGCTAGTTTGGGCTGTCGGGGTGGCCGTAGTGGTAGTCGCTCTGGAGTGCATCGGTCGGGAGCTTCTGGTAGTGGACAGGTGCAGCTGCCGTGTCCTCCTTCGCCTCAGCTGCTTCGTGCGCGTGAGTGGTACGCTAGTTTGGGCTGTCGGAGTGGCCGTAGTGGTAGTCGCTCTGGAGTGCATCGGTCGGGAGCTTCTGGTAGTGGACAGGTGCAGCTGCCGTGTCCTCCTTCGCCCCAGCTGCTTCGTGCGCGTGAGTGGTACGCTAGTTTGGGCTGTCGGAGTGGCCGTAGTGGTAGTCGCTCTGGAGTGCATCGTTCGGGAGCTTCTGGTAGTGGACAGGTGCAGCTGCCGTGTCCTGTCAGTGAGGCTGCCGCTCTAGGTGCTAGTACGTCTGTTGCCCTAGGTGCTGGTGAGGCTGCTACTCTAGGTCCTAGTGAGTCTGCGCCCCCTGGTACTGAGTCGACTGAGGCCCTGCACACCTTCACCCTGGACTCAGGTGCTTCTCGCTGTTTCTTTCGTGACCGCACTGCCCTTGAGCCGCTTGCTCGGCCAGTTGCTGTCTCCCTCGCTGACCCCTCTGGGGGTCCGGTCATTGCGACCTCCTCCACTGTTCTTCCCTGTCCTGCGGTCCCGTCGGGCACACTGTCAGGTCTCCACCTCCCCTCGTTCTCTACGAACTTGGTGGCGGGTTGTGCGCTCCAGGATGCGGGTGTTCACCAGTTCACCCCTGCCTACGAGCGCGTGACACACTGCACGTGTGCTCGGACGGGCCGTCACCTGGCTACCTTCACTCGGCAGCCGGGGTCGGACCTGTACACACTGACCACTGAGTCCCCTCAGGTAGCTGCGTCTGCGTCTGCGTCAGGTCAGCTGTCGGCCCCCTGCTCGTGTCGCTCTCTGGCGTACGGCACCACCGACTCGGTCACCCGTCTGTGCAGCGCCTTCGTGCCATGCACAAACGGTACCTTGTCTCTGGTCTTCCCAGGGTTCTCCCTCCCCTCCCACCCTCGCCTGCTCCTCCCTGTCTTCCCTGTGTCGAGGGGCGGCAGCGCGCCGCTCCTCACTCCTTCTCCTTTCCCCCGACGACTGCTCCCTTGCAGACGCTCCACCTGGACGTGTGGGGCCCAGCCCGCGTCCGTGGACAGGGTCAGGAGAGGTACTTCCTGATTGTTGTTGACGACTACTCGCGCTACACCACGGTCTTCCCCTTGCGCACCAAGGGTGAGGTCCCTGATGTCTTGATCCCTTGGATCCGCAGAGCTCGTCTTCAGCTCAGCGAGCGTTTCCGCTCGGACTTTCCTGTCCTGCGTTTGCACTCTTACAGAGGTGGTGAGTTCTCCTCCGACCTCATGGCAGCCTACTGTGCGGAGCACGGCATTGAGCAGTCGTTCACGCTTCCGGCCTCTCCACAGCAGAATGGGGTTGCTGAGCGCCGCATTGGCTTGGTCATGGAGGTCGCTCGTACCTCCTTGATCCATGCGGCTGCCCCCCACTTCCTGTGGCCGTTTGCTGTCCGATACGCTGCGCATCAGCTCAACCTCTGGCCCCGTGTCTCCTTACCGGAGACTTCCCCGACACTGCGTTGGACGGGAGAGGTTGGAGATGCGTCGCGTTTTCGGGTCTGGGGATCCCGAGCTTTTGTTCGCGATACGTCCCCGGACAGGCTCTCCTCTTGCGCTGTTCCTTGTGTCTTCCTTGGCTTTGTCCCGGACGCGCCTGGTTGGCAGTTTTACCACGTCACCTCGCGCCGGGTTCTGGCTTCTCAGGACGTCACCTTTGACGAGTCCGTCCCCTACTACCGCCTCTTCCCCTACCGCACTGCCCCGCTCCCCCCCCCGCCTCTCTTCCTCGCTCCAGGTGCTGCTGTGGTAGACCCCCTCCCCCCTCAGGGTGCCGCTCCCTCTGGTGTGTCCCAGGTAGACCCGGTTGAGCCTGTCGAGGTAGCTGTAGACTCTCGTCCTGCTCGGGGTGCTGAGCCTGGAGGTGCGGAGCCTGGGGGTGCTGAGTCTGGTGGTGCTGAGCCTGGGGGTGCTGAGTCTGGGGGTGCTGAGCCTGGTGGTGCGGAGCCTGGGGGTGCTGAGCATGGAGGTGCTGAGTCTGGGGGTGCTGAGTCTAGCGGTACTGAGCCTGGGAGTGCTACACCTGGAGGAGCCCTCTCCTCACAGCAGCTGCAGGAGAGGTACCTACAGTACTGCAGCCTCAGGAGAGGTGCTGCTGGAGCTGGTACCAGTGCTTCCCCTCCTACCCGGGAGCTCCCCTCCCTTCAGCGGATCCGAGAGTGGTACACACGACGCTGCAGTCTTCGGAGTGGCGCTCCTGGTGTTGTGGACCCTGGTACTGCAGGTGCTACTGGTACTGAGGAGCCGGGCGTTGGAGCTGCTGCTGGTGCTGGGGACCCGGACGGTGGAGCTGCTACTGGTGCTGAGGACCCGGACGTTGGAGCTGCTGCTGGTGCTGAGGACCCGGGCGGTGGAGCTGCTGCTGGTGCTGCAGACCCTGACGTTGGAGCTGCTGCTGGTGCTGAGGACCCGGGCGGTGGAGCTGCTGCTGGTGCTGAGGACCCGGACGTTGGAGCTACTGCTGGTACTGAGGACCCTGACGCTGGTGTCTCTACTGGTTCTGGAGACGCTGCGCGGCCGCGACCTTACTTCGTGCCGCTCCTTCAGCAGGTTCTTGGTCAGACACCTCCTCCTTGTCCTCCTTCCTCCTTAGAGTGTCCTCCGCCTGTCCAGTCGCAGTCACAGTTACCGCCTGCCTCGCCTCTCCCTGGTCCCTCCCCTTACACTGGTCCCACAGGAGGTCTTACCGAGCGTCGTGAGCCTGAGTCTCGTCCTGCGTCGCCTGTTCGTACTGCTCGCACTGGTCGTTGTGTCCCACGTGAGCGTCCTCCTCCTGTCCCTGGCACTCACTACATGACTCTGCGTCCCTCCACTGCTCCTCAGCGTGTCCCTCTACCGTCTCCTCCTGCGTCCTCTCTACCTACTCTTCCTGACCCGGAGTCTGACTCCCATCGTGCTGCCAGTCCCACTGTCACGCGTCTCCTTGCCACTGTTGTCACTGACCCTTCCTTTGAGTCCTCTGCTGCGTCTGCTCTGGTCGCTGAGTTGGTTGACTTTGCTACCCGGTGTCGTCTCGACTACGCCGCTAGCCTTGTTGCTGAGTCTGAGTCTGTCTGTCCTCCGTCCGTCGGGGGTGAGTGTGCTCTTGGCACGGACGTCCTTGAGGATAGACAGGAGGAGTTCCAGTGCTTTGCTGCTGCTTTGCCCCATCTCGTGTCTATGCTAGTCGCCCCTGAGGGAGACCCGGATGCACCAGACATCCCGACCCCGTGCTCTTACGCAGAGGCGATCGCGGGTCCCTACTCCTCTCAGTGGCAGGCAGCCATGGACGCAGAGATGGCTTCCTGGAAGTCCACAGGCACCTACGTCGACGAGGTTCCCCCACCTGGGGCGAACATTGTCAGTGGCATGTGGATTTTCAGGGTGAAGCGGCCGCCGGGTTCTCCTCCTGTCTTCAAGGCGCGCTACGTTGCTCGAGGCTTCAGTCAGCGAGAGGGAGTAGACTTCTTCCAGACCTTCTCCCCCACCCCGAAGATGACCACTCTTCGGGTACTGCTGCACATAGCCGCTCAGCGCGACTACGAGCTTCACTCACTTGACTTCAGCACTGCTTTCTTACAGGGCAGCCTGCACGAGGAGATCTGGCTGCGTCGCCCTCCTGGCTTCACTGGGTTGGTTCCTCCTGGTACCCAGTGGAGGCTCCAGCGGCCGGTCTACGGTCTCCGCCAGGCGCCACGTGAGTGGCACGACACACTGAGGACTACGCTTGCGGCTCTTGGGTTCACTCCTTCTACTGCTGACCCGTCGCTGTTTCTACGCACCGACACCTCGCTGCCGCCGTTCTACATCCTCGTGTACGTCGACGACTTGGTCTTTGCCACTGCTGACACTGCGGCACTCGCCCACGTGAAGTCGGAGCTGCAGAAGAGACACACGTGCACAGACCTGGGTGAACTGACAAGCTATCTTGGCTTACGGATCACCCGGGACAGAGCACGGCGCACCATCACCTTGACTCAGTCACACATGGTGCAACAGATCCTTCAGCGCTTCCGCTTCACGTACTCCTCGCCTCAGTCCACTCCTCTGCCTACCGGTCACTCGCTCTCAGCTCTGCCTTCGGATGAGTCCGTAGAGCCGAGTGGCCCGTATCCAGAGCTTGTGGGCTGCCTCATGTACCTGATGACCTGCACTCGACCTGACCTTGCATACCCTCTTAGCATCCTTGCACGCTATGTCGCTCCTGGCCGTCACAGGAAGGAGCACATGGATGCCGCTAAGAGGGTGTTGCGCTACTTGTGCAGTACGTCGGGCATGGGGCTAGTGCTTGGAGGGCGAGACCGAGTTGTACTTACTAGACACTTAGACGCTTCTTGGGCGGACGACCAGGCTACTCAGCGGTCGTCTCAGGGTTACACCTTCAGCCTTGGCTCTGGCTCAGTTTCTTGGCGTTCTACACGCTCTTCGTCTGTTCTCAGCTCCAGTTGTGAGGCTGAGATCTACGCCACAGCCATGGCGGCCCAGGAGCTACGCTGGCTGACCTACCTGCTGACCGACTTGGGAGAGCGGCCTCGTTCTCCTCCAGTGCTGTACGTCGACAACAAGGCTGCCATTGCCTTGTGTGAGGAGCACAGACTGGAGCACAGAACGAAGCACATCGCCCTGCGGTACTTCCTTGCTCGAGAGCTGCAGCAGCGCGGTCAGCTTCGTCTGCGTTACGTGGCCACTGAGGCCAACACTGCTGATGTGTTCACCAAGGCGCTTCAGCCTTGTGACCATCAGCGCTTCTGTACTCTTCTAGGCCTTGTGCCTGCTGGACCTCACTTGCTTACTTCTTGACTCTGTTTGTACTGTGATCTCTATATATATACCTGCATGCTTACACTTGCTAGGTTGCGATCACTGTATCTCTTGCTATATTATCAAACTGCATGTGAACTGGTCTTGTGACCGCTTGCTTGTGCTCGGAATTTGTGTGGTATCCTTGAGATCCACCCTGAGCCTGTTTTGCTTTGCTTTGCTTTGACTGGTCTTGTGACCCTCTGGTTGTCTCCCACTTCGCCTATGGGGGTGTGTCAAACATTGTATGTTTATATTGTGTAGGCTATAGTGGGTTTAGCCTTAGAGGGTACACAAACTTAGGGTTTCATACTTGTACCCACCTTCCTGCTAGTTCATCCATTCTCGTTCTATTCTAGATTCTAACACCACTGTTGTCACTGACCCTTCGTTTGAGTCCACTGCTGTGCCTGCCTTATTCGCTGAGCTTGTCGTCTTTGCTGCTGCTTGTCGTCTCGTCTAGTCATGTTGCTGAGTGTGAGTCTGTCTGTCCTCCGTCCGTCGGGGGTGAGTCTGCTCTTGGCACGGACGTCCTTGAGGACAGGCATGAGGACCTTGAGTGTCTTGCAGCCGCTGTACCTCAAATCGTGACCATGCTGCTTGCACATGAGGGAGACCCGGATGCACTGGACATCCCGACCCCGCGCTCTTATGCAGAGGCGATTTTGGGTCCCTACTCCTCTCAGTGGCAGGCAGCCATGGATGCAGAGATGGCATCCTGGAAGTCCACAGGCACTTACGTCGACGCAGTTCCCCCTCCTGGGGCGAACATAGTTGATGGCATGTGGATTTGCCAGGTGAAGCGGCCGCCGGGTTCTCCGCCTGTCTACAAGGCTCGTTACGTTGCACGAGGCTTCAGTCAGCGACAGGGAGTTGACTTCTTCCAGACCTTCTCCCTCACCCCGAAGATGACCACTCTTCAGGTGCTGCTGCACGTTGCCGCTCAGCGTGACTATGAGCTTCACTCTCTTGACTTCAGCACACCTTTCTTACAGTGCAGCCTGCACGAGGAGATCTAGCTGCTTCATTGGGTCGTTTCCCGCAGGTACCCAGTGGAGCCTCCGGCGGCCAGTCTACGGTCTCTGCCAGGCGCCTCGTGAGTGGCACGACACACTGAGGACGACACTTGCGGCACTTGGGTTTGCTCCTTCGACTGCAGACCCGTCGCTGTTTCTCCGCACCGACACTTCGCTGCCGCCGTTCTACATCCTCGTGTACGTCGACGACTTGGTTTTTGCCACTGCTGACACTGAGGCACTCACCCTTGTGAAGTCGGAGCTGCAGAAGAGACGCACGTGCACAGACCTGGGTGAGCTGCGCAGCTACCTTGGCTTGCAGATCACCCGGGACAGAGCACGGCGCACCATCACTCTGACTCAGTCATACATGGTGCAGCAGGTCCTTCAGCGCTTCAGCTTCACTTGGTCGTCGCCACAGTCCTATCCTCTGGCTACCGGTCACTCGCTCTCAGCTCCACCTTCGGACGAGTCTGTAGAGCCGAGTGGCCCGTATCCAGAGCTTGTGGGCTGCCTCATGTACCTGATGACCTGCACTCGACCTGACCTTGCGTACCCTCTTGGCCTTCTGGCACGCTGCGTGACTCCCGGTAGACACTGAAAGGTGCACTAGAACGCTGCGAAGAGGGTACTGCGTTACCTGTGCAGTACATCGGGCATGAGGCTCGTGCTTGGAGGGCGGGGTCCAGTTGTCCTCACTGGACACTCAGACGCATTGTGGGTTGACGACCTGGCTATGCAGTAGTCGTCACAGGGTTACACGTTCAGCCTTGGCTCTGGCTCTGTTTCTTGGCGGTCTACCCGCTCGTCTTCTGTTCTCAGCTCTAGTTGTGAGGCTGAGATCTACGCAGGAGCCATGGCTGCATAGGAGTTACGCTGGCTCACCTACCTGCTGACCGACTTGGGAGAGCGGCCTCGTTCTCCTCCAGTTCTGTACGTAGACAACAAGGCCGCTATAGCTATTGCCTTGTGTCAGGAGCACAGACTGGAGCACTGAACGAAGCACATCGCTCTGCGTTTTTTCCTTGCTCAAGAGCTGCAGCAGCGTGGACTTCGTGTTGCTTACGTGGTCACGCGGGCCAACACTGCTGATATATTCACCAAGGCACTTCCGCCTGGTGATCATCAGCGTTTCTGTACTACTTTAGACCTTGTGCCTGCTTCGTCTCACTTGCTCACTGCGTGACTTTGCTTGTACTGTGATCTATATACCTGCTTGCTTGCTCTTGCTAGGTAGTGATCACTGTACTGTTCGCTCTGTTTTATATAAATCTGCTTGTGAACTGGCCTTGTGCCCATTTGCTTGTGCTCAGAATGTGTGGTGACTCTGAGATCCACGCTGAGCCTACTTTGCTTTTCTTGACTGGTCTTGTGACCACTGGTTCTCCCCCACTTTGCCTATGGGGGTGTGTCAAACTGTAATCATGTTTGTGCTGTGTAGGGTGTACTGGGGTAGCCCATATAGGGTACAACCCAGTTTAGGGTTAGTACTTGTACGCACATTACAATCAATGCAATCATTCCTGCTCGTTAGTTCTTGACACTTACACCTCCCTGCACTGAGATGCCCGACCGAGCTGCACACACCGGGATTCGAACCTGAGACCTTCGCTCTGATACCATCTGAGCATGTAAAGTATTAACTACTATGAGTTAGGTAGGAGAATGATGGTGATTAGGTTTAAGTGGGGGAGTACAAGAAAACTATCGAGAGAGTTTGTGGACCCCCTACAGAGCAACTCACTACAGGCCATTTATACCGTAACTATATAACATAGTTTGATATGGAAGCACACAACAGTGGCCTAGATAAAATATGCTGGAAACAATTAATCTAAGTGCCTCTGTCATGTCGAAACACCAAGCCATAAGTGAAGCGAAGTATATCGAAGCACCGGCGAGTCAACCCTCGGAGGTTGAGCAGTTGCTGGAGGTTACGCGAAAGTCAAAGGTCAGCGACCTTTGACCTGACAAGTACAGCGCGACAGCAAGGACACACAACTGACTCATTACAGAGCAGTTGCCCGAGTCGTTACTGTATCGAACCGCAACAGCAACAGTAAATCAGTTATTAGTTATAACCTTTGATATTTCTTGTACTCTTATTAAAAGCTTGTATCTCCTTGCTTTAATCAATCTACTTTGCCCTCACATACTAGCGCAAGGTGGTTCAAACACTTCTCATTTAAGCTTCCGCTATTACAACAAGTCCTACCTAGAGTTCAGCCCTGCAAAGATCCGAAGGGCTTTTCTCAGCCCAACATGGTATGAGAGCTATCAGGGCGAATTCAACTATTTTCAAGATTCCTACAACATCAGAAGGCATGGCAACCCAGAAGGAAAGGAGTTCCTCTAATGGTTCTCCCGGCACTACTCCTACTCCTACTCCACCTCCTGCCTCTGGCCTACAGACAGAGGAGGGTACGGCAACAAAACCTAGAGCAACGTCTACCGAGACTCCCGCAAATCAACCTGCAGGCTTCGACCAGAGCATGATGGAGAAGTTTTTCTCCTTCATGTCCTTCTACGAGCAACACCAGCAATCGGCACCTGCGCAGTCAAACAACAGCAACAACAACAACGATGTGACTCCCATGAGTCTCGACGGCTCATCATACGCGCGCAGAAATCAACAACAGTAGCCTACCTTTGCTGCGTACGAGCCCCAGCGCGGCTCCATCAGCTTCACGCCACACCCGCAGCCTTCACCTGGACAAGAGAAAATGCCGTTCTCGCTTCAAGTTCAGTCGCACTTTGCGCACGTCTTAAAACTGCAGACGTCAAGGCCCTTCGACGGAAAGGACTTCTTCACCTAGTTATTCGAGTTCGAATTGATGATGGAAGGCGCAAGGATTCTTGGCTTCTTCGACGGATCCCTGCCATACCCAACAAACGGCATACAGTTTGACAAGCAGCAGTACACCTTTCAGTCAATGATGGCGTACACAATCCTACTGAGAAACATCACTCCGAATCAGCAACAGAATATACGGCCTTACCGAGGTTATGGTAACTCCACTGAGCTCGCATACAGTCACTTGAAGAACCTGTATCAAGCAACAGACAGCGTCAATCAAAGTCGGTTGATGGCGCAATTGACAACGGTCGAAATGAAACCAGGCGAAAAGGGAATGGCATATATCAGCCGCTATCGCGAATTGCGCGACAAGCTTCTTCGATGCGGAGGAACAATATCCGTAGACGCCTTCGTGACAGTCATCATCGGCGGCCTCGGTCCTCAATGGCGCGCCACAAAAGCCATTCTCCGAGCCCACGGAAGAATCTCCGAAGCAGCACTTTGCGCCGAGATTCACGCCGAACAACAAAACATGGACCTGCAAGAAGAAAGGCACAAGAGGAAGACGTCAGCACCGGAATTCGCTTTCCACACTCAACGGCGCTACAACAACAACAACAACCGACAATCGACATCAACAAAAGCCCGTACCTCCGTTCAGTCATATCTGCAAGACGTCAGGGCACCCCCGTACACACTGCCCCAACCGACAGCAGTCAACATCGATGTAGCGGCAACTTCGACCATCGAGAAGTCAAGTCGCCTCAACACAAGCAATCCCACCACTCAAGTACAAGCTTCAACAACATCGACAGGACAACCCGCACAAGGAGCAAGAAACATCGTCAGCTGCATGGCAAGATTGACCGACTCCTGCATCACCGAGTCACCACCACATTACTCACCGGAAGAACAGCTCGACAACAGTACGCCCCACCGCGAGTCACTTCAATCGAACCCAACGTATGCAGCTATCGCCCAAAGCGAACCGTCCGGGAAGGGCACTTGGTTCTTGGACAGTTCCTGCGGACAACATATGTGCTCTTCAGGACGCTTCGTGCAGCGAGAGTACCAACTCCAACGCGAAGTAATCATTACCGTCGCCAACAACCAAAACCTGCGCACACGACGACAAGGCGTGGTTCAACTTCAGTCACGGGAGACAAACGTTATATTACAGATGTCGAAGGTTTTAGTAGCAGAAGGCCTCGGCTACAACTTACTCAGCGTCAGTCTGCTGATGGCAAAAGGCATCCACCTCGAAGCCGACAGCACCACGCAAGAATTCAAGTTGTACCACGGGAGAGGAGGCCTTTACATCGAAAAGGCAATCTTGAAGAACAATGTCTTCGTTCTCGACTTCGTCCCCGACCTTGGCACCGCAGACAGCGACGGGATCGTGACCTTTACCTCCTGGACGCACCCTCCAGATCTTGACCCAGACTTCAGCCCTGGCAGTTTTTGGCATTCTCACACGATACCTGAGACAGAACGAACAAGAGCGTTAGCAACGATTCAACAGTCGGCAGCAGCAGAGACAACATCGGCAGCAGCAGAAACAACATCGGCAGCAGCAGAGACAATATCGGCAGCAGCAGAAACAACATCGGCAGCAGCAGAGACAACATCGGCAGCAGCAGAAACAACATCGGCAGCAGCAGAGACAACATCGGCAGCAGCAGGAAAGACAACAGCAGTAGCAGCAGCAACAACGACACCAATCGTTGGTCCCTCAACGGCACCAATCTTCATCGACGATACACCACCGACACCCGCGCAGCAACTAGCTCCGACTCAACGAGAAGTCCACCGAAGCGCCAACTTCACCGCCGGCTTCTACTCCAACTCCGACATGTATCGGCGCTCACCCGGACATCGCGCCAGCGAAGACATCTGGCACGCACGGATGGGACACCCAAGCAACACAACATTAAACAACACGATAAGAGCAGGAGTACTCGACAAAGACTCGCTTCTACTACACGACGGGAGAGAACTCCAACGAGTCAGAGGAACATGCTTCACCTGCCCCGAAGCCGACTTACCGCATCAGCCGTTCGTCTCTCACCACAACCCAAGCGCACCAGCATACGCACCACTCGAAAAGGTGTACAGCGACATCCTGTACAACCGCGTACCAGGACAATTACACCATCACCTTCATCGACGCCGCCACACGATACGTCTGGCATCTGAACCTTCCAAGTCGCGACATGGCTTTCGAAGCCTTCGTCGCCTGGCTTCCAGTAGCAGAACGGGAATCAGGAGTGAAGCTAAAGAGCTTCCAGTCAGATGGAGGAGGAGAATACACCTCACAACGCTTTAAGGACTACCTGGCAGAGAAGGGAAAAAAGAGGCTCATCTCCCTTCCCTACGCACATTAACAGCAGGGTGTAGCAGAAAGGATGAACAGGACCCTCCAGAACACCATGCGCAAACTGCTACGTGGCATGCGGCTACCCAACCACCAGTGGCCCGAAGCAATGGACCATGCTGTGATGCTGCACAACTTGCTCTCGTCATCATCACTTCCGAACAACGCATCACCGCACCTGCTGTGGACAGGAAAACTGGGCAGCACAAAAATGTTGCGCGTCTTCGGCTGCATGGTACAGTACCGACCCCCAGTTGCACAAGCCGGCCGATTCTCCCAACGCGCACAGTGGGGACTACACATGGGCATCGAAAAGAATTACAACGCATGGAAGATTTTCGACGTTCACACAAAGGAAACAGTGGCAGCACGTGATGTCATTTTCTACGAACGACTCACCCTCGACTCCTACCAAGCCAACTTGGCAGAACAGCGAGACCTCACCAGTGGATTTCGTGGAGACCGAGCCTTCGCTTCGGCAGCCGACGAAGCTGACTGGGATGAGCAGAACGTGGAAGGAGCCTCGGAAGAAGCCGGACCTCTCCCCTACTGCTCAGTTGACATCCCGATGGACGAGGAGAATCCTCGCGAAAGCATCAACGCCGAAGTCTTCTACGAATTCGCCGACAACGGTTACGAAGCAGAACGCGTAGGACCCAACTTCATACCTGATCCAGAAACGGGAGACGAAGCAGTCTATCCCGAGGATACAACACTCCCCCGCTACACACAGAGTGGCCTCCAGATACTCGGCCTCGTCACCGCGGTTCACGGCACAGCTATTCCTAAAGAGCCTGCCACAGTTCAACAGGCTCTGGGGGGGGAGCATAGGGAAAAATGGCGCGAAGCCATGGACAGGGAGCTGAAGGCACGGGAGGAACGCAACATCTGGAAGGTTGTTCCTATCGGAGTAGCACGGCACAAGATGATTCTCACCGGAAAATGGGTCTTCCGTGTGAAGACGAAGGCTGACGGCACCATCGACAAATTTAAGGCGCGCTGGGTCGTACGCGGCTTCGACCAAGAACACGGACGCGACTTCACCGTGTCAGAACTAGCTGTAGAAAGTAAGAATGAAGAAAGGAGGGTTTGCACTAGCAGCAGTTGGCATACATATAGGAAACCCTAATTGGGTTGTACTCGCTATAGAGTACCCCACTGCAGGCTAGAGCATAATATTCTGACACACCCCCATAGCCAAAGTGGGGTGTAATCAGCAGAGAAAGCAAAGCAGTACAAGCTCAGGGTGGATCACAATGTCACCACACATTCTGAGCACATGTTTAAGAAGCAATAGTTTAAAGTGCACAATTATGAGCAAAGCTAGAGGCAGTTACAGAGGGCAAGTGAGGAGGAGGAGGGCTGGCGAGAGGAGAGAAGAGTGGAGGCGACGACTGAAGCTGCAGACACACGGGCAACAGACGGCTCTGGTGCAACTCTAGTGGCTACCGGGAGCAAGGGCCCCGGAATACAGGAGTAACAGGCTCTGCGTCTGATCAGCAGCGACAGGAGCAACGGACCCACGGGCGACAGATGCAACCGGCTCTCTGAGCTACCGGTGGCTATCAGAACCCCGGAATACAGGCGCTGCAGACGACACGACGGCTGCCTCCACCCAACCTCCTCCAACTGTCCCACACCCCCCAACACACACCCCCTGCTGAAACCCTAGCTCCACTCCCATGGCACCCCCCTTAAACCCTAAACCCTCGGCTCCCACACACCCACCCCCCTGAGCAGCAGCTGCAGCAGTGGGAGACGGAGGAGGAGGAGGAGCAGGGGACGGCTGACAGAGACGGCACCCCCATACGCTCCACCCCCAAACCCTAATTCAGGAGTACGGGCAGCAGCAGGGGTGGGGCGCCGTCAGAAGCGCGAGGGACGGCGTGCAGCTCAGTGGGAGAGGAGACCGGGCGCCCGCGGGCCAGGCGCAGCCCGTACGAACCGCGCGCAGGCGGCCCGAGGCGCGCGCGGGCCAGGCGCAGCCCGTACGGGCCGCGCGCGGGCCTGGCGCAGGCCGTACGGGCCGCGCGCGGGCCTGGCGCAGCCCGTACGAGCAGCGCGCGGGTTGTACGGGCCGCGCGCGGGCCTGGCGCAGCCCGTACGGGCCGCGCGCGTGCAGGAAAGGCCGCGCGCGGGCCTGGCGCAGCCTGTACGGGCCGCGCTCGTGCAGTACGGGCCGCGCACGGGCGACGGGGGCGACGCGCGGGTCCCCGGGGGCGCTTCGGCGGGCGACGGGGGGAGAAAACCGCCGCGCGCCTCGGGGCGCACGGCGGGCAGAGAACCGCCGCGCGCCTCGGGGCGCACGGCGGGCAGAAAACCGCCACACACCTCGGGGCGCACGGCGGGATGAAAAATCCGTCGCACGCCACGAGGCGTGCGACACACAGAGTAGCAGTAGCAGTAGCAGCGGAAGGCTTAGGTGGTGGGCCCACCCACAGGATCGACCCAGGAGGGTCGACCTGCTCTGATAGCATGTCAGAATAACTGAACGAGGAATGGATGAACTAGCAGGAAGGTGGGTACAAGTATGAAACCCTAAGTTTGTGTACCCTCTAAGGCTAGACCCACTATAGCCTACACAATATAAACATACAATGTTTGACACACCGAAACATTCACTCCGGTCAGCCGACACACCTCGTTGCGAATTCTCCTCGCGATCGCCGCCATGAAGAAGAAGAAGTTGCAGCAAATCGACGTCGCCAATGCATTTCTCTACGCACCTGTCGACGCAGAAATCTTCGTCGAACTACCGCACGGCTCCAACGGAGAACCTAACCACGTCTGTCAGCTACTGAAGTCACTCTACGTCATCAAGCAAGCTCCGAGACTGTGGCAGCATTACTTGCACGCAAGACTCATCCGCATTGGATTCCGCCAGCTACCTCACGACCAGGGCATGTACCGGCTCACGAAAGGCACCGACTACATCCTACTGATCGTCTACGTGGACGATTTGCTCTACATTGGCTCGACTGACGGCGTCACTACTTGGTTAGAAGGGGAGCTACAGAAGGATCTCACACTCACGGTTTCGTTCACCGTCACGCAATACCTCGGCCTCAACATTCAGGAAGAAGAGGACGCAATCTACCTCAGCGCCGCGAAATACGCCGACACCATCGCCAAACGCTTAATTCGCCCTCACGCAAACTACCATCTCCACGCCATACCGCTACACGACAGGAAACCACAAGGAAGGATCTGCTCCGCTAAAGCCCGCCGGGATACGCGACTACCAGAGAAAGCTAGGCTGCCTACTCTTCGCAGCTGTCACCTGCCGTCCGGACCTGTCGTATTCTGCAAGTCAGCTCGCTACCTATCTGAAGAAGCCTGAAGCGGAACACATGGCGGAGCTCGACCGCGCTCTTCACTACCTCATCAGCTCGCCAACGATCGGCCTGACATATCATAAGAACGGCACAACAGCACCTAAGCTAATCGGCTATGTCGACGCCGATCACGCCGGCGACTCCGACAACAGGCGCTCACACGCCGGCTACATCTACCGCTTCGAACCTATCGGAACTATCTCCTGGCAGTCGAGCAAGCAGGAATTAATCGCCCTCTCCTCAGCTGAAGCAGAATATATCGCACTCTGCTCAGCCACCAAGGAAGGTCTGTATCTTCGCGAACTCCTGGAGGAAGCGAAGATGGCTCAGTTACCCAGC